>JAPDVU010000008.1:150174666-150490227 GCA_026230045.1 Corynorhinus townsendii
TAGTAACCGGCAGTGCTGGTGGCAGGAGTGGGTGACAGTGGGACCTGGTGCAGACCTGAGCTCTCTCCCCCGCCGTTACCCCGGCGCTGCTTCTCCCTGTCCCGGGGGTGGGGGTGGCCTGCACCCGGCAGTCCCGGCAGACGTGTGGGTGGCACGTGAGACGCCGTGCCGGCTAGCCCTGGGTCACTGCTTCGGGGTCGTGGCTGTGGGCTTTCAATTCCTGCCTAAGGCAGTCCCACTGGTGAGGAGGGTGTGTAAGGTCAGCGCAGGAATGTCTGTCTCCTCTCTTTCGCTTCCCAAGTTCAGAGATTTGTGACGTCAACACCGTGGACATCGGGGTGACCCAGCCTCGCCCCGAAGGTGCACAAGTTCCCTCTCACCCACGGAGCAGGGGGCCGGTTCCCTGGCAAATCCCTGCCACTCAAGTGCTGGCTCCTATTCTTGAGGCGGAGCTCGCCCCCTAGCGGAGAAGGCTGGAACGTCGGGATTCCAGCCGGTGGCTCACCCACAGGAGGGTGAGAAAGAGCCTGTTTTTGATGATGATGACGGTGATTTTTTGTCCTGGGTGAGGAAGACAATCCGGTGTGTGGGGTACAGGGGAACCCCGCTGTGGAAATGGAGGCAGGGGACGCAGCCCCATCCTCAGGCCCTTACCCCTGGGCGGCTCTCCCGACACCGGTCAGCAGCCGGGCCCTCAGCCTCAGCCACGGCCGCAGAGAGGAACCTGCCCACAGCTGGCCAGCCTGCACGCGGCTCTCCCTGCCGTTCTCAGATGAGAACACAGCCCTGCTGCCCAGCTGTGGGCTGGTGAGACCGTGAGCAGGGTCCTGGGAGCTGCCTGGACTCCTGACCCATAACCAGGATGCGGTAATAAACACGTGTCGCTCGCTCTAAGCCACTCAACAGCGGCAACAGAACACCGATCGGCAAAGTGGGCAGACAGACGCTCACCTTCCCTTTCCCGAGCCCCGGGGCTCCTTTTAAAGTGGCAGAAAGGCCTGGCCGACGTGGCTCAGGGGCTGAGCACTGACCTGTGAGCCAGGAGGTCAGTCAGGGTTCGGTTCCCGGTCAGGGCACATGCCCAGATCATGGGCTCCATCCCCCGTGCGGGGTGGGCAGGAGGCGGCCGATCCGCGATCCTCTCCCATCGCTGATGTTTCCCTCTCCCTGCCTCTCTGACATCAATTACGTATTGAAAAACAAACTTAAAAATAAAGTGGCAGGACGGTCAGCAAGTCAGTCACTCTGCACCTTAGGGCTGCTCCCCCCTCGTCCTGCCTCTGGCTCCTGCTGAGCCCACACTGCCGGGGACCACAGCCAGGGGTGGTGGCGCCCCCAGGGGGAGGGGGTGTTTCTGCCGGGGATCCCATCAAGGAGCCCCAAGAATGCCAAGTCGGCCTGGGCTCCAGGGGCCTTAGGGGGTGGATGATGGCAAACGGACTCACGTCTCCACTGCTTTCCACCCTCAGACAACACGCACGTGGGTGCTAGGGTCTGAACGTGCCCCCCCCCGAATCCACACGGTGAAACCTAACCCCCAAAGTGATGGCAGCAGGGGATGAGCCTTGGGGAGGCATTGCGCTCACACGGATGGAGCCCGCACAGATGGGGTTAGCGCCCTTACCAAGGGGCCTGGGCAAGCTGCCCCGCCCGGTCGGCCATATGGGGACCAGGGAGGAGCGGGCTGTGTAGGAGCGGAGGGGGGACCCCCCCCCCCGGACACCACGCTGCGTCTGTCAGCATCTGACCTGGGACGTCCGGACCCCAGACCTGGAAGTAACACTTTCCTGTTGTGTACACGGTCACACGCCGCCGCCGCCGCTTAGCCAAGAGCGGACGGAGACAACGGGCACCCGTTCTACCGAGACCACGGCTCACGGGCGCGTCAGCTGACGTTCCGGCAAGGCCCTTTATTGTCCTGTGCGCAGAGCGGCGGGAGAGAAGACATCCGAGGCTCTTCTGGAAGTCGTCAAGATGCTGGGAAGATGAAGGAGAAGCTCACGTAGATCGGGCTGCCCGCAGTTTGGACCTGCAAGACCTACGAGGTGAAGCAGGGCCCAGGCGGTGAGGCTTTGCCACGAGCACGCGCCCTCCGGAGGGGGCGGCCCTCCGCTCTCAACTCTGGCTGCTCGGGAGTCGCCAGGCGAAGGCCTTTAGAACACACTTAAACTGCGTAAGTCCAGGCCCGGCCGCCTGGCTCCGGGGCTGAGCGTCGACCTGGGAACCAGGAGGTCAGGGTTCGATCCCCAGTCAGGGCACAGGCCCGGGTTGCGGGCTCCATCCCCAGTGGGGGGCATGCAGGAGGCAGCCGGTCCGTGATTCTCTCTCATCACGGATGTTTCTCTCTCTCCCCCTCTCCCTTCCTCTCTGAAATCAATACAAATATATATCTATCTACATCATTAGTGATTTATACCTTAATGGAACTGATGAGAGAGAGAGACAGAAAGTGGGGCGGGAGGAGAAACGAGCACTCACCTGGCTCCTGCAGGACGGCCTGACGAACCGGAACTTCTGCAGGATGGGCTTGGTCCCGAACTCCTGCCACCGGCCGTCCACCAGCGCCTGCGCCCTGATCTTGTACTGGACCAGGCGCTCGGGCCGCAGGCTGACCAGGCCGTGCTCGCAGACTTCGGAGGGGAACCCCACGTCTGCCGGCCTGATTCTCTGCAAGGAGAGCCGTCGCCGTCGCCTCAACCGCTGGCCGACGGAGGGGGGTTCGGCCAACCCGGACTAGCCAAGCTCCTTGGCTCGGAAGGTCCGCGTGGCGCTTTGCCGGAACTTAAAAACCCACGTAGTGCCCGGCTGGCGTGGCTCGGCGGCCCATGCCAACTCATGAACCGGGAGGTCACGGTTTGATTCCCGTCAGGGCACAGGCCCAGGTTGTGGGCTCGACCCCCCTGTGGGCACTTCCTGTTGCCCCCACAGACGAGTGACCGCCTCAAAGCTCCGCCCGTCGTGCAGGAAATGAAGAGGAAGGAAGCCCACAGGCGGAGCCAGAGCCTGGACCCCCCTCTGCCCCTACTCCTCCCCCCCCGCCCCCCTGCCGCTTTGCACGTGACCAGAAGGCACTCAGCCTGGAGAGCTGCACCTGTTACGTGAGCTCCCACTAGTGAGCTCCCTAGGTTGTTGCAAAGAATCAAGTGCATCCCGCCTATGGGTGGGGTTAGCCCCAGACTCACAGCCACTCCATTAGCTGCTAAATAACGCTCGGCCCACTGTCACTGCTGTGGGTGGACCGGCCCGGGCGGCCTCAGGGGCCCGCCCTGTCGCCCGCCCTCACCTGCATGTAGAAGCTGTAGGAGGTGCTGTTATTTCGCGTGCCCCTCATGGCAAAGAAGAACCCGTAGATGGCGATCATTTCCGAATACGTCGTGTACTCCTGCGGCGGGACAGAAACCACATGACCAGGGAAATCCGCGGAAATCCGCAGCATTCAAAGGCGAGGCTCAGGGGTTGAGCCTTGACCTATGAACCAGGAGGTCAGAGTTCAAGCCCGGTCAGGACACACGCCCACGTTTCCGGCTCAGTCCCCAGTAGCGGGCGTGCAGGAGGCCGCCCATGGACGATGTTCCTCTCTCATCATTGATGCTTCGCTCTCTCTTCCTCTCTCTCTAAAAGTCAATAAAAATATGTTAAAAAAGAAAAAGTAGGTTCACCCTGAAACCTTAAACACAGGCGTGGAACCGAGGATCTGTGTGTGTGTGTGTGGGGGGGGGGGGGCGGGTGAGCCCTCACTCGGTCTGCCCAGGCCTTCCCAGTCTTAGAACAGAGCTGGTATCCCAGGGAAGCGCCCATCCCCGGCCCTGGCACAGCCGGCCCCCCTCGGGGAGCGGTGACGAGCCCCTCGGGTTGCGGAAGGGCCTGGCCCAGGCCCGTCTTGGGACGTTGATTTCCGAGGGGCAGCAAGCGTGCGGAGACGCCCCTCCGGCTGCCTCTTCTGCCCTGGGCTGCGCGCCAGAGGTCAGAGGGTCCTGCAAGGACCCCGACCGAGCCCAGGAGGCGGTCTCCCTGTTGGGCCCAGCGCCGGTACCTTGTAGAACAGCAGCCCGAACCTCACCGCCTGGCTGGCGAGATCTTTGGCGAAAGCCATGTCGCCCCCGCTCTCCATCTGCAAAGGGGACACGCAGTTTGCCGGCAGCCTGATTGCCTTTTAAAGATACTTTTTTTTTTTTTTTAAATTGATTTCAGAGAGGGAGAGAGAGAGGGAGAGAGAGAAACATCGATGAGAGAGAATCATGGATCGGCCGCCTGGGGATGGAGCCCACAACCTGGCATGTGCCCTGAGCAGAGAGGGAACGTGACCTCCTGGTTCATAGGTCAATGCTCAACCCCTGAGCCAGGCAGGCCGGGCCCTGACAGCAGCTGCGCAGGAGCCCCCGGGTCCTCACAGCCCCGCAGCGCAGGGACGAGTTCTGTCCCGGGTCCTGCGTTCAGCCCTTGGGCCGGTCCACGGTGTTGACTGAGAACCTTCTGGGCGCCAGGCACCGGCTCCTTGCCTTCAGAGAACGCAAAGACAAGAGCGAGAAAACGGCCCGAGGGGAAACGTGACCCTGAGTGCCCTGACCACGAGGTCACAGCCAGGGTCAAGGGCAAAGGGGGCCGACGGGGCCAGCTCCCCCTGCGGGCTGGGCTGGGAGTGGATTTCAGGAGGCTGATGTCGGTGGCAGGGGGTGAAAGGAAGGAGGTGGGCGGGGCCCGGAGGACGTGAAGAGAGCGGTGGGCACTTCCTCCCCCCTCCCTCCCTCCCCCTCCCTCGCCCCTGCTGGACTCTGACCTAGGCCTCAGAGAAGCCCCGTCCCACGGGGTCCTCTCCTGGGGGCGGGGCCCGAGCGCTGTGGTTTGCCCGTTACAATGGCCACTTGTGGAGCTGAACTGCGTTTTGACGAGAAACTCAGGCAGCGTCAGAACTCAAACACTGCCCCATTTCATCCCAGACACGCGAGGCTGGCAACCCGTCAGAAACCCCGCCGTCTGCACGGACAACGCACAAAGCGGGAGATGCCCCGCGGAAAGCTACTCCCGCCGCAGCAAGGCAGGAAGCGAGAGGAGGAGATGCCGCGGTCCGCTCCTCAGTGAACAGAGGGGAGCCGAGAACAGTTCGCCCACGAACTGTTCCCGGACGGGCGCAAAGGGGGAGCCCCGCCTTTATCCCGGTGGGGAGGAGAGCCACTGGGTCCCACGTTTGTGCACATGAGCTCAGAACAAAAACGCAGGCTTTTCCACTTCTGAGAATCTCCTATGAGGGAATGACTGCAGGCACAGTCAGAGAAACCGTATGTGCCAATATGGTGACCACACAGCCATCCGTAACCGCCACGAATCGCGAGAAACACCGTACATTTTCTACGGCGAAGGCATGGCAACGCGGCATGGGCTGCAGGCTCTCCTTTTGGTGGGAGGACATGCAGCCATTAAAAATGGTGTCAGTGAGCCCGGCCGGTGTGGCTCAGGGGTGGAGCATCGACGTAGGAACCAGGAGGTCACGGTTCGATTCCCGGTCAGGGCACAGGCCGGGATTGGGGGCTCGATCCCCAGTGGGGGGCGTGCAGGAGGCAGCCGATCCATGCTTCCCTCTCATCATGGATGTTTCTCTCTCTCTCTCCCTCTCCCGTCCTCTCTGACATCAATAAACACATATTTTTAAAAAAGGGTGAAAGGCAATAAAATTTAATAAGGTGTTAGCAATGCTTATCTGTGGATAATGTATCTGAGGGTATATATTTGATATGTATTTTCTTTCCATTTCTCTGCATCTTGAAAAGTTTCAATAATAAAATGTTCGATAACGTGACATTGGTGCTCTAGCTGGCTTGACTCAGTGGATAGAGCGTCGGCCTGCAGGCTGAAGGGTCCTGGGTTCGATTCCCGGTCAGGGCACACGCCGGGGTTGCAGGCTTGATCCCCAGTGTGGGGCGTGCAGCCAACCCATGATTCTCATCATTGATGTTTCTCTCTCTCTTCCCCTCCCTTCCTCTCTGAAATCAATTAAAAAATACTTGAGAAAAATGAGATGTGGTATCTGGTGGGGGTGGCTGCGGCGCCTCAGCCCCATCGATCCCTCCCGGTCAGCAGGACGGATGCTCCGAGCACCTGGGCTGCAGGGCCTCCTGCCTCCCCGCGCCCCTTCCGTGTGGCTCTGCCACACCGCCGGGCTGAGGGTCCGCTCTCTGGACCTCGAAGGCCCAGAGGTTTCAAATGCAAAACGCTTCTCCAGAGAAAGCAGCTGGGAAGGCAACGCATTTCGGTAACAGGATCGTTGCTCTCTGGCGGAGCCGGCAACTCACCGCGTGGTAATGGTTGGCAGTGACCCGGATCAGCCAGGACTCGGGGAAGAAGTTCAGGTGCCTCAGCACGTCCAGGTCCTGGCCTGGAGGGAACACGGAGGGAGCGTGTGAGTGCACGTGCTCGTCAGAGACTGGCCGCCGCCTCATCCACAGGGAAACAGGAGGAAGGCAGAGCTGAGGCCTCCCCAGGCCCGGAATCACAAGGTGAGCAGGACCCCTGGGACCTTACGGAGCACCTCCCCAAAGCGCCCCCCCCCCCCCGTCCCGCCCGAGCGAGGGGGGAGGGCTGAGATCGGAGAGTGCCTTCAGAGCGACTTGGACCACGCTGCCTGGGCTCCATCCCCGCCCGGGAGAGCGTGCGTTTTATCTGGACAGCCGGACGCGGTTTGCAAACGTCCCCAGCAGCCCGGCCGGCGTGGCTTAGCGGCTGAGCATTGACCCAGGAACCAAGAGGTCACCCGTGCGATTCCTGGTCAGGGCACGGGCCCTGCTTGCAGGCTCGATGCCCAGGAGGGTAGGCAGTCGATGGACGATGTTTCTCTCTCCTTGATGCTTCTATCTCTCTCTCTCTCCCTTCCTCTCTCTCTAAAAATCAATAAAAACACTTAAGAAAAGTCCTCAGATGCCCTTTCAGACACAAAGATCTCACTGGGGGGGCCTGCTGGGCCGCCCAGACACCCCGTGTCTCCCTCCTCTGTCCAAGTCCCAGCTGCCTCCCAGGCCCAGAGCCTGAGGCTGGGGAGCTCCAGCCTGGACCACACGCAGCCCCAGAGTTTTCTCCCAGACTCTGAAACGGGCACCCACAGGGGCCGCTGCCAGGAGGCGGGGCTCGGGATGGCCCTCGGTGGCCTTGGCAGCTTGTGCTCCACGTCCAGCAGCCCCTTCCCTCCGTCTCCAAGTTTCCTGGAAGCTCCGCTTATGGCCATTGTACAGACAGGGAAACGGAGCCCAGGCAGCGACTCTCCCAAGGCCTCACACGGCTCAGGAGTGACCAGGAGGGATCTCAGCGGACACCTTTGGAACCATCAGGCGGGCAGGTGCCCAACAGCCTCCCACGGACGCACTCCATGTCCTCAGAAGCCCGGCCGGTGGCTCAGTGGTTAGAGCACAGGCCCCCCGTGTGGCTAAGTTGTTAAGAGCACAGCCCTCGTGTGGGTCAGTGGTTAGAGCACAGCCCTCGTGTGGGTCAGTGGTTAGAGCACAGCCCTTGTGTGTGTCAGTGGTTAGAGCACAGCCCCCCGTGGGGCTCAGTGGTTAGAGCACAGCCCCCCTGTGGCTCAGTGGTTAGAGCACAGCCCCCCGTGTGGCTCAGTGGTTAGAGCACAGCCCCCCCCGTGTGGCTCAGTGGTTAGAGCACAGCCCCCCGTGTGGCTCAGTGGTTAGAGCACAGCCCCCCCGTGTGGCTAAGTTGTTAAGAGCACAGCCCTCGTGTGGGTCAGTGGTTAGAGCACAGCCCTCGTGTGGGTCAGTGGTTAGAGCACAGCCCTTGTGTGTGTCAGTGGTTAGAGCACAGCCCCCCGTGGGGCTCAGTGGTTAGAGCACAGCCCCCCTGTGGCTCAGTGGTTAGAGCACAGCCCCCCCGTGTGGCTCAATGGTTAGAGCACAGCCCCTGTGGCTCAGTGGTTAGAGCGGCCTCCCCGTGTGGCTCAGTGGTTAGAGCGGCCTCCACCGTGTGGTTCAGTGGTTAGAGCATAGCCCCCTGTGGCCCAGTGGTTAGAGCGGCCTCCCCGTGTGGCTCAGTGGTTAGAGCGGCCTCCCCGTGTGGCTCAGTGGTTGGAGCAGCCTCCCCGCGGGCTCACCTCGGATGATGCCGTGCAGACGCAGGCAGAGGAAGATCTCCGTGAAGCCGCACTCCATGTCCTGGTCCAGGAAGCACGGCTTCCTGGGGGAGCTGGTGACAGAGCACAGAGGCCTCAGCGCCGTTCTCCGGAGCCACGTGGGAGCCGAGCGGCTTTCCCAGCCAGGGTGGGCGGTGCCCGGCTCTCGGGGTGGGTGGAGACAGATGGCTGTGTTCCCCTCTCTGCCTCCTGCTGAGCCACGCGCACAGTAGGGGCCCCTCTCTGCCTCCTGCTGAGCCACGCGCACAGTAGGGGCCCAGCAAGCACTTGCTAAGTGACCCGCTTCACAGAGGATTTCGAGACTCATTTTCGCTCTTGAGCCTCCCAGGCTCCCGGGACAGACCGAGGGGGGCCTCATCAGCTCCACTTTATGGGCAGAAGCAGCGGCTCAGCCAGAACTTGGACTTGGGGCGTCTGATGCCCCCCCCCCCCCACGCACGGTGCCCTTTGACTGGGTGGCCGGCGGAGGCCCTTCCAGCGCCCTCTCAGATGGAATGGAACAGGAGCAGGGGCAGCCCTGGCCGGCGTGGCTCATACAAAGGGTCTCGGGTTCCATTCCTGGTCAAGGGCAGGTCAAGGTCACATACCTGGTTGCAGGTTCCATCCCCCGTCCCAGTCGGGGTGCCCTTGGGAGGCAACCAATCTCTCTCTCTCTCTCTCTCCGCCCCCCCCCCCCCCGCCCCTCGCTCCCTCCCTCTCTTCCACGCTCTCTAAAAATCAATGGGAAAAGATCCTTGGGTAAGGGTTAACAACCAAAAATGGTAACATTTTAAAAAGGATCAGGTCGGGCGGGTGACTTGTGTCTGGAGAGTCACGGCGCTGGAGGACGGGCTGGGCCGGGGAGACCCATCGCCCTCGGGGAGACCCTCCCAGACGCACACCCGCCCCCTGGTTGCGACACAACTCGCCTCACAGGCGGCCACTCCTCACACGTGGGGACGCGGGATGGGAACACAGAGTCACCCCCTCAGGCGGAGCCTGCAGGTGCCGGCCCAGGCGCTTCGGTGACGTTCCCACGAATCAGGTGCCGTCCCGGCAGGCTGAGCCACCCCGCCCCGTGCCCGCGCCTCCGTCGCCTCCGCTGGAGGGGCCCCCAGCCTGGCGGGGCCACTGTTTCCATCGCGTCTGGGAGTCCCTGGCCTCTCCCCGTGGCCCCGGGAGGAAGGTGAAGGGCTGGCGATGGGTCCGGCTCTCGGTGGGGTTCATGATCTCCGCCCCCTCTACTCGGCCGAGCCGCGTCCATCGCAAAGGGAGAAAATGGCCCGGCCGGCGTGGCTCCGTGGCCGAGCGTCGACCTGTGGCACGGCCGTGGCACGCTCAGCCCCAGGGCGCCTTATGTGCCACGCCAGCTCCGCCAGGGTCAGTGACCCCGAGCCGTGTCTTCCTTTTACAGCCGATGCCACGAGGCACAGTAAGGGCGCGGCCAGCATGTTTACAGCCTTCTCGAGGGGTTCGATCCGACTCAACGACAGGCACCTGATCAAGCCCACGTCACTCGGGCGCGTGGGGCCACGTGTTCGGACCACGGGTTCACGCTGACAACCACAGCTGCTGGCTATCATGGTGCTGGGAGGCTCTGCCCTCCAGGCCGGGACTGGCACGTGGCACGTGGAGAGGACGGTGCCCTCTCATCAGCCCGAGGCTCGAACCTGTGCAAACTGTAGCCGCGCCCCACGGGTAACAACATATTACAGAAAGGAAGGAGAAAATGGCTCCACTGTCAACTCCCTGAAACCTCAGAGCCTCCGCCCACCCGGCGGTCAGTGTAGCCCTGCTCGAGGGCCGGCCGTCACAGCCGGGATCGGCCCAGGCCTCCCAAGGCCTCCAGCCGGGCGCCCGCTGACCGGCCCCTCTCGGCCGCCGGGCGGGGAGACGCAGCTCCATCCACGGCCGCCCCGTGTCACACGAAGGGGAGGCGGCGGGCTGCGCGGGCGGCCACCCTCTGCGTGGCTGTCGGAGGATCAAAGGCGGGCTCGGCTTTCCCTGGCGCTGTCTGGGCAAAGACCTGCTCGGGGTCAGCACCGGCTTTTCTGGGACAAACGTTCCGGGAACCGCAGGCAGGTTCCGCCCCAAGCCTCCCGGCGAGTAAATCAGATGAATGGGGGGGCCCCCTCCGGCCGCCCTCCACGCACGCCTTCCCCATCGAAGGTGCCGCTGGCCTCTGGGCCTGGACTGTACACCCCGCGGAGGTGGGGACGCGGGTCTGCTTGTTTGCTCCATGCCCGGCGCCTCTCACATGAGATGGAGCTGTCGCCCCGACGCGCCGGCCTCTGTCCCTCCGGCCCATCCCTCCACGCGCCACAGTGTATCTTCCAGGAACGCCCGTGGTTCCGGCCCTGGTGCTCACACATACGTGCACACACATGCACACACGTCCACACACGGAGCAGGCGATGCCAAGCTGGTTTTCCCACGCTCAGGGTCCTGTCCGCTGTTGCCATGGTTATCGGTCGGGCCAAGCCTGTAGAGATGCAATCCGAGGTCGTCCGGACGACGAAGATGCCGCTGGCCCTGCCTGCTGCCCGACGCGTCCTGGGCCGCCAGGGAACGTGGGGCGCTGAGAAGCTACACGAGGAGAGTGCAAGGTTCAGAAGGGACACGAACCGATGCTCAGGGACATTCAGTTCCGGGAAGGCGCTGGCGAGGGGCGGGCAGTGCTGGGCGGGGCCCGGAAGGGACGCCGAAGGCGAGGACACAGGGCCAGGCATGAGCGGCCCTGCCCGGGGCTGGCGGAGCCACTGGGAGAGAGGACCCTTGGCTGGGCCTCGTGGCCGTGACTCATGGGATATTTTTAAAGGAATGTTCTGGTAAGGAAATCAGCAGCGTGGTTACGCCAGGATGCTCCGTGTCATGACGACGCTGCGGCCACATCTGCAAATGCCATTCATTAATCACGGCAGACAGGCGACCTCTGCCCCAGCCTGGAGCGCTCCCCGCGAGATGTCGGGGGCTCTGTGCCTGGGGTGGCCCCCTCAGGTGGTCCGTGGGGCAGTGGTGTTGGGTTCGCCGGCTGGCGCACACCCACCCAGCCAGCCCACGCTCTCGCTGCTGAGAGAAGCTCCGAGGAGGAAGCCCGTCTGTGCAGCTGCAACCCGGGAAGGCTCCCTGGAGGAGGCCTCGGCCGGCTCTCCAGGCTGCAGATCCGATGGGCACAGGCCGGGAGACGCGGCGGCAGGGGTCGGGGAGGCTGGGAGCGGGGACTGGGAGGAAGCTGACTCCCCTGGCTGCTTCCGGTGGCCCCTTTCCCACGCTGGAGCCCTCTCCCAGGCCCGAAGGGAGCGTGAAATCCACCAGGACAGGACCTGGGGGTCGTGCACGACGCGCCCTCGGCCCAGGCCTCACAGTGAGAGTGAGTGAGGCAGGGGCGGCGGCCGAGGTGAGGCGTCCGCGTGGCTGGTCAAGCTCCTTTCCTGGCCCCGGGGCTGTGTCAGGTCCTGTGCGCGCTTCACGGGAGCTCACGCCTTCACCTTAGGTCGGTGCCCTCTTCTGTACGCATTTCAGACTCTGAGTAAAGATGACCTGAACCGGGAGGTCAGGGTTCGATTCCCGGTCAGAGCACAGGCCCGGGTTGCGGGCTCCATCCCCAGCGTGGGGTGTGCCGGAGGCAGCCGGTCCGTGACTCTCTCTCATCACGGATGTTTCTCTCCCTTCCTCTCTCTCTAAAAAGAACACGTGAACACGTCGCTCTAGAGCGCAAACAGACGCCGCCTCGCTCGCTCGCCTGCAGCTGCGGGGGGTCTGCAGCCTCCCGGGCCCCGGCTGCCAGCGAGCGGAGAAATGGCTTCTCCGTGGGCGACGGTGGCTGCTCAGCACACGTGTGTGTGCGTGTTTTTCCTACAGGAAACGTTCCGTGGAGTTTGGGACAGCCTTTCTGTGTTTCTAAAATAACCGTTGCCCGGAACACAGGCTGTGGGAGCCGGGGCGGGGGGGTGTTTCCTGCCCACACCGCCGTCCCGGGCAGCAGTGAGGACAAGCGGGAGGAGGCCCCTGGCCACCTGGCCGGCGGGCACTGCCCTCGTCCCATCGGGCCGGCGCTCAGCACGGGGCAGGAAATGTGGTCAAATGAGTGACAGATTGAAAAAGAGCGACGAAGAAAAGGGCTTCCTCGCAGGTACCAATGGGGACCCAGCCCAGGACGCCGAGGATACCCCACATTCATGGAGGACACCCCACGTTCCACAGAGGACACCCCATATTCACGGAGAATACCCCACGTTCCAGAGGACACCCCATATTCACGGAGAACACCCCATGTTCCACGGAGGACACCCCACATTCACGGAGAACACCCCACGTTCCACGGAGGACACCCCACATTCACGGAGGATATCCCACGTTCCACAGAGGACACCCCATATTCACGGAGAACACCCCACGTTCCACGGAGGACATCCCATATTCATGGAGAACACCCCACGTTCCACAGAGGACACCCCATGTAATGAGGCGGCTCTTGGTGCCACAGCGCCAGGTGGTCCAGGGAACGCTCGCCCGTGCCTGGGCCGGCCTGGCTCCGAGCAGCTTGGGATGCAGGCACCTTCACTCCGTGCCAATGGCGGCCACGGAGACACCCAGGAAGACACCCAGGGAGACACCCAGGGAGACACCCAGGGAGACACCCAGGAAGCCCATTAACTACCGAGGTCACGCTCGCCGCACCCTGGTCCCTGGTCGCGGGTCCCCTGCTACCCCAGCGCTCGCCTCTCACAGGCAAGGCGGCGGGGATGCGCCGCCGGGGGACGGGAGCCGTAATCCCCTAACTCGCCGGCTGGAGGCACCTTAGGACCTTCTGGACACTGTGCCCGGAGCCGCCTGAGCCAGCCAGACACTCAGAGAGGAGTCCCGGCCTCTGGGATCAGGAGCAAAGCATCTTGGGACTCGGCGGCTCTGGGTGCCCGGCAGACCCCATCCCTCATTGTGCACGTCTATCCCCCGGTAAGAGGGCCTGTCTCTGCCTCGGTTTCCTCATCTGGAGAACGGGAACAAGGAGACCAGCCCCCGAGGGGCGTGTGGACCGAACAAGAGGACGCGTGGATGCAGGAAGCATCGCCACATGGTGCTTGTCCTGCAGTGGGAGGCCTGGTGCACAGATTCGTGCACTTGAGGGGGGGGTCCCCTCAGCCCGGCCTGCGCCCTCTCGCGGTCCAGGAGCCCTCGGGGATATCCCCCCGCCTGCTCGCGGCTCCTTAGCAGCTGCCGCCACGGCCGCTGCGCTCGCCAGCCGTGAGCCCGGCTTCTGGCTGAGCGCCACCCCCCCTCCCCCAGGGGAGCGCCCTGACCCGCAGCGGGCGGCTCCTGTGTTGGGCGTCTGCCCCCTGGTGGTCAGGGCGCATCCTAGCGACCGGTCGTTCTGCCGTCCGGTCCATTTGCACATTAGCCTTTAATTCTGAGGCTGGTCCTTCTTCACGTAAAGGAGGTCTGATGGAGGCGCGTGTTACGCGTGCGGTTGGGGTCGGCGCGGCACGGTGACTCTCCCGGTAGGAGGAGTGTTTCTGCCTTTGCTGGGCGCGGAGCGTGGTCTCAGAAGCCCGAGATCCCGTCGCTGTCCCGACGCCTACATGCCGTTCTCTCTCTCAGGGAATCGCCCGCCGTCCCGGCCCGCACTCGGCACCCTGAAGGTCGCTACGGGAGATGCTATCACCGGCCCCCTCCCCCCCAACGCCATGAGCAAACCGAAGGCGCCTTCGCCGCTGCACGCCCCGTCACCTGCTGAAGAAGGCCATCACAGCCTCGTGCGTGGGGAAGGTCAGGAGCCTCGGGTTCACTTGCAGGTAGACCCACAGGAGCAGCGTCTTCAGCAGGTGAAACTCGCTGAACACGAACAGGCTGGACAAAACGAGAGGGCGTTTCAGGGAGAGCAGACCCCGCCCTGCGAGTCCAGGCACGGGAGCCTCGCCCTGCGCCTGCGGGCAGCCTGGGGGAGGGGCGGCTTTGGGGACCGCGGAGCCCAGAGCCTGGCACATGGCCACGGGCTCAGGGAACCGCAGCCCGAAGGCACCGGGCAGGGCGGGGTCCCGGCTCCAGGGCCCTCGTGCGGCCGGTAGCAGCCTGGGGCGTCCTGGAGAAAGGAGGATCCCACAGCGGCTGGCGTCTCTGTTCGATGCCCGGTCAGAGCACAGGCCCGGGTTGTGGGCTCCATCCCCAGTGGGGGGCGTGCAGGAGGCAGCAATTGATGTCCCTCTCCCCCCCCTCTCTCTCTTCTTCCCCCTTCCTAAAATCAATACATAAATTACCCTAGCCGGTGTGGCTCCGTGGATCGAGCGTCTGCCTGCAGACCGCAGGGCCCCGGGTTCGATTCCCGGTCGGAGCACAGGCCCGGGTTGTGGGCTCCATCCCCAGTGGGGGGCGTGCAGGAGGCAGCCGATCCGTGAGTCTCTCTCATCATGGATGTTTCTCTCTCCCTCTTCCTCTGCCTTCCTCTCTGACATCAATTGAAGTATATTTAAAAAGAAACAACAAAGTAAAATCAACACATACATTAAAAAAGAAACAATGTATCACAGCCCTTCCGCCCACCGCTGCCACTGCCGCGGGCACGGAGGCGAAGGCCCGCCAAGGCGTGACTCTAACGGGACGGCAGCATCACCGCCCACCTGTCTCGCTATTTCTGGACTCAGGCGCCCCGTCGCCTCCAGCTCGGTTTTAGCCGCCACAGGGGCCTGGGCTGTGGCCGTGGCCAGACTGGATCGCATTTGTCACGGTCTGGGCAGTGATGGTGGGCAGGAGGCCAGAGGTCACAGAGCCACTTGGTATGATGTCCCCGCCAAGGCCACTGCCAGGACTCACCACCCCCGGCGGGCGAGCGAGGTGACTCTGGGCAGAACTCACGGGGGAAGAGTCTCAAGCCCAGAAGGTTCTTGGAGACCTTCCGGAAGGGGCAACATTGGGGGGGGGGGGGCGGTGAGAGCCCCGGGAATCAGGGCCTGATTCTGTTTGCAGGAGGAAGAAAGCCCCCCGCCTTTAGCTGACTAGCCCCCTCGTGCGTTGGCGATGACCTGCAGGCGATGACCAGGCTGAGGCCCGGCCGCGTGGCTCAGTGGCTGAGCATCCGCCTGTGAACCAGGAGGTCCCTGGTTTGATCCCGGTGGGGAGTGTGTGGGAGGCAGCTGATGGATGATTCTCCCTCATCACTGACGTTTCTCTCTCCCTCTCCCTTTCTCTCTGACTTCAATAAAAATATATTTAAAAATAATAAATAAAGCAGGTGTCCTGGACATGAGTGGGGCGAGGCGCGTTGGCTCCGGAAGATGTGAGTCAGGGCGCGGCTGGCCCGGTCACTCCAGGCGCGAGGGCTGCCGGCTGCCCAGCCCACGGGCTCTTGCCTCCTGGCACCCGAGAGCCCCGCGCGGGCGGGCGGGCGGGCGGGCGGTGCAGACAGCACTGGGGGAGGGCCCGGGGAGCAGGCCCCGGTTTCCACATCGCTCATGTTTCCCCCAGCGTGTGAGTCTAGACACCGGCACGCAGTGTTCCCGCCCCACGTGTGTTTCTAGGGCCCCGCCGTCCCTGGCGTCCTGGCTGAGGCCAGACGTTCCCCCTTTTCTCGGTTAAATGCCACCGGGCCGGCAGCTCAGTCTTTCCGAGGGCGGGGCGCCATGAGACGTCTAAGTCGCCCTGTTTATCTCCTCACCAGCGCACAGCTCTGCCCCCCGGAGGGCGGGGAGGACACTGTGGGGCGGGCAGGGGGGCAGGGCAGAACCCGATGCCAGCTGTGGTGTAGACGGTCTCGAGGCTCATCTCTCTTTCTTATTTATTTTAAATATATTTTTATTGATTTCAGAGAGGAAGGGGGGCGGGGAGAGAGAGAGAGAGAGAGAGAGAGAGAAAGAGAGAGAGAGAGACATCAGTGTGCCCTGACCGGGAATCGAACTGTGACCTCCTGGTTCATAGGTCGACACTGAGCCACGCCGGCTGAGCTGTTAGCAGAATTTTAAAAAGTGACTTAGATGCTCTGGTCGGTTTTGCTCAGTGGCTAGAGCGTCGGCCTGTGACGGAAGGGTCCCAGGTTCGATTCCCGGTCAGGGCAAAGGCCCAGGTTGCCTGCTGGATCCCCAGTGGGGGGCGTGCAGGAGGCGGCCGATCCATGATTGATTCTCTCTCATCACTGATGTTTCTCTCTCTCCCTTCCTCTCTGAAATCAATAAAAATAATTTTTTAAAAATTACGTAGGCAACTAATTAATTACCAGATGGACACTTGAGGGTCCGTATCCTGATGAATACTGTGAAGAGAAGCCCCCTGCGCCCCGCAGAGCACCCCGTGTCCCGGTCCCCACGGGACGTGCAGGGGGCGAGGAGTTTGAAATGGAGGAGGTGCGGCACGCAGTGTGCCCAGCTGGGGTGTAGGGGCCCCTCCCACAGTTCCCTCCCCCATCAGCCCTGCTCCCCCAGGTGCCCACACGCATGCACACACACACATACGCACACACACACATGCACATGTGCACACACGTGCCCTGCAGCCCGTGCTGACCTGGGGGACCGCAGCACCTTAAGCAGCAGCTCCTTGGGGATTTTCTGCAGGTGGATCTGCCTCCCCACCTCGGCGACCAGGTTCATTTCCATCCATTTCTCGCAGGCGGAGCTGAGCGGCTCCTCCTTGTACTGAGAAGAGGGAGAAGCTGGTGGGTGAGGCATCCTGGGCTCTGGCGCCCCCTGCTGGGCAGCGCGGGCCGAGCATCATGCCCAGGCTCAAACCTGCCCGCCAGGCTCAGGGCCCGGCACGGGGTCCCCTTAAACTGCACTCCGGGCGGCTCACTGTTCTCCCGATTTGACCGATGGAGCAACCGAGGGTCTAAGAGTCCTCTTCTCGCCGGGGGTCCCAGTAAGCACAGAGCTGGGTCCCCCACCTCCCCGGCATCTCGGCCCGGCCACGCGGGTCCACCCCGAAGGGAGCTCTGGGGCCTGCAGTGAGGAGGATGGGAGCCCGAGGCCGCCGTGCAGGTCCTCAGGGCTGCGGTGCAGAGAGGCCACCCACCGGGGGCTTTCTGGTCACCGACCCGGGAAGGGAGGGCAGCCAGTTGTCTTTGAAAAACAGGCGTTAAAACCACCTCAGATGCACCGTGACATGCGGGTCCCGCGTGGCCGAGTGTGACGGTCAGGCGCGTCTGTTTCGGTGTGAGCGGCCTCTGGGAGGGAGGCTGGATTTGGGAGGCCAGGGCTCGAATCCAGCACAGCCACCGAGACACCACGGCCAGGGCGCCCCCTCCTGGGGCCCCGTGTTCTGCGAGAGCTGATTCCTTCCTGCCTTCCCAACCCTGACTGGGCAAAGGGGTGGGGGGGACAAATTCCCCTCGACTCCTACCGGGAGGTCCGGGGGGGGGGGCAGTTTGCTGTTTGGGGGCAAAAGTCTGTGCTGCCCCCACTTCCCACCCCCAAGATCAAAGCTTGTCTACCTTTTGGGTGTAAAAACATCCTTTTCAAAACAAGTGCTTTTTCAAAACTGTTCACTTGGAACAATAAAATGCCGGCACGCTTACTCGGTGCCTTTGGGGACACGTTGGCACGGGGCCCGGGGGGACCCGGAGCCTGGCAGGTGGCTCCGGCCGGTGGCTCTCACCTTGCAGCCCGCCATGTAGAAGTTGGCGACGGTGCTTGGCGACAGCCCGTGGACCATGATGGCCACGCACCTGCGGAGACAGAACCGCTGGTCCGGGCCCGGCTGCGCTCCGCCCCGGCCGCCCGGAGGGGCCTCTCAGCCCCAGACGGCGGCGGAGCCTGGATGGGGGACACGGCCATGTGGCCAGAGCACCCCCAGTGGCCCGGGGAAAGGCTGTGCCCCACTCGGGCCGGGGGCGCAATGGGCAAGGTGGGCTCCGATCCCGGAACGTTCCTCTCTCCTGTGAGGTCTGCGTGGACCTGGTGTCACGTTTGTAAAAAGAACCCTACTTAATCGTTTTCTGTCGGACACGAGTGGGAAGGACGGGTCAGGGGGGGCGGGGGCACATGTGATACTTTGGACAACAAAGACTCAGCCCGGACGGCGTGGCTCAGGGGTTGAACTTTGACCTGGGAACCAGGAGGTCAGGGTTCAATTTCTGGTCAGGGCACAGGCCTGGGTTGTGGGCTCCATGCCCAGTGGGGGGCGTGCAGGAGGCAGCCGGTCCGTGATTCTCTCTCACCGCGGATGCTTCCATCTCTCTCTCCCTCTCCCTGAAGTCAATAAAAATACGGTTTTAAAAAATTCAAAATTTAATAAAACAAAACCCCCAGTAAAGGTTAGAGGAAAGTGCTGAGGGAGGGGGAGGGAGAGGCCGGGGAGAGGCCAACGGGGAAAAAGGAGACGTATGTAATACTTTAAACAATGAAGAAAATGGTTTTTAACTTAAAAACATAAAAGGAAAAGAGAAATGCGTGGGAAATGAGCCCTGGCGGTGGGAAAGGCCTGCTTGTCTTCCCGTGACCAGCTTTGTGCGGGAAGCCGGGGGGCGGGGGGGGGGAGGGGGCTCAGGTGACCGGAGGGGGTGTCACTGTCTCGCTTCCTCTGAGCCTCAGGGCCGTGCTCCTGCGAGAAACCCTGATGTGCAGCCCACGAAGAGGAAGGAAGGGTCCCCGAGACGGGTCCTCCCCCGCCTCCGCCCACCCCCCCCCCCCCGCGGGCCCTCCCCACGGCCACCTCTGAAACAGGTTGCTGAACTGGAGGGCGTGCGCGGAGGCCAGCACCCCCAGCACCTCATCCAGGCTCAGGTCCATCTGGCTCGTGTACAGGTTCTTCAGGGCCGTGGCGAAGGCTGGGGGCGTGGGGGCAGCATCCGAGGGGGGGGAGAGAGAGAGAGCGCGAGCGAGCCATCAGCGTGGGGCTCTGCTCCCCACCCCTCCCTCGCAGCGCCTGCTCTGCTCCCCGCCCCTCCCTCGCAGCGCCTGCTCTGCTCCCCGCCCCTCCCTCGCAGCGCCTGCTCTGCTCCCCGCCCCTCCCTCGCAGCGCCTGCTCTGCTCCCCGCCCCTCCCTCGCAGCGCCTGCTCTGCTCCCCGCCCCTCCCTCGCAGCGCCTGCTCTGTCCACAGCAGGTGAGAAGGGAGCCAGGGACAGAGGCCGTGCTTGCTGGTTGGGTTTGTGTGTGTGTGTGTCTGTGTGTTTGTGTGTGTGTGTGTGTGTGTGTGTGTGTGTGCGTGCCTGTGTGTGTGTGTGTGTCTGTATGTTTGTGTGTCTGTGTGGTCTGTGTGTGTGTTTGTCTGTATGTTTGTGTGTGCATCTGTGTGGTCTCTCTGTGTTTGTGTGTGTGTGTCTGTGTGTTTCTGTCTGTTTGTGTGTGTCTGTGTGTGCCTGTGTCTGTGTCTCTGTGTCTCTGTGTGTGTGTCTGTGTGTGTTTGTATGTCTGTCTCTGTGTGTGTGTCTGTGTGTGCCTGTGTGTCTGTGTGATCTGTGTGTGTGTTTGTCTGTATGTTTGTGTGTGTCTGTGTGGTCTCTGTGTGTGTGTTTGTGTGTGTGTCTGTGTGTTTCTGTCTGTTTGTGTGTGTCTGTGTGTCTGTGTGTGTATGTGTCTCTCTGTGTGTCTGTGTGTGTGTTTGTGTGTGAGTGTATGTGTCTCTGTGTGTCTGTGTGTTTGTGTCTGTGTCTGTGTGTGTGTCTGTGTATTTGTGTGTGAGTGTATGTGTCTGTGTGTGTGTGTGTGTGTGTGTGAGAAGCCTGGGCAGCTGTCATTCCCTGGCCCCTCAGAAAATGAACTCAGCCCGGCCATGTGGCTCAGGGGCTGAGCATCGACCTAGGAACCAGGAGGTCAGGGTTCACTCCCAGTCAGGGCACAGGCCCGGGCTGTGGGCTGGATCCCGGTGTGGGGCGTGCAGGAGGCCGCCGGTCCGTGATTCTCTCTCGTCACTGATGTGCCTCTTCCTCTCCCTCCTCGCTGACGTCACTACCAACACATTCAACAAGAGAAAGGAAGTGAAGCCGGCGACATTACCGATCTTGGTGACCAGGGGGTCGTTGATCCTCAGGGAGACAGTGAGCCTCTTCACCGGGGGCCTCTCTCTGGCCTTCCCGCTCGGCGGCCCTGCAGGAGGAAGCGGCTAAGGTGCTGCGGTGACCGTGCGAGGGACTGCTGCGGGCCCACCCCCTTGGCAAGGCCTTGGTCTCGGCACTCGCTGCCTTTGTCGGCGTGTTTGCCTATCAGTGTGTTTGCCTGTCGGTGTGTTTGCCTGTCGGCGTGTTTGCCTGTCGGCGTGTTTGCCTGTCGGTGTGTTTGCCTGTCGGTGTGTTTGCCTGTCGGTGTGTTTGCCTGTCGGTGGAGCGGGTGCCTCTGTGGCATGACCCTTCACTGGAACGAGCGGAAGACTCACAGAAGCTGCGCAAGAGCACCGAGTTCTGTGCGGCCCTCGGCCAGCTTCCCCGGGAGCCGCCTCTCTCAGCCTGGACCTGGTGGGGCGCCGTGAGCAGTGGGGACGGCCGTGGGGGAGCGCGGGGTGAGGGCCCAGTCTCTGCAGGGCGCCTCCAGGCCCGGGTCTGAAACGCTCCCTGTGGCCGGCACCCCTCGGGGCAGCCGCACGCGTGGTCTCGGGACACGGAGGCAAAGGGAGACGCGTGCACAGCCCTCCCCGGAGACACGCGCTGCTTCTACGGCACAGGAGGCCTGGCCGCACCACAGAGACTGAGGGCGCGGGCCGGGCCTGGGCGCTGCTGGTGCGGGGGGCTGGGCAGCGGTGACAGCGGGCATACATCTGGTTAAGCCCACACACACCGTGGAGTGACGCGCTTGCCCCCCCGCCCCGCCTTGCCGTCGGCGTTGCCTCGTGCTCCCTGTCTGGGCGCGCGGCCTCTCCTGGCTGTCTGTCGCTGACCTGGGCACAGGACCCGCGGGCACAGCCGGTCCCGCTCGGGGGGACGTCTGGGAAGGCAGGGCCCTGAGTGGGCGCGGGCGTGGGAGGTCACAGCCCGCCCGGCTCCCCGCGGGAAGGGCTGAGTCACGGGCCTGTGGCCGGGCGGGACTGGCCTCCAGCGGCCTGTCTGGCTCGGGAATAACTGGCTTCGCGGCCACGCCCTGGAGACGCAGTCCCTCCCTGGGCTGCGGGCGGGGAGCCCTGGCTCTACCGTGGCACCTGCCTGGCCTACGCACTGTCGGAGGCAGCGCTGCCTCTGCTCCCTGGAGAGGGAGCTGGCAAGGCTGCCGGGAGGGGACAGGGTTATGGGACTGAACAAGGCACACGAGGAGGAAAACAGCGGCCTGGGTGTTCCTGGGAACGAGGTGGCGTTAAGAAAAGAGAAAGGAGCCCAGCCGCGTGGCTCCGTGGTTGAGCGTTGACCTATGAACCGGGAGGTCACAGTTCGATTCCCGCTCAGGCACGTGCCCGGGTGGCGGGCTTGATCTCTAGGGGAGCAGGGGGCATGCAGGAGGCGGCCGATCAGTGATTCTTTCATCACTGATGTTTCTCTCTCTCCCTCTCCCTTCCTCTCTGGCATCAGTAAAAACACGTTTTGGAACAGAAATGAAAAGAGACAGGAAAGAAAAGGAAAAATACCCACGTCCACGTGTAAACCTCCAACCACACGAACACTCAGACCCACACGAGCCCCCAGCCGTGACCGCACCACGGCGTCAGAACTGGGCCTGCCTCCCAGGAAGCCATGGAGACTCGCCACGGCCCACGTCCTCTTTCAGAGAAGCGGCCGCCTCCCTGCCCCGGCCAGCGGGCAGGGACCGGTCGCTGTGTGCATATGACTGACCACGACGGAGCGCTCGCTGCCACCAGGCACGGCTCAGTGCTGCCCCCCCCCCTGCCCCGTCTTCTGCGCAGCATAGTGAGAGCTATGATCCCATTTCACAGATGGGCAGACTGAGGTTCAGTTCCGTGGCTGAGGTCCCACCACGGGCCTCGCTCTTACTGCCAGAGCCACCACGGTCCCCAAATGCCACGCTGAGCTCTCTCAGGCCAGACGGCGCTTGGGGTTCTGGTGGCGCCGGCAAGAGCGTACCTGGCAGAAGCTGCTCCTGGTCCCTCGTGAGGCTGGCGGGGGCCCCGCTCAGGGCCGAGACGTAGAGCTTGGTCAAGGTCTCAGACTGGAAGAGCTGGGGCAGGTGCAGCTCCCACTGGAAGCCCAGGCACTCGAGCGTCACCACTGGGGAGAGAGCACAGGGCAGCCTCGTCCGCCGTCTCCCGAGGGATTTCCCCTTCATTCATTTTAGAGCGCGTGGGAGGGAGGGGGAGAGGCAGAGAGAGCGAGAGAAACAGCCGTGTGAGAGAGACACACCGATTGGTTGCCTCCTGCGCGCACCCCGACCAGGGCCGGGGAACCTGCAACCGAGGTACGAGCCCTTGACCAGAATCGAACCCGGGACGGGGCCCTTCCATCTGCGGCCGGCGCTCTATCCACGGAACCACACCGGCGAGGGGGCGCCGTGTCACCTTCAGCGTGACCATCAGCACCCGAACGGGCGTCTGCCCAGCTTGGTTTCACTCATCGCACATGCGACGAATGTTTATGGTGCCAGTGACACCTCAGGCTGTGCGGGGGGGCAGGGACCGAGGCGCCCGGGCCGGGGGCATGGCCTCCGCTCGGTCCCTGAGGTCAGCCACCTGCCGACGGGTCCCCGGGACCAGGAACTCACCTCCGTCCCCGCTGGGCACAGCCTTCTTCCAAGTCCCAGAGCGTTTTTTCCGGATTCTGGGGATGCACAGCCTCGAGGAAACACACACACAAAGCCCCAGGTGTGAACGGGGGTCTCTCATCCCGGCAGCGTCAGCGCCTCCAGCGCCGTCGGCGCGGCTGGCCACACCTGCCCACGGGCCAGCCTCCTCAGCGCCCGTCTGCCGATCACACCGACTGCGCTCCGTCCAACACTGAGTCCCCTTGTTGTGTGTGGGGGCGGGGGGGGGGCTCCCCCAGGAGGTGTGTGAAGCTGCATGGGCTGCCTGGAGGGCCCCTGTGTCGCTGAGACTCTGAAACAACGCCTGGCACATAGTAGGTGCTCAGGATCTATCCGGTGGCGTGAGGGAGAGAAGGCTGGGGGCATTCCCCGGAAGCCAACTCACAAACACTTCTGTCGGGGCTCTGCGCTCCCCAGTCTCCACGTGTCCAAAGCCGGAACTCGGCACCCACCCCGACCCAGCCCCGAGCCTCCGCCAGGCTTCCTGTCTCGGGAAAGGGCCCCGGCAGCCCCGTGTCAGCCCCGCAGACGGCGGACGGAGCGCTGGCAATGCGATCCCGCGTCTAGATGCGGTCAATTACCTTCCGAGTTCATCCATCTCTCTTTAAAACTTATATAAGTTTTTATTGATTTTTTTTTTTTTTAGAGAGAGAGAGAGAAAAGGAAAGGGAGAGAGAATCATCAACACGGATCAGCTGCCCCCTGCCCGCCCCCCACTGGGGACGGAGCCCGCGACCTGGGTGTGGGCCCCGATCGGGAATGAACCCTGACCTCCTGGTTCATAGGTCGACGCTCAGCCACGGAGCCTGTTGCTCGGACCTTCGTCTGAGCCGCCATCACCTCCCCATCCCTGCAGGTCTCCAGCCCCCCCCGCCCCCCTGCCCTCTGAGGCACCCCGCACGGCACACCCCGCACGGCACACCCCGCACGGCACGCCCCGCACGGCACACCCCGCACGGCACACCCCGCACAGCACACCCCGCACGGCACACCCCGCACGGCACACCCCGCACAGCACACCCCGCACGGCACACCCCGCACGGAGGCCCGCCTGTCCCGAAGGCTAGCCTGGCCTTGCCTCTCTCCTCGGAGTCCTTCCCGCCCGCCCCAGGCCCTCAGCCTGCCGGGGACTCCTGCGGTCCCCGTGGCCTCGCCCCCCACACCCGCCCCATCCTTCTCACAGCCTGACCTCCCCGCCTGCCCCTCCCCACATCTTGCTCCCGTTCCCTGGACGCGGCCCCTCTGCCCGAGGGCTCTCCTGGCCTCTGCATTTGGTGCACTCCTGTCCCTGCCAGGTGAGCCGAGGGGCTGCTTTCTCGGGGAGGCTGGGCCAGTGCCCTCCCTGTGCCCACCCTGGCAGCACCCCCGTCCTGCACAGTCTCGGGGCTGCCTCCTCCTCACACAGCCTCCGCAGCACGCCTGTCCCACAGGCAGAGCCCCCGGCCCAGCCCCGTGGATGCCGCAAACGCCCGTCAGGGACCGACGGTGTGCAGACAGAGCTGATGCCGTGAACACGATCCTCTGCCCGCCGAGCGGGAGGCAGCGGACTGAGGCGCATGCCCACCCGGGAGACGGCGCCCGGGGAAGCAGGCAGCCGGGGCCCTCGGCCGCCACGTCTGTCGGCGTCCCCTTAGCCGTGCTGTTCTCCACGACCCCGGGAGCCCGTGGGCCCCGTGCGCGGAGGGGGCCCAGGTGCCGGAACCCTTGTCCAGATCACGACCGGACACACGTGGCCTGTTCCCTGCAGGGAGGCTGGCTCCCTGTGACGCAGCTCCGGAGGCAGGAGGGGGCCGGCCCGGCTGTTTATGCGACGGGAGCCGAGGGCTGACCCCTCGCTGGCTCGGTCACTCGTCTGGGAAGTGCTGCCGAGGTCAGGGGTTCAGACGCGGATCTCAAAACAGCCACGGGCTGTGGAAATGACGGGCGATGCCCATGAGCTCAGCAGTCCTGGCAAACATCACCGTCACTGCCGGGCGGGGAGATGCCAGACGGCGGGCGGCGGGCCCTGCCTGGGCCCTGGCTGCTGGCCCAGATGCACGGGGCGTGGGGCGGGCTCTGCGGCTCCCAGGCCGGGTTCCTCCTAGGGCCGCCGGGAGCGCTGGTGGGACAGATGGCCTGTGAGCTGTCCTCGCTGCCCGAGACCAGTTGGCACGAGGGCACGGGGGCGCTGGGAGCCGGGGCTGGTCCCTCAGCCGACCCGCGATTTCCTCGATGCGCAGAGGAGACCGCTGTGTGGGCGTCGCAGCGGGACGGGCAGGGGTGCCGCGGGCGATCTGGCGGCGAGCACAGCAAACAGGGCGGCGGCTTCTCGTGGCAGGTGCCGCCCAGGGCACAGGGCACGGCCAGGCGGGGACGCGGGTGCTGATGGCCCAGGGCAGGGGCGGGCACCTCAGATCTACGGCGCCGGGAGGGCCTGGCTCAGTGGGTGAGTGTAGACCTATGAATTGGGAGGTCAGGGTTCGATTCCAGGTCAGGCACATGCCGGGGTGAGGGCGCGATCCCCAGTAGGGGGCGTGCAGGAGGCGGCCGATCCATGATGCTCTCTCATCATTGATGTGTCTCTCTCTCTCCCTCTCCCTTCCTCTCTGAGATCAATAAAAAACATTAATAAGTAATAAAGTGCCGGGGAACGCGCGGCCTTCTGCAGTCGGTCCAGCTCTGTCCCGGGAGCGGCGAGACAGAGGCCATGGCACGGAGAAGCCACGGATGCGCTGAGCCTCGGGAGTGAGGGGCGCAGCTTCCCAGGCGAAGCAGGCGACCGCGTGGGCGTTCCGGTGCGTGAGACGGGTTCAGACGCAGAGCCAGGACTCGCTAGCTTTGTCCACGGATGAGCTGGGAAACCTATCACAATCCAGCCGGGGCCCCAACTTCCCAACGTAAAGAAAAAGCTCGAGCCCAGCTGGGGTGGCTCCGTGGCTGAGTGTCGACCTAGGAACCAGGAGGTCAGGGTTCGATTCCCAGCGAGGGCACAGGCCCAGCGTGCGGGCTCCATCCCCAGTGGGGGGCGTGCAGGAGGCAGCCGGTCCGTGATTCTGTCTCAGCATGGATGTTTCCCTCTCTCCCCAGCTCCCTTCCTCTCTGACGTCGATAATAAGAAAAAAGAAGAGAGAGCGTGAGGACGAACAGGTCGGTCTCTCTCGGCCGTTGATCGGCACCCGTGCATGCTCAGAGGAGGGGTCCCACCTGCCACCAGGGGCGCTGCCCGGAGGTGCGGGTCACTCCGAGGGGGCGTGCCCTCCGCGGGCACGGCCTCCCTACCTGTCCGGGGCCTGCAGCGTGTCGTCCACATCCAGGGACATGGCCTTGCACATCTGGGACAGCGCCAGCAGGTCCCGGGAGAAGGGCTCCCTGGGGAGGCGCCACCGGTTGGTCGAGCCGGCCATCTGGCGCTCCGGCCGAGCTCCATGCTTCTTGGGAAAGAGAGAGAAAATGGTTTCTCAGTCTCACACGCAGGCTTCAATGCTGGTTGATGCCCACGCGGCCGGCGTGTCCCATGAGCCCCCTGTTCAAGGCGGATCTGTTCGGCAAGAAGGCGGCTCCAGGGATTCAGGACCTGGGACGGGAGGTGCCGGGGCTACGTGTCCGGGGAGAAGGTGCTCCTTGGCCTGCGGCTCCGAAGAACCCGGAGGCGGGCCCGGGCTGACGCTCCGGGCACTGCTGTGCAAGTCCTCACCCCGGCGTGGTCCCGGGAGAGACCAGGCGGGGGGAGGGGGGAGGGGGCGGCTGGCCGGAGGCCGTTTGTTTTTTTAAACTGTGTCCCTTTTCCAGCGTCCGTTTAGTGGCATTTCGTGCATGACAGTGCTGTCAGCCGTCAGCACCCTAAATCAGAACATTTCATTCCTCACGGGAAACCTTGCCCCTCACCCCCACCCCCGCCCCCGCCCCCCAGTTCTTGGCAATCACCGATCTGCTTTCTGCTCCTGCAGGCCTGCTGTTCTCGCTGTTAATGTTTAATGTTTTTATTGATGTCAGAGAGGAAGGAGAGGGAGAGAGAGAGAAACATCCGTGATGAGAGAGGATCATGGATGGGCTGCCTCCTGCACGCCCCTCCCTGGGGATGGAGCCCACCACCCGGGCCTGTGCCCTGACCGGGAATCGAACCCTGACCTCCTGGTTCAGAGGTCGATGCTCAGCCCGAGGTCCGCGGCCGGCCTGGACATTTCTACAGAAAACAGCGTGTGTATGTGTGTGTGTGTGTGTGCGTGCGCGTGTGTGTGGCTCCTTGCCCTCAGCATAACGTTTTCGTGTTCCATCCTCGTTGCAGCCTGTGTCCACATCTCATTCCTCTCCACGCCGAGCCCACTGCACGGTGAGATGGAGCGCCCGCCATGGCCATCGCCAGAGGTGGACGTGGCTGAGCGGCGCCACTACGGGTGCCGGGACCGGCTCTCAGCTCTCTGTGCGCACAGCCGGGAGGGCCCCGCGGGCCACGGGCGGGCACCGCCGCTTGGACATATCCCCAGCCGTTGCCCGCGGGGGGCAGTGGACACACGGCGTGGACGTCGCCCTCAGACGTGGCGGCTCAAGGAAACCAGCCTGCAAACGGCACCCCGAGGGGCCCATGGGAACGGGGTCCCCGGCTCCTAAGCCACGCCAGGTCCCAGCCGCCGGGCGGGGAGATAGGAGCTGTGAAACAGAGGATCTGAGTTTGAGTCTCGTTACTGCCACTGAGTCGTGACGTGGCCGTGGGCGGCCACCTGGCCGCTGAGCCTCCTGGGCCTCGTACGTTCGGTGGGACGATGACGTGATGGGTGCTGGTGCTGATGCTAAAGTGATAGATAACACCAGCCCACCCGGCGTGGCTCCGGGGTTGAGCGTTGACCTATGAACCAGGGCGTCAGGGTTCGGTTCCCGGTCGGGGCACATGCAACTCGGTCCCCAGTGGGGGCATGCAGGAGGCAGCCGGTCCGTGATTGTCGATCACCATTGATGTTTCTCTCTCTCCCCCCGCCTTCCCTCCTCTCTGACATCAATAAAAATACATTTAAAATAACCAAAGTGATACATTAACACAGGCGGGGGGCCGGGCCCTGGTCTAGTGCCTGGAACGTGGTGGGAAGTGGGAATGTGGAATCGGGATCCCCACATGGCGGTCAGCTCAGGCCCCCGCCCTCTGACCCCGCGTCCTGACAGAGTCGGCCGTAGGCACTGACCCCGGGAGGCTTGGGGCTACGGCTCCCGGCACGGCTGCCACTCACCTGATTCAACATGTTCACAAACAGCAGTGAGGACCCCTCGGGGGGCGGGAGGGAGAAACACCTGGAAGACACAACGGGCGAAGTTTACGTTTTCCTTCTTTTTAAAACAAGGCGTTTTTGTTGATTTCAGAGAGGTTCGCAGGTCGACGCTCAACCACTCAGCCACAGCGGCCGGGCTGACGTTGACTTTCAAAAACGTTCCGAAGGGCCTCCTCGAGGTATTAGGGAGGACACTGGCCTGAAGAAGCTCTCTGTTGCCACAAAGTAACAAGGAGGGAAGCCCCGAGTGTGGGTTATCAAATCCAGAGGAGATCTAATGTTTAATACGCTTTTATTGATTTCAGAGAGGAAGGGAGAGGTTTGGAGAGAGAGAAACATCAGTGATGAGAGAGAAGCATGGATCGGCTGCCTGCCTCCTGCGTGCCCCACAGGCAACCCGGGCCTGTGCCCTGCCCAGGAATCTATAACTGTGACCTGGTTCGCAGGCCGAGCTCAGCCCCGGGGCCTCGCCGGCCGGGCTGGGTGTAAAGGGCATCAGGAGGCGGACAGTTCTCTGCAGGGAAAGGGGCTCCGAGAAAGCAAAGCAGGAGATGAGCAGGTTCCTCCCCGTTTCCCGAGGAGGGAACCTAGACTGATCAGACTCGCTACCTGCGATGGTCCCCGGGCTCCCAGGCCCTCTGCCTCCGGCCTGGACCCCCTAGGCCCCCCCGCAATGTCAGTGGGAGGGAAGGGGGACCCCAGCAGCGCCAGTGGGAGGGAGCGGGGCCCCCAGCAGCGCCAGTGGGAGGCCCCCAGCAGCACCAGTGGGAGGGAGGGGGGCCCCCAGCAGCGCCAGTGGGAGGGAGGGGAGGCCCCCAGCAGCGCCAGTGGGAGGGAGGGGGTCCCCCAGCAGCGCCAGTGAGAGGGAGGGGAGGCCCCCAGCAGCGCCAGTGGGAGGGAGGGGGTCCCCCAGCAGCGCCAGTGGGAGGGAGGGGGGCCCCCAGCAGCGCCAGTGGGAGGGAGGGGGTCCCCCAGCAGCGCCAGTGGGAGGGAGGGGGGCCCCCAGCAGCGCCAGTGGGAGGGAGGGGGGACCCCAGCAGCGCCAGTGGGAGGGAGGGGAGGCCCCCAGCAGCGCCAGTGGGAGGGAGGGGGTCCCCCAGCAGTGCCAGTGGGAGGGAGGGGAGGCCCCCAGCAGCGCCAGTGGGAGGGAGGGGGGACCCCAGCAGCGCCAGTGGGAGGGAGGGGGTCCCCAGCAGCGCCAGTGGGAGGGAGGGGGGCCCCCCAGCAGCACCAGTGGGAGGGAGGCCCCCAGCAGCGCCAGTGGGAGGGAGGGAGGCCCCCAGCAGCGCCAGTGGGAGGGAGGGAGGCCCCCCAGCAGCGCCAGTGGGAGGGAGGGAGAGCTCTGGGGCTGAGAGGAGCAGCCACACTCACTGCTCCGTGTGCGTCCACAGGGGAGTCGTCCGTGTCCGTCGGAGACGCTCTCACTGATTCGGCCGCGTCACGGGCTGTCCACCCCGAGGCCGGACCTAGCGGGCTCGGGGCATCGGTCACGGGCACCGGCTGGCTGTTTTCCCTGTAGGGGCTGCGTGCTCCGGCGGGTACTGCCCTCGGCTTTCTGGGTGCTGTGGGCACCGTGGCGACTCAGGGACATTCCGAGAGTCCCTGTTCCGGCCTGGTCTCCGCACAGCTGTCCGCACAGCTGGGCTGCGGGCGGGGTGCCTCAGAGCCCCCACGGGCCACGCCCCCCTAGCCTCTCTCCTTGGGGGGCGGTCTGGGTCATCCCACTTTCCTGTGGTGCCCCGCTCCTCACAGCACCGGGCGGCCTGGAAGGTTCTCGAAAACGGCCAGTGAGACCTGCCCCTCCCCCTCCGGCCTCCTCTGTGAAGGGAGGGCTGGCCCCTCGGCCCCCCCAGTGCTGTGTCCTGGGGGCCTCGGTCTTCCTCTGGGGTCCCCATGTGGTTTGATGGAAAGGTTTACGTAGAAATGGGAGCTGTCATCACGGAACGTAATGCCTGCTGGCTGTGCCGTGCCCTGGGCACACCCTTAACCGGAGGGCCAGAGCCTATGCCCCAAGGGGTGCGCGCGTGTTGTGTGTTGGCTGTGTGTGTTGGCTGTGTGCTGTATGTATGTGTTGTATGTATGTGTTGGTTGTGTTGTATGTGTTATGTATGTGTTGGTTGTGTTGTGCGTAGGGTGTATGTGTTATGTGTGTTGTTTGTGTGTTGTGTGTGTGGGATTCCATAGTGGCAGAACCTGAACGGGACTGTTCAGCGGGCTGCCCACGTTAAAAACCGACGTGCCGTTCAGGGAGGAGAGAGCAGCCGCGGCGGCTGGGAGCTCGCCTCCTGCCCCCCCGCCGCCCCCAGACCTTGCCCAACGCAGAAGAGACATGACGAGCACACTCCAGGCGAATCCCTACGCTCGCCGATTCCCAAAGCAGCGAGGCAGCACCTCTCCAGCTCCCTCCCCCCAGCGCGCCCATGGCCGCGAAGGGCACGCCAGCTCCACGTGGGGACGGCGCCAGGAGCCCAGGGAGCGAGCGGGATCTGCTGGGCCTGCGCGAAGGCGAGGGCAGACAGCCCTTCCCCGAGAACCCCCCGAGACACGGCACCGCCGAGATCCAAGAAAAACGTTTATTTACAACGGAGAACTGTGCTCGAACATGCGTTTTCTCCTCTGCCCTACAACGAAGCGGCAGTCACAGAGGAAGTGTGCACTCCTTAAGGCAAAGGTCCCCGTGCAAGCAGAACGTGTTCGCATTCAACCCAGGGGCCACGCCCCCGGGGAACTCGGGGTCCAAGGGCCAGGCCCAGGTCCGCGCTGCGTCCTGCGTGAGCGACGCGGACGACCTCCCTGATGCGGGAACTCTGAGGGCACCTTGCTGCGAACGATCCCAGGAAAAACGCAAACCGAGACAGCGAGGAATTCCGCCGGTCCCCTGCGCACGGCGCACGGCCAAGCCCCCGGTGCTGAGCGAGGGGACGGCAGCGTGGGCAGCGGGGAACCGCCTGTCCCCGGGCCTGGGGGCACAGCAGGGCGCCGACGGGCATATTGCACGCAAGGGTCAAGTCCGAACGTGTGGTTCAAAGTTAGCTTTTCCCCATCTTGGCGATCAGTTCATCGCAAATCTTGGTGAGCTCTTCGATCTCCTTATTCTGCAGGTGAAGATGGAGAGTAAAAAGGAAACCTCTGGGTTGTCTGAGGTCAAGCCAAGAGGAATGGTCATTGGATTAAAAAAAAAAAGTGTTTATTGGGTTTCAGAGAGGAAGGGAGAGGGAGAGAGAAACATCCGTGATGAGGGAGGATCACTCATCGGCTGCCTCCTGCACGCCCCCTACTGGGGATCGAGCCCACAACCTGGGCCTGTGCTCTGATGGGGAATGAACTATGACCTCCTGGTTCCTAGGTCCACGCTCAACCCCTGAGCCACGCCGGCCGGGCAGTCATCGGACTTTAAGGGACCTTCCGACCTCTTGGATCCCTGAGAAGTGAGTTAGAGCGGATACCCACGTCCCGGCTCTAGCTGTGTGACCTCGGGCAAACGATACACCCTCTCTGAACCTTGGTTCCCCCTCTGAGGGCAGATGGCGACGTCTCTCTTTCTGAGAAGTACATGAGGGCGGAGACGGAGCGTTCCTCAGCCCAGTGACCCCAGGGTCTGGCCGGCCTGCCCGCTGGAGGCCACGCCCCGGCCCCCTTACCTTCTGCTCCAGCGTCCTCTCCAGGGCATCCACCCGCAGCTGCTCCTTCCGCAGGCTGGCCTGGTGGGCGGCCTGCTCCTGCTGGGCCTTGCCCCGGACCTGGGCAATCTCAGCGTTGGCCCTGCGGGGTGGGGGGCACTCAGGAACGAGCCCTCCCCCCGTTTCGGCCTCCCCCTCCCTCCTCCCCACCGGGCGGGGGGACGTCTGGCTCAGCCCCCACCTACAAAGGCCCAGCATAGGCGCCCACGAGACACCCCATCCCGACCCCACTGTCCCGAGGCCGAGGGGCTCTGGGCGGGCGCCCTGCACGCACCCTTTGCTTATCATAACCCACGCCGAGGGCAAGCTCGTCATGAGCCATGCCGAACGCGCTGAGCGAGGCCTCCCGACCCGGCCGTGTCCGGGCCCCGGAGCAGCCGCTGTTACCTGTCCAGCTTCTCCTCCGCGTGCACCTTCAGGGCCTGGTACCTCTGCTCCTCCTTCTTCACGCGGGACAGGTACTCCTGGGCGCACTTCTTCAGCACCTCTTCATTCTGCCACGACAGAGGGCGACGCTCAGCCGCCGAGCCACGCCGGCTCAAACAATCTACCTACATCCCAGCTCTAGCTGTGCGACCCTGGGCAAGTGACACTCCCTCTCTGAGCCTTGGCCCCATCTCCAGCCCACAGAGGAAATGCTGAGGACTGCCGGGAGCCCCAAGAACTCTGACGAGGGCATAACCTCAGACGGCCAATCTGACTCCCCAACCCCCCCCCACCCCCACCTCCTCCCTCCCCGACCGCACACGCACCTTACGGAAGCCCTCCAGCACCTCCTTCATCTTCTCGTATCTCCTGAAGAGGTCAGCCAGGGACTTCTCCACGGAGTTCAGGTCGGCCAGGGCCTGCTCCTTCTCCAGGACCAGCTGCTGCACCGTCTGGTGGGAGACCGACTTCTCCCTCTGCTCGTCCTCTGGCGGGAGAGAGGGGCACGAAGCCATGGAGCCCACGAAACCGAGCCTGGTCTCGGGCCGGCCAGGCCTCAGCCTCCCCTGTGGGCAGCTCGGACTCGGCGAGACCCTGTTCTGAGCCCACCCGGACTGTCAGGGAACCAAGCCCAGGGCCCTGGATCCCGGGCCGGGACGGGTGCAGAATCGCACAGGGCGGACATCAGCCACTGTTCTTTGTCCCGATGGGGACATCTGTGGAGGAGACCCCAGTGGGTCTACCTGGTTGACAGCAAACAGACCCACAGGTAAGAGAAACAGCGCCACTGAGCTGCAGTCGGGGCTGGTGGAGGGGGGCGGGGAGAGGGGGGCCCTCCTGAGTGTGGTCACCATAGAGAGATGGCCTGGCCGCGTGGCTCAGTGTTTGAGCATCGACCTAGGAACCAGGAGGTCAGGGTTTGATTCCCGATCAGGGCCCAGGCCCGGGTTGAGGGCTCCATCCCTAGTGGGAGGCAGCCGATCCGTGACTCTCTCTCATCACGGATGTTTCTCTCTCTCCCTCTCCCTTCAGCTCTGACGTCCATAAAAGTATGTTTTACAAGACGAAGAGACCAAGGCCGCTTCCCTGAAAACATCTCACGGAGCTACTTCGGCCAGAACGAGTCCCAGTTAGGCACCACAGGCCGTGGGGGAGGGGCTGGGGGAGGGGGTGAGAAGGGGGGGTGAGAATTGGCATCTGTCTGTGGCACGTCCCCAGGTGGGGAGCACACATGGGGGACCCCCGGCCCAGAAGATGCCCGATGCACCCCCCCCCCCCCCGGCCCTGCCTTGGCGCCCGCCCCGCGCGGCAGTGAAGAGCCGCAGAGTGTGGACACCCTGGCCGGGCTCCAGCCTCGGGCTCGGCCTCCTTCCCGGAGAAGGGATCCAGCACCTCTCCCCCGGCACCGGCGACGGGAAGCCAGACACACGCTCGAGGCCTCCGACCCACAGAGCCCCGCTCAGGGCCCGGCGGCATCGGCCGGCGCCAAGTCTTGCCACACAGGGCCCGGGTTTCCTGGATCCAAGACTCCGTGCCCCCAGGTTCCCTGCCCCCACCCGCCCCCCGTCAAAGCAGAGCCTCGGGCTCAGGGAGACCAGGCGGCGGGAACGCCTCCCGTCTTCTCAGCCAATCACAAGTGCAGGTTCCTGCGGTCAGGAAACCCCAAGCCCGAGGCTCCGCCACCCAACCCCTCCCTGGAGACCGTCTGGCTTTCCTCAGGCAAAACATGATGGAACCAGGCGGGACGCAGCCAACACACGAAGCGAAAGGAACAAAAACGGAGGGAGAGCACGCGGGCGCCGGCGCGGGGCCGGTGCCGAACCGGGGAGCGTGTACTTACCCGGCTTGCCTGCGCGGTTTGCAAGCCAAGGGCAGAAGCAACAGAAAACGGAAGCAAAACATGATCAGGCGGTTAGAAAAGCAACCCCCGAGCGCACCCCCCAGTGCAGGCATGGAGGCCCCTCCGTCCTGAACCCCAGGTCCCAACCCTGAGCCCAGCACCCTCTGTGGGAGCACAGGGTGGGGACAGCAGGATGGGGACAGCCGCTGGGACTGCAGAGCAGGAAGGGCCAGCCCGGGGCGGGGGGCGGGGGGGGGGGGGCCGGGGAGGGGGGGTGGGAGCTGGCTTAACTCAGGACACGACTCCGCTCGCTCTGACCGACCGGCCCAGCTCTCTGACCTGCTTCCCCTCCACGAGGAGTGCCGGTCAGGTGAGCGCAGCGAGGAGAAAACGTGCAACCAGATGCCACGGTGGGCGTGCGCCCCCCCCACACCCCCCCCCCGCGGGGCGACGCGGGGCCGGCCCGAGCCTCAGCCCAGGACACGAGGGCCCGGGATCCAGGGGGCCCCGATCCGCGGCCCGGGGCAGAGAGGGACATGGGATAGCACAGACGGGCCGCCTTCCGGCGACACCAGGTCTGGAAGGTGAGGCTGAAGGGGACAGTCCCTGGAGGAGCGAGGACAGGAGTGAGGAAGGGACAGGGGGGAGACCCACCCACCGCGACAAAGCTGCCCGGGAGGGACGCTGGGCTCTCAGGGTTGGGTGTCGCCTGTGCATCGAAGGGTTAAGGGTTCGATTCCCGGTCAAGGGCACAGGCCCGGGTTGCAGGCTCCATCCCCAATAGGGGGCGTGCAGGAGGCGGCTGACCCATGGTTCTCTCTCCTCATGGATGTTTCTCTCTTTCCCTCTCCCTCCTTCCCTCTCTTTAAATCAATGAAAAAAATCTAAAAACACAAAACAAGAGCTAAGCAATAAAAGATGCCTGAGAGCAGAAGTCAGAAGGCGTGGCTCGGAGACCCCGGGCGCTTCCAGATGAGCCCATCGGAATGCGTGGCGCTTCCCCGTCCCGGCTCGGTTCACCCGCAGTTCCAGTGCCGAGCGTCCCGGCTTTTATCCCATCCGCACGGATCCGTAAATTCTCCCTCCGGTCTCATAAACAGGTTGCATCCGATAGGAAGCTCCTTCGACTGGGACGCGCCCAACCGTCAGCCTGGCCGTCGCCCCCGAGGCTCCCCTCACAGTGACCCCGGAGAAGCGTGGGGGGTGGCGTGAAGGACACCCCAACGCTTAGAGGGACAGGCTCCGAGTCCAACGTGGACAGAGACGGTGGTGTGCGGGGAGCTGGGCTCACTCCATGTCCGGAGGAGGAGGAGATTTTTACGTTTTGTTAATCCTCACCCACGGATATTTTTCCATTGGTTTTTAGAGAGAGTGGGGAGGAGGAGGAGAGACAGAGAGAGACTCAGCGATGCGAGAGAGACCCATCAGACTGGTCGCCTCCTGCACGTGCCCCGACCGGGACTGGGGATCGAGCCTGCAGCCGAGGTCTGCGCCCTCGACTGGAATCGGACGCCAGACCCTTCAGTGTGCGGGGCGGGTGCTCTGACCACTGGACCACCGGCCAGGGCGGAAAAGATTTGTTTTAAAACTGGTAACATGGACCGAAGCAAATGAATGAACAGAGGAAAATCCCCCCTCGAGAGGTGACCACGCGTGACTCTGAGCGTGGAGCTTCTGCAGCCCTTCCCTCTCGAAGGGAAACCGAGACCAGCCGTGTGCAAGTCACGCCGGGGCCTGGTCCCTCCCACGCCCAAGCGCCGGCGGCCGGCTGCCGGGAGGCTGCGCTGGGACGCCCTGGGGCCGCGGCCGCGCCCGGTGAGAAAGTGTTGGTCAGATACCAGGCACCCACATCACGCGGGAAGCCGCGGGCAGGCGGGCGGCCACAGCTCTCCCAGCCCGTCCAGGCCCCGGGGGAGGCCGAGGGGCGTTCCGCCAGGTGAGGCTAAAGGACTTTGGGGTGCAGAGCCTGGACTCCTCGCCTCCCCCAGGAGCAGAAGCCCCCACACACCCCAGGAACCAACCCGAACCCCTTCCCCAGGAGGTGGGCCGTCCCGGCAGGTCCCGCGATGGCCATCGGGGTGACGCCATGGCCCCCCAGGCCTGAGTGAGGGTGAGGGGCATCCGGCAGGTGTGTCCAGGAGGCCCCAGCCCCCCAGCCCTGGGCCGGGACAGAGCCAGGGACGCCCGACTGAGGGGCCTAGAGGACTCCCCCGCGCAGGACACCCACCTATCATCTGAGCGATGGTCTTCTCGTACTCGGCCACGATCTTCCTGCAGGAGAAGCGGACACGTGTGGGAACCGTGACAACAGAACGGGTGTTCCATTTCACACGGGGCCGCGTGCTGGACATCGGCCGCCGGACCAAGGGCCGGAGGACACGCCTGGGCTCACCCGTCTCGGGCCACCTCCACCCTCTGCCCTCTCCTTACCCCCTCCCCCCCCACACACACGGGCTCCTTGTCCTCGTGCCTGATGCTCCTCACGCCACGCCCTGTGCAAAGCCTTCGAGGTCTCCCCACTAAGAGAAACCTGAAGGCCAAACCGTCAGCCTGACCACCTGCCGCCGGGCCCGGCTCCTCCCCACCGGACCGCCCCCCCACGCCCGCTCACAGCACCGTGGTCCAGGAGAACAGAAGGCTCCCTCGGGCCTCCTCACCTCCGTGCTGTGCCTTTCCCTCCTTCCTCCCAGCCTCAACGTTCCCCAAGGCCCAGGGCAAATGCCTCCTCCGCCAGCAGCCCTCCCCAATTTCTCCTCGGGACCCACGTCGTTCTAGCTGCACCTGTCCAGGACACGCTAAGGCACGTGCAAGGGGTCATCCCACTCTGCCGATCACTGGCATGTTTGCATCAGAAACGGAAAATGCTTGGGAAGGGTTCCCCAGAAACAGGGCCGGCGGCTGCCTGAGGGGCGTGTTTCTCATTGTACACGTGTGATCGCGTCGTGAGCCTCCTGCCCGTGACACGGCCGTCAGAGTGAAGCAGTAAGCACACGGGTGAGACTCTGAACCTGGGACAGAGGGACGCGTGCAGAGGACCCTGCCCGTGGGCCCGCCGCTGACCTCATCTCCATGACCTCGCGCCGGCTCTCCTCGTACTTCGCCTTCCACTCGGAGACCTCTCGCTCCTTGGCGAGGACCTAGCACCGGAGAGAAGACGGAACGGTGGGCCCCCGTGCGGGAGTGCAGACCCGAGCAACTCCCCGGCGGGACGCGGGCCCCGCCACTCGACGTGGAATGAAATTGTCCTACGTCAAGTAATTGTTTCCCGCGTTTCCCGGGGCACGAGGCGGAAGGAGGCCAGACACCGGGCCTTCCGCTCGCCCACTGGGAGCAACCAGAAGGCGGGTGCTTTTTGTTATAAATCAAACGGCCGTAAAGGCTCGTTAAACCATCGCGAGGAGCCCGGCCGGCGTGGCTCAGGGGCTGAGCGTCGACCTAGGAACCAGGAGGTCACGGTTCGATTCCCGGTGAGGGCACAGGCCTGGGTTGTAGGCTCCATCCCCAGAGTGGGGGCGTGCAGGAGGCGGCTGGTCCAGGATTCTCTCTCATCACGGATGTTTCTCTCTCTCTCTCTCTCTCTCTCTCTCGCCCGCCCTCTCCCTTCCTCTCTGAAATCACTAAAAATCTATTTGAAAAACAGAACAAGAGAAAAACCACATCAAGAAGATCAAAACCCACAATTTGTGCCTCCCGTGGTCAGAGGGCGAAGCCGGGGTGCAAAGGCGGACGTGGGCACGCGTGTTTCCTGACACGGGCGGAAGCAGGGCCCCCCTTGCCCGCCGCCCGCCGCGTACCTCTGCCCGGGCGACCTGCAGCGCCGAGTCCAGGTCCGGCGGCGGCGGGAACAGGAGGCCCGGGGCCTGCTCCGCCTCCGCGGTCCCGATGCGGGAGTACAGGGCTGCTTTGGGGATGGAGACGTCTGCTGGGTGAGCGGCTTCTCTCTGCGGGATGGTTTTTAATGTAAAAACACAAAAAAAAAGCTCACATCAATCCCGGGACGGCAGTTGCCTTCGTCCGGCACGAATGGCCAGCTGTTTACGGTTTCGAAACGGAGAGCGTCCCATGGGTGAGACGGCGCCAAGACTAACGGATGGGGGGCGGCGGATGGAGACCTAGCCTTTGGCACCTGCTGGGCAGACAAAGGTGCCGGGGGGGAGGCCTCCCGGCTCCCGGCTCTCGACACGGAGCCGAGCGGGCCTGGTGGCTGCTCTCTTGGCGCTGTATCAGCAGCCAGGACCTAGGCGCCCTGCGGGAGACCCAAGGGCCTTCGCCAGCGGCTCCGCTGCCATAAAAACCCGATGGGAGCGATGCCGAGTCCCAGCCCACGCCTGCCGGGTCTTGAATGAAGGCAGACCGCAGACTGGGGCGTTTGTTTTCTATCCTCGCCCGAGGGTATTTTCCCACTGATTCTTAGGGAGAGTGGAAGAGAGAGGGCGAGAGAGAGGAACATCGATGCGAGAGAAACACATCGATTGGTTGCCTCCTGCCTGTGCCCCGACCAGGGCCGGGGAGGAGCCTGCAACCGAGATACATGCCCTTGACTGGAATCGAACCCTGGACCCTTGGGTCCGCAGGCCGACGCGCTATCCACTGAGCCACACCAGCCAGGGCAGAGCGGGTCATTTCTGTCCACATTTCGTGTGGAGGAGCATTTGTTTAGCTCCGCTTGGAAGAGTGTGATTCTGAAGGCCCCATGGCTGTCCACCCACCCCACCCTCCACGGGCGGGTTTCCGGGTGCGGAAAGGGTAGAGTCACGTGGGAGCTGCGTTATCGTCTTGAGTCCGGGTGTCAGCGGGAAAACTGGCCAATGGCAACACCCACACTGGCCGATGAGACCCTCGACAAGGGGCGTGGTCCCTCCCTTTTCACAAAACGCGCAGCCATTCCCCACACGTGAAATGCGGTGTTAGGAGCACGCCCCACCCGCGCAGCCAGCAGGGGTCAGTCCAGCGTCACTGCACACGGCACACCCAGCCCGGCCCGCTCCGTCCGGTCCGTTAACCTCGGGCGCTGCCGTGTCGCCAGGCCACCTCCGCCCCCACCCCGGGGTCCGACAGGCATCGGCTGTGCACAGCGTCTGCCTGGGGATTTAGGAGAAGGAACTGAGCCGAGAACCGGCCACCTCGGTGCCAGAGCCGGAGGACGGGCTCCGGAAGAGCACGGAGAGGACTATGCAAATGGCAGCAGAGAAGAGGACAGAACCAGCGGCCACCAGAAGGGGGCGCCCCGCAGGACCGGAGCAGAGTTTCCCCGGGGCCAGGCCCAGGCCTGGGACACGGGGCGGAGTTTAATGGAGAGGAGCGGAGACCCCGGGTTAGGTGCCTGGGTGGCGCACATGCAGGCGGGGAACCCAGCGGCGAGGTGGTCCCCGCAGTGAGCTTCGGCTGCTTCCGTCCCTCTCCCCGCCCTCCCGCCCCGCCCTTGAGTATTTGGGATGCAAATGACAACTGCAGGTCAGAGAGGGGAGTGCACAGCCCTGGTCCCCCGGGGGACATGCTCCGTCTCAGACAGGACACGGCCGCCCGAGCTTCTCCACCCGAGGCCCCAGCGAGGCCGTTGCCAGGCTCGGTCCGGAGCACAAGGGAAAGCCCCCGGAGCAGGCCGACCCGGAGAAGGGCCAGCGGACAGGCAGACACCCCCTCGCGGTGGGCGACCTCGGAGTCTGAAGGGTGGCAAGGTCCACGTGTCCTGAGAGAAACTTCTCAGAAACCAAACAGAAAACGATACCAACACTCGGTGACGGCGTTCACGGGTGACATTCACGGACAGGACTCCTGGCGAGGACTAAAACGGTTCCTGTCACTTTAAAAAAAGTCTTCTTCTTGATGTCAGAGAGGAAGGGAGGAGGAGCAGGAGAGAGAAACATCCACAATGAGAGAATCATGGATCGACTGCCTCCTGCACCCCCCACACTGGGGATGGAGCCGGCAAGCCGGGCCTGTGCCCTGACCGGGAATCGAACCCTGACCTCCTGGTTCCTAGGTCGGCGTTCAACCCTTGAGCCACGCCGGCCAGGCTGTTCCTATCACTTTTGAAGTAAAAGAAGGTGTTCTTTGGGGGGAAAAAAGCAAAAAAACAACAAAGAACAAAGAACCCACTAGAATAAGAAAATTGCAAAACAGAGAAACCACTCGATACCATCTTACTCATCCCAGCCCTTCCAAAGTTGAAAATACTTGGGGACCTGAGAGATCTGGCAAAGGTTCCCAGACCGGGATGCAGTCTGACCCCAAGTGCACCGCGCTCCGCAGCGCCGGGAAGCCGTCCCACGTCCTCGGTGAAACATCCTCTGTGATAAAAGGCTCACATGCAAATGAACCCACGACAGAACGACTGGTCGCTATGGTGCACGCTGACCACCAGGGGGCAGACGCTCCAGGCAGGAGGAGCACGGCACGGCCGGAAGCTGGGCTCACAGCTGGCGAGCGCAGCGGTAGCGGTGGTGGTGGTGGTGGTGATGGCGGTGGCGGCAGGAGCGGCTCCCACTCGGGGTGTCTGACTGACGGTGTAGGCCTGTCCGTTGGGTAGCCCCCGAGGGCGCCCGGACGCTGAGAGGGCCCAGGCTGGGCTGAGGGGCCTTCACAAGTGCACACATTGCATGCCCCGAGCCGCTCGGCATAGAATAAAGGCCGCCTCCCTCCAGCCACGCGGCAGCTCGTCCAGAGGCGCCCAGATCCCATTTGAATTACCACCCGAGCGTCTGCCGGGCAATGAGATTCACGCCCCCCCCCCCCCCCCCGCCTGCTTAAGTTATGAGTTTGTGTCTCCCTGACGTGAGAGCAGATTTAAATGAAGCGCCCCTCACACGGCGCTCCTCTTCCGGCTTCAGAGGCGCCACTAGCATCACTAACTACAGTGAGAGATGCCCCAGCGGGCCCCGCCCCTAAGCAGCTCTCCTCGTTTCTGGCTGAGACCCAGGAACCCCACTGCGGCCCGCAGAGGCGGCTGCCCTCCCGCTAAAGGTCAACGCAAGTTAAAGCCGCCGGAACCTGGAAACCCCCCTTTTCACGGGCTGCCCTCCCGCAGGAGGGCTCCGCTCACGCCGAGCAGTCTGTGCCTTGGCTGAAGACCGTGCTGCCAGCTAGACTGGCAGAGTCACCACAGCGGAAACATGCGGGCAGAGAAAAGAGCGAATCCCCCCCCCCCCCGCACCGTTTCCCCCCATGGAGGCAGCTCCCAGGGCAGCCAGGGCCACGAGCACCCATGGGCAGAGACCCAGAGACAGAGACCACGGGCAGAGAGCCACAGATGGACACTACGGACAGAGAGCCACAGAGGACCACGGACAGAGCAATGGAGAGAGCCATGGACAGAGACTCACAGACAGAGAGCCACAGATGGAGACCACGGATAGAGAGCCACTGACAGAGCCATGGACAGAGAGCCACAGATGGAGACCATGGATAGAGAGCCATGGACAGAGACCACGGACAGAGGCCATAGACAGAGACCATGAACAGGGAGCCACAGGCAGAGACATGGCCAGAAAGACACAGATGGAGACCATGGAAAGAGACCCACCGACTGAGACCCACGGACAGAGAGCCATGGACAGAGACCATGGACAGAGACCATGAACAGAGAGCCACAGGCAGAGACATGGCCAGAAAGACACAGATGGAGACCATGAAAAGAGAGCCATGGACCAAGACCATAGACAGAGATCCACTGACAGAGAGCCATGGATAGAGCCACAGAGACCCACGGACTGAGAACCATGGACAGAGAGCCACAGGAACGTGAGTGCATTATGGCAAAGGGATCACCAGGGCGGGTCAGCTGCAGGAAGTGGCATTCACTTCCCGGGGCCAAGGTTCCTGGAGAGCACACAAAGGGGTCCGAGTGGCTATGCAGGAGAAAGGCTCCTCCACGCCAAGGCATCCCACCCAGCGACGTTTCTCTCGGCCTGAAGCCCAGGAGGCCCCGCTGGCTGTCCCTCCCACCCACGCTCAGGGCATCCATGGGACGGCACTTTCTACGTCAGCCTGGCGACACGTGGCCCGAGAACAGACGTGACCGACAGGAGGTCAGCTGCTGGCTGAGGTCTGTCCTCCGCCATCTCTGACGTGGCCTCAGCGGAAGGAGGCGGGGTGCCAGGCGCCCCAAACGCTCGCTGCCTAATCCAGACCACTTAGCGGGACACCCTCACCTCCGCCTCACGCCTCGGGACAGGACTAGCCCGCATTTGCGTGGCCCGGCCCTGAGCGACCCATTCGGCCTTCAAGCCGCTCCCCGAGGAAATCGAGAAGTAAATCCCGTGGGGAAGGTAACGCTCGCCCCATCCAGCTTTCTGAGGATTCCGTGTTCGGGGAAGTCAAACCCAAGTTTACGGTTGTCAGCAAGAACAAGGACACTCTACATCCATACTCTTGTCCCTGCCCTGGGTCCCGACCTGCCCCGTCTGGACACCCAGGGTCCCCCACCTTCCTTCACTGAGGAGTCTCTGCCCCCCTCGCCCCCGGCTCCAGGGGAACCACGTGTGGGGCTCAGGGCAGGGGCAGCCGCTGAGCCCCTGACCCCGCACCAAGGACGAGGGACGGAGACACCACTGGCCCCGCTGCCCGGGGACCTGCTGCTGGGGATGGACAGGCCTGGGTTCCCCCCTAGAGAAGCGAGCACCAGGTCCCCTCGGGCTGGTTCGTGGCTCCGTCTTCCCCACCTCCCCCTGCACCCACGGGGCCTGGACCACCAGCTGAGGAGCTGCTGCGAGCGAGCCTCTGACCAGGCAGCAGAAGCAGAGGGGAGGGTCAGCTAACAGCAGCAGTGTTCACATCCTGCACACCTACTGTGCGCAGCAGCGTTCAACCATCCTGCACACCTACTGTGCGCCAGGCACAGCGCGGCTCTCCACATGTCGCCTGCAGTCCTCACAGCAACGGGCGAACTCGCTGCATTAGCCTCGCCTCACAGATGGAGAAACTGAGGCTCAGGGGGCCTTTCTCACCACGTCGGTCACACACATCAGGATCCCTGGTGGCCCAGCTCGGGGTGGGCCGAGCCTCACAGGACCACACGCCGTCTCACGGGTCATCGGCAACTCGCTCAAATTGTTCAGAACAAACCGCCCGCGCCCGGAAGCCAGGCAGACAACCTCTGCATGCCCCGCCCGTGTCCCTCAGGGCTCCGGAGCGGGCTCCCCCACGCGGAGTTAGGTCTCAGACACGTGCTCAGGGTGTGTGCGCGCACGCATCAAGCGTTGAGCTTTCTAAAGACTCTACTTCGCCGAACACCAGCCATGCCGGCCCGGCTGATGGTTAGCACGGAAGCACTCGGACCACACACCATTCTCCAGGCAGGCGGGCGCGCGGCCGCACCGGTACCTTGGCGTCCTGGCGGCTGCGGGAAGCCAGCGCGATCTGCCGGGCCAGCTTCAGCGCCTCGATCCGCATGATGGCAAACTCTAGCTCCTCCTGCCAGAGGGGTGGGGTGAGCCGGGGCGAAGGCTCCCGATGGGAGGGAGCGTGCTCGGGGACGCCGTGACGGGTGCTCGGGGAGCACACACCCGGCTTCCTTTCCCTTCCGCTCCACAGCAGATCATGAAACAGTGTTTAATTTCCTTTTTCTAAGATTATTATTATTTTTTAAAAACATGTATGTTTTTTTATTGATTTCAGAGAGAATGGGAGAGGGAGAGAAAAAGATGAACCACCATGGAGAACCAGTGAGCGGAGGCCTCCTGCACGCCCCCCACTGGAGATGGAGCCCAAAACCCGGGTGTGTGCCCCGACGGGAATCGAACCCTGACCGAGAATCGAACCCTGACCTCCTGGGTCACAGGTTGACGCTCAGCCCCTGAGCCACGCCGGCCGGGCTCCGTTTTGGGAAAACTCCCGAAGTATCACCCATAAACATGGAAACAACTTTTTAAACAAAAACCAACGTTTTCCCTGTACTGTTCCCTCTGGCTTTCTTTCCTTTGGGTTCATTTCACGTAAAGTTGGCTCACAGCGCCCTCCAGTGGAGGGCATCCCCAGCGCCTGCTCACAGCCTCCCTCGTCTGGCTCTGAAAGGCTTGGAATGAAGTTGTCACATTAAAGCACAGACGAGGCCACTGTCCTGGCTGCAGTGCAAGACCCAGCCCAGACGCCCTCCCTCCGGGATCTGAGAGCCGCGCGCCTATACACCGCGCGGCTCCACGGTGACCTCACAGAACCCCGTGGTTCTGGGAACAGATCGCCAGCCGCTCTGGGGCTTTCAAAGCTTCTGAACAAAAACAACAGGCCCAGCTTCCAAGCTGAGATGCACACGGTCGGCTCCCTGCGCAATCACACGCAGCCCGCATCATCGCGGCGTCTCGGGTTCGAGCCCCACACTCATCAGCCCCGCGTTCTCAGCAGCCGCTCATTCAGTCCTTCCTCCCGGCATCTGGGCCGTCCACCGAGGTTTCCACAGACTCCCCGGAGGTCCCGCAAGGCCTACCCACCTGCAGTTTCTGAGCAAACACCGGGGGGTTCTTTTCCGCCAAGTCGGGTTCCAGGTAGTCGAGCGCGCCGCAGAGCGAGGCCGGGTCGGCCAGCCTGCTGAGCAGGGCGTCCGCCGAGGCAAAGGCGCCCTCCGGAGCTGCCTGCAGGCCACGGAGCGGGCAGGGGAGAGAGACGAGGGGAGAGAGTGACGTGATGCCCACGAGGACCTCGCACCTACGGGGGATGCTTCCACCTTAAGGTTAAAGGGGCGTCAGCCAGTGGCCAGCACTGTCCTCTCCTCCGGGCTGAGCCCCCGAGCGGACAACGGGCACCTGAGTGGCCGGCCCAGCCCCCCGCAAAGCGGCCTTAGCCCCCCGGCCCCCTCACACCGCCGTCACTCCCTAACTGGTCCGTGGGGGAAGTAACCATTTTCTTTTGTCTGAAAAGCTCGGTGGGCGGGAGACAAGCCAGGTGGCGGGTTTCCCAGGCGTCAGTCATGGAGGAACCCCTCCAGCGGGAATATCGAAGGAAGTGAGGTTTGGGGGAGATCGTCTTCCGAGGGACGGGACGAGGATTTCCCACGGAAAGAGCACCCCCCGGCGGACCAGAAAGACCCCGGAATCAGAAGCCGACTCCGCAGGCGGCCGACCAGGCACAGGACGCGTCTGTGAGACCGAGTCACACCCAGGCTCTCTGCTCAGTCGTACTTCCCGACTGACAGGCACGCAGTAGGTGCTCAGTAAACACGCAGTGCGTGCGACAGATGGTTTACCACACGGAACAAAACAGGTGCTAAACCCATGGCCGCAAACCCCTTGGGGACGGCTAGGAGAGAGGTGAAAGCTGTAAAATAAAGTTCACCTCGAAGACGGTCCATTTTAAATGTGTGTGTGTGTGGCGGGGGGGGGGGGGGGTAGGCCTTAGCACAGGCCCCTCTGCCCCGAGGGAGGGCCTGTCACTCCTGCTCTATAGCAGGAGGGTCCCTCCGAGGAGGGTCCCCGCCCTGCCCTGCCCGCCCCGCCCTCCGATGACAACCCCAAAGCAGCTGCCCAGCCCGAAGGGGCCCAAGGAGGGAGGTCAACGGCCCGGAAGGCAAATAAAGCAGGTGGGTGAACAGAGAGCCCTGCGTTAGGGTGGGGCCCCCGAGGCTGGCTTCTGGGGTGCGGGTGAGTACTGCTCGGAAGCCTGGCCCCCAGGGTGATGGGGTCCAGCTGGCCGGGCCTCAGCCCCAGGGATCTCGGCCCCTCGACCCCACTTACGATTTCGATCCCCTCAGTAGCGGCGCCCGCGGCCCTGGCCTCCAGCTCCTTCTGGGAGGGCTGCTCCGGCACCGGCACCAGCATGTGCGGCTCCTGGTTGGGGGCCAGCCCTCGGGGGACCGGAGGGGGGACCTTCGCCCCAGCGTTCACAAGGGCTTCGGCCTCCTCGAAGCTCGACCTGAGGAGGCAAAGGGCACCTTCTGTCTTCTCGTTGCACGCCCCACAGACATCGGCCAGGCTGCCCACTCCGTCAGCACCCCGAGGGGCCCTGGACGTCCAGGCTGCGGCCAGAAAAGGGTCAGGTCCTGGCTGCCAGGGGCCTATGGGCGCAACAGCTGGGGGGGTGGCCCTCAGCCCACACTGGGGTCTGTGGGCAGGACAGTCTGGGGGGGTGGGGCTCAGCCTATGCTGGGGCCTGTGGGACAGTCGGGGGGGGGGGGGCTCAGCCCAGCTGGGGCCAGTGGGTGGGATAGTCTTGGGGGGGGAGGGGCTCAGCCCAGCCAGGGCCAGTAGGCGGGACAGTCTGGGGGGATGCGGGCACTCAGCCCAGCCGGGGCCAGTGGGCAGGACAGTTTGGGGGGGTGCGGGCACTCAGCCCAGCCGGGGCCAGTAGGTGAGACAGTCTGAGGGGGCTCAGCCCAGCTGGGGCCAGTGGGCAGGACAGTTTGGGGGGCTCAGCCCACGCCAGGGCCCCCCATGAGGGAGGTCGGAGCACAGATGCTGGCTCAGAGGCAGGAGCTGTGCCTGCGCTGGGGGCTGGGCTGTGCCGGGGCGGCGGTGGGTCCGTCTCCTGCTCTGCAGGTGGAGACAGTGCCTCCGAGAGGCGGGGAGAGGCCCGACAGGGCCGTCGCAGCTCCGTCGCGGCCGCAGTCACATCACCACCGCTCTCGCCGCTGGGGGCAGGCCCGGGGTTTCGGAGCCCGTCCCTGGCGGCGAGGCTCCGTGGGTGGGCACCATCCCATGCACCACAGGTCGCGGTGTGACTCCCGCCAGGCACATGCCCAGGCTGTGGGCTCGGTCCCGGGCCGGGGACGGGCAGGAGGCAGCCAGTCGGCGTTTCCCTCTCCCGTGGATGTTTCTCTTTCCCGCGGGGAGGCCCCGTCTCAGAGCGAGGCCCCCCCACAGCCCAGCACCCCACCTGACGAAGGCTGACGTCCTAAGCGCCCGTCGCACTCGGTGTACGCGGCCCCAACAGGCGCTTCCTTGGTGCCTCTGTTTACGCCTCCTGGAGGCTCCGCACCCCAACGTGCGCAGGGGAGCCTGCAGCTCTGGGAGCCCCGCTGTGTCCCCTCAGATCCCCACGGTCACTGTACGACACGGAGGGCCCGTGATCTGTGCGAGGTCCCGCAGCCGGTGAGGGGCGGGTGGGACACGGGCTCTGAGCGCTGCGGCCGCTGCCCCCACGGGACAATGACAGCGGCCGTGGGAGCACAGGGGCGCTCGGAGGGCCCTCACACCCGCCATGGGGGGGCGGGGGGAGGTCGCCTCCATCCGCCGGGCAGCAGCAGCAGCAGGCCCGCCGTGCTACGTCCGTGTGGACACGGCGCCGGGAGCGCCCGCCGCCCGGCTATCCGCACGTGAGCGAGTCGGGAGGCAGAGCCTGCCTGAGGCTCGGGCCGCTGTCCGTCACCCTCCCCACGTGGACGGCGTACCCGGAGCACGGCGTCGGGGACTCCGACATCCGGGCGGGCGGAGACTTGACCAGGCTCTCCTGCGACGTGTCGAACATCAGGTACAGGGCTTGCTTCTTCGGGGTGTCGTCGTCCTGTGGGGGAGGAGCACAGCCGCGCGTCAGCTCGGCCACCGCCGGCCTGGACCCGCCACAGAGGACGGCAGGGCACGTCCCAGGAGCACGAGGCTCAGCGGGAGGAGCCTGCCTTGCCCTCTTTCCCGGGAGAGAGGTGCCGACCCACTGGCTCTGGTGGGGGGGGAAGGGGGGAGGGGGCGCGACTACGTGCAGATGGGGACACTTTTTAAATTTATACTTTTATTTATTCATTATTTTAAATATATATTTCTTATTGATTCCAGAGAGGAAGGGAGAGGCAGAGAGAAACATCCATGATGAGAGAGAATCATGGATCGGCTGCCTCCTGCACGCCCCACACCGGGGATGGAGCCCGCCACCCGGGCACCCGGGAGCTGGCTCCGAGGTCTGGGCCCCGGGGCGCTGGGACCGGCGGGGGCCCGGCTCTGCTGTCAGGACCGCGCCGCTGAGGCAGGAGCACTCACGGGCAAGGAGGAGCCGATTTTCTCCATGTACTCGATTTCGTAGGCGTTCCTGTAGTCCAGCTCTGCGGGGAGACGGGGGGTCAGCGCCGGACAGGGACGGGCACGGGCACAGGGACAGGGCTGGGCGGGGCGGGCCCGGAGCAGGAGTGCGAGCTGTTCGACCAGAGATTCCAGCCCGGACGCTGGAACCCTCCTGCTCTCTGGTTCTGCGTCAAGGCCAGGCCCGGGTCTGACGGCACGGATCCCAGCTCTGCCCACCAAGCGTTCAGACCCGAGAGGGTGCCCTCCGGGCGCTGGGTGCCTCTGTGAGTTCCACGTGCAAAACGGACGTGTGGGCCATTCCCACGTCCCAGCGACGTTTGGAGCTGGACCCTCGGTCGTCCCTCCCTGAGCAAGGGGAGGACAGCGAGTCCCCTCGCGCGGGAAGAGCGGCTCTGAGCCGCCCGCGACCCCCAACCCTGCAGTGCCTCTGCCTCGGGGGCCGGAACACCAAACGCTCAGACACAAAGACCTGGAAACACTTCTGCTACATTGTTGCTTTCTCTTTTGTTCTGTGAATGCTCAGCTGAGGCTACTTCCCACTGATTTTTAGAATGAGTGGAAGCGAGGGGGAGACAGACAGAGACACGTCGGTGGACTGCCTCTCACACGCGGACGAGGGATCGAGCCTGCAACCGGAGTAGGTGCCCTTGACCGGAATCGAACCCGGGACCCTTCAGTGCGCAGGTCAATGCTCTGTCCACGGAGCCACCCCAGCCAGGGCCCAAAGACTGAAAGTCCCGTTCGGTGGAGAAATGACCTGTGCCAACTGCTGAGGCTTTAGGCTGCAGAGAGAACTCCAGTGGCTCTCGCTGGAGACCGAGCCCATGGCACGCCTCGGTCCCGTGGCAGCTCCACGCGGAGACCCGCTCTGCTGCTCCGCTGCTCCACGGGCTCCCCGGCAGGCACACGGGTCCTAAGCGCCTACTGTGTGCCTCCGGCTGTGGCAAAGGAGACCCAAAGGGACTCTTCGCACAGAAGCGGCCCCTGCAGCAGCCAGATGGCTCTTTGCTGGTCAGAAAGAGGATGGAGGCGACCGTGACCGGCTCAGACGCCCACGGGCAGGAGTGTCAGGGGCGATGCCCGCAGCCCAAGGCGTTGAGCATTTTTCACATAAAATCAGACCTAAGTAGCAGTTCTGGGTTAGAGCGCCGTGTCTACTTACTGATGAAGCCAACACTTAAAAACTGACTCGCTCAGGTGAGCTTTAAAATAAGATATTCCCGTCGGGCAGGCGTGGCTCAGGGGCTGAGCACTGACCTAGGAACCAGGAGGTCACAGTTCCATTCCCGGTCAGGGCACCGGCCCGGGTTATGGGCTGGATCCCCAGTAGGGGGCGTGCAGGAGGCAGCTGATCCACGATTCTCTCTCATCGTGGATGTTTCTCTCTCTCTCTCCCTCTCCCTTCCTCTCTCTCTAATAAAAAAAAAAAAAAAAATCAATGACCAAGCCACAACCCGGGCATGTGCCCTGACCGGAAATCGAACTGTGACCTCCTGGTTCACAGGTCAATGCTCAACCCCCGAGCCCCGCCGGGCAGGGTGTCACTTGATCGTCCTGTGAACACTGTCTCTGTTGAGAAGACAATGGACTCAGCGGCCTCCTTCTCCGAGGCGGCGCTCTCCTCGCCGAGATGCGAGCTCACCCTAAATTACTCAGCAGCACCCTCGGCGCCCCCGACGGCACAGAGCACCGGGACAGGCACACGAGCTCAGAGATTGCCCGTGGCCCGTGGCCCTGGGTCAGGCCGGGCTCCAGGGACTTCAGCCAGGAGTCCCACCCAGAATCTTAGCTCGTGGCCTGCAACCAATCCGGGTGAGACACCGATCCGGGTGAGTCTCGGGTGACCCGCTCACCTCCCTCCCTCCTTCCTCCCGCTGCCTGGGGCCTCCTGCTCCCTGTGGAGGCAGGACAACAGTGGGGGGGGGGGTCCCCTGACACCCCAGAGCAACGCGTGTGGGTGAAACCTGTGCTACACGGGGTCCACGCTCTGCCCAGGAACGTGGGTCCTGGGGAGGGGGATCCCAGGCGTCCCTGAGCCTGACCTGACCCTTCCCCTCGTTTGTCATTTACAAGGCGGCCTGGACAGGACGCAGGGGAGACACGTGCCTGCTCGGGGCGCGGTGACCTCAGGCTTCCTGAGAAGACATGGGGCTGCACTTGGTTTTCCAATCTCCCTCGTCCGCCGTAAGGGCGGGGCCTCGAAGGGCCGGTGTTGGGGCGCCATGCCCACTTTCAGCCGCACCTCACACCACCCCACAGGCGGCTGCAGGCCAGGAAGGGCGCCCGCGGCTCCCCGCGTGGCACCGCGTCTTCACGCCTCAGAGACGCGGCCGCTGGCCACCACACGTGCCCGAGGCCCCGAGTTCTCCTCGATGGTCACCATTGCACGGGGCCACGGGGGGAATGAGCCTCACTGGCCATGCCTGGGAGGGGCTTGAGGGTGGGCAGGGCAGCTGTCCAGGGAGAGGCCGGGAGGGGGTGGGTCGGCGAGGGTCACAGGCCTCGGGCTGGTTTCAAAAGCAGCCCCGGCTGGCGTGCACCGGGGACCCCGCCCGGGCACAGGGCCTGGCTTCGGAGTTCCTTTCTGGGCTTTTTCTTTTTTTTTTTTTTAATGTGTTTGTATTGGTTTCAGAGCGGCAGGGAGAGGGAGAGAGAGAGAAGCATCCAGGATGAGAGAGAATCACGGATCGGCTGCCTCCTGCACGCCCCACCCTGGGGATGGAGCCCGCAACCCGGGCCTGTGCCCTGACCGGGAATCGAACCCTGACCTCCTGGTTCCTAGGTCGATGCTCAGCACTGAGCCACGTCCGTGGGGTTTCCCGGCCTCTGTTTCCCCGGGGGCAGGGGGGTCCCCCCCGAGTTCGCTTACCCTCGGTGGGGGAACTGAACTTGGTCTCGTTGACGAAGGAGGACAGGTCCGAGGGCTGCGGGAAGTCCTGCTTGTCCGCCTCCAGCTCCACCGTCATGCACGTCCACTTCTGACTGGTGACCGCCAGCTTCTCCTCGTCTGTCGCGTGCACCACGGCCGAGATCACCGGTGGCGTTTCCGGCGTGGCCGCGGGCGTGGGGTCCTGCGAGGAGGAGGGGAGCCGTCTCTCCTCTCGTCCCGTGTGCGCCTGCCCCCGCCCGTCCCCGGTCCGGGCCGTGAACGAGGACGTGGAGACGCCCAGTGTCCCCAGGACACAGCTCTGCGCTTTATGATGAAGTTCCTTTCCTGGTGGCCCGTCCCAGGGGGGCGCGGGGCTCAGGAAAACGGGCATGTGTGGTCACTGGGCGTCTCGGTCATTTGAGAGGTGCCTGCTCATTCACTCGGAGGAAAATGACACTTGACTTCTAGTGACTTTATTGCTTTGACGCCTGGGTTGTGCCCAGTCGCTATCGGCTGACAATCTTCGAACCTGCCGGTGGGGACAGAGGAAGGGCCAGCGCCTCCATGTCCGCAGGGGCGTGCAGCTGAGCAGGGAGGGCGGAGCCGGGCTGGGACCCAAGCCCCTGTCCTGGATCCCGGCTCTCTCTGCAGCCCCGCCCGGCAGGGTTGGCCGGCTCCCTGCACCGGCTCCGAGGGGAGGGGGGCTGTTTTAGGACTGAAGGGCCGGGCACACCCACCGGAGGGAGGACAGCCTGCCTCGTCAGTGACGGGGAGCAGACGTGGTGGACGCTGGGGGCAGAGCTACGGAGCAGGAGCTGGGCCTCGGGCGGGGAGACGGTCTGCTTTCCCTCCCACTTGATGTGGGTTACAAACTCCAGGGCTCCTGCCCGGCCGCCCGCAGGGCTCAGTGGCTGAGCGCCGACCTAGGAGCCAGGCGGTCAGGGTTCGGTTCCCGGTCAGGGCACAGGCCCGGGTTGCAGGCTCCATCCCCAGTGGGGGGCATGCCGGAGGCAGCCGGTCCTTGATTCTCTCTCATCACGGATGTTTCTCTTTCTCTCTCTATTTCTCTCTCCCTCTCCCTCCCTCGTGGAAGTCAATAAAATAAGTGAAAACTCCAGTGCTCACCACACCTGCCCAGGTGCCTCCCCGCGTCTCCCTTCATCTCCCCGGGCTCCCTGCCGCGACACTCACACCCTCTCAGCAAATGACCGGGTGAGACGGGCCGGGGGGGCTCCCGAGGGGCCTCTAGAGCAGTGGGTGCCAACCGGACACATCCCGACTCCCCACAGGGAGGGCCTCCAAACGGTGTCTTGCAAACGCCAAGAAGCGCCGCGGAGGGGGCAGGCGGGGCGCCGGGGACGCGGCCCCGTGGGCGGAGAGGGGCCCATCGGCCTCAGCTCCCGGGCGAGCGGTTCACTGGGACAGGTCCCGGGACAGCGTACCTGAGAGGGTGGGTCCGAGAGAGGAGACCGCTTTGGCGACTTTTTCACCCTAAACGTGTCACTGGAAACAGAACGGAGAACGTGAACACAACCAGGTCCAGAACCTTCCGGAACACAGAGCAGACCGAAGCCACCGCCTCTGCTGAGTATCTGCCCGGACCCGCTGCCGCCACGCCGCCCAGGCCGGGGGCTCGCTCTGCGCCTCCAGCAGGTGTGACCGAGGCCTGGGAGGTTCAGGAAGCTGGACCCCACAGAGGGCATGGGGGGTGGGGGGACCCTGACCCGGAACCTCGAGCTACGCTGACCTGATGTTCTGACTTCCCCTAAAGAGCACAGCTGGGTGCACAGATCTGCGTCCTGGGACCCACCCCGCGTCTGAGCCCAGCACCCGGGGAGGCAGGTTCCTGACCAGTGACGGGGCAGCTCGCGCCAGGCAGGTCGGCCGTCACCGAATGGACCTGCCCAGGTTTTTGGGGAGGAGGCCTGGGCTGGGGGAGGAGGCCTGGGTTTGGGGAGGAGGCCTGGGTTTGGGGGAGGAGGCCTGGGCTGGGGGAGGAGGCCTGGGTTTGGGGGAGGAGGCCTGGGTTTGGGGGAGGAGGCCTGGGCTGGGGGAGAGCTGGCAGACTCCTTCCTGGGACTCAGCTTCTGGGGGGCCCGACTAGCGGCAGGGCTGGAGGGGAGGCCATTCTTTAATTTTAGTAAAAACACACAGAACGGACAATGTGCCTCTGAGCTATCTCCAGCTGCGCAGTCCAGAGCGCTGAGTGCGTTCACCGGGGACCATCCAGCTCCCGGCACTTTCCAGGGAGGAGATGGGGTTCTGTTTTAATGACTTTTCCTAACGACGGGGAACGGACACGATTCTGGGCGCTCTCCTCCTCCTTTCTCCTTCACACGAGTAACTGGAGGCAGCATGGGAGATGGGGGGGGGCCCAAGGGAGCATCAGGGGAGACTCCTGAAGGGTCAGAGGTTAGCACAGAGGGGTCCCCGCAGTCCCCTGGGAGGTCAGGGGTCCTTCCCACGGTCAGAATGGAGGCTCCTCCACCTGCAGGCTGGCCCCACCTCCTGGCCTCAGGCCCTGCCCCAGGCAAAACAAGGGTTGGGGGTAGGGGAGCCCCCATGCTTACACCCCACTCCCCTCCCCGGTCATCCAATGGGCAGAACCTGGCACCCAGTTCCTCCCTGTGTCTCGCCAATAACACGCCCCACGGTGGCACCCGCTCATGGAAATACCACGATGGTTATCTGCAGCATCAATGCATTGCAAAGCGCACAGTGGGACCACAGCCTGAAGCGTCTAGCTGTTCATGCACATAAGCACGTTAAGTTATGTTTTTCAAGTAGCTCCAAGGTCCTACTCTCCCTGGGGACAGGGAGGCGGAGAAGGTGCTGGCCTGGGCCCCTGGGAGCCGCCCACAGGACCCTCCTGGCCCGGGAGGCAAAGCAGCAGAGGCCCTGGGTGGTCTGCTCCGGTCCCCCAGACCCCCCCGCCCCCCCCGACCATGACCCCAGGCGGCATGCTGACCCCCAGCCGACCCCGGGCAGCGGCAGTGACTCACTCAGCCCCCTCCCCTCAGAGCCGCCAGCTCAGGGGCTCCCCTCCCCCTCCCGCAGGTCCCCATTTGGAAAAGCCCAAACATTCCGTGTCCCGTGCCAGCCGGACAGGCCACAGCCGCTGCCAGGGGTCGGCGGGGGCGTTACTTCCACACGAAGCCACAGAACTGAGGGAGCAATGGCCGTGACCCACGTAAGACGCGGGGATGAGGGGAGCGTGAAAAGCGTGGGTCTCGGGGAGACGTCCAACGAGCAAGGGAACAAGCCCATTCCTGGCGAGCGGGCAGCCGCCGGGGTCGCCTGTTCGCGGCCACGCAGCTTCGCGACACGGACCCCACGAAACGCGACAGCCTCTGCCCGCCCCCCCCCCCCACACGTAAAACACGAAAACGTGTACAGCAGCCGTGGGTGAAAGCAAACGGGCGTGGAGATGAACACGGAGGTGAGCGCGCAGCCGCGGGGGCCGGAGTCCGTGCCGGTTACTTACAACAGAGAACACACAGACATCACGTCTTCAACCATCCTGAGACGGGGGGACAGAGAGACAGACAAGGCACTGACACACATCAGCCAGCCGGCGGCTCGGGGCCGGGACACAGCGGCCGTCCGCGGGGTTCTGCGGGAGCGGGGGCGCTTTCCGGAGAGGGCCCCCCGAGAACCCTCCCTGCTGGTTCTGATGACCCCATAAAGGGCTGCTGCCAGGAGCCTGGTCCCCAGGGCACCCAGCCACCCGCCCTGGAGCAGGACGGCACGAGACTGGCATCCCTGAGCCCGGGAGCTCTGATGACGGAGCAGGGGGGAGGGGGTGCCTGCGGGGGAGGGGGGTACCTGCGGGGGAGGGGTACCTGAGGAAGAGGGGTTCCTGAGGAGGAGGGGTACCCGAGGAGGAGGGGGTTCCTGAGGAGGAGGGGTACCTGAGGAAGAGGGGTACCTGAGGAGGAGGGGGTTCCTGAGGAAGTGGGGGTTCCTGAGGAGGAGGGGGTTCCTGAGGAAGTGGGGGTTCCTGAGGAGGAGGGGGTTCCTGAGGAAGTGGGGGTTCCTGAGGAAGAAGGGGTGCCCGAGGAGGAGGGGGTTCCTGAGGAAGTGGGGGTTCCTGAGGAGGAGGGGGTTCCTGAGGAAGTGGGGGTTCCTGAGGAGGAGGGGGTACCCACAAATGGCTCTCGAGCTAAAGATGACAGAACGAGGCTGCAGCCTGAGATTTCAGACTTCTCTTGTTTGGGGCTTAAAATAAAGCTTCGGCCATGGCCAGTGTGGGTCAGTGGGTGGCGCATCGGCCTGTGGACTGCAGGGTCCCGGGTTCGATTCCAGTCAAGGGCACGCACCTCAGTTGCAGGTTCGATCCCCGGCCCTGGTCTGGGCGTGTGCAGGAGGCAACCAATGGATGTCTCTCTCACATCAAAGTTTCTCTGAGTCTCTCCCCTTCCTTTCCACTCCCTAAAAATCGATGAAAAAGTATCCTCAGGTGAGGATGACAAATAAATAATAAAGCTTCTAGCAGATTCTATGGCGTGTCTAGCAAAAGCCTGTTGGGATAACTGCTGGGGGGTCCGGGGTTGCCCCTCCCCCCCCACCCCCCGCCACTCCAGCAGGAGCAGGGGGACCCCAGGCCACAGCGCGAGAGTGTCTCCTCAGGGAGCCCGCTGCTCTCAGAGGCCAGGTGCCCGAGAGCCCAGACGGGAGGCCAAGGGCGCCGCCCTGATCCGCGGGCGCCAGCAGCCGCGGCCGGTCCCGCTGGCCTCCGGGGCCGGGCCGTTACCAACGCCTCACAGGAGAGCGAGGAGCAGGGCCCGCACCCCAGCACGCGGCCCTCCGGTGGGGGCCTGGAACGCGTGCTGGGGGCGGGACGTGCAGATCATCTGCCCACACGTGTGCACGGCCCACAGGCCCCACGGCCTCCACGCCCGAGCGGAAGGCGGCTCTGCTCCTTCGGGCCCACAGCCTCCTCTGGGCGGCAGGCCTGCGGCCTCGCGTCTGCAAATGCTGCCCCGAGAGAGGAGTGCAGACACAAGCGTTTCCGACGGTGAAAGGGGCGGGAGGGCCGCCCCCGGGCTCACGGTGCTGGCCTCCCGGTGCTGGCCTCCCGGTGCTGGCCTCCCGGACTGACCTCATGAAGGGGCAGGAGGATGCCATGACCCTAACAGGGTTTTACAGGGCCTATCTCCTAGCTTCGAGGCCACTCCAAAAAACAAACCACAGCTCACAGGTTACACGGAAAAGACCAACAGAGAGAGGCCGCCCGGGTCCCCCCTGGACAGTCCCCTTTCTGCGGGACCCCAGCACCTGCCGGAGCTGGAAGGAAAGCTTTAAACACTGACTCATTCAGGCAATGAACCGAGGACTGCCCGGCCAGCGTGGCTCATTCCGGTCAGGGCACAGGCCCGGGTTGTGGGCTCCATCCCCAGTGTGGGGCATGCAGGAGGTAGCCGATCCATGATTCTCTCCCATCATGGATGCTTCTCTCTCCCTCCCTCTTCCTTTCTCTCTCAAATCAATAAAAATATATTAAAAAAAAAAAAAAGATCGAGGACTCTGGACTCTCGACCCAAAGGGCACATGGGTGGGGAAATATCCAGTCACACGCCGGGCACCTGCGTGCTAGATGTGGGAGGGTGAGGGCAGCTCAAGGCCGCCCGGCAGGTGACTGAGCACGCCGCCGCCGCCCGCCCGCCCTGACTTACGTCTTCAGCGGCGTCTTCTTCTTCTTGGCCGGCTTGCTCAGCCCGTCCCCGTCCACGCCGTGGGCGTCGGGGGCGCCGACTGGGATCTCAAAGGAGGCTGGGGACTTCGAAGGCGAACTGGGGGCCGGGCAGGGGTCGACGGGCTCGCCGCAGGCGTCGGGGGCAAAGCCGTAGGACGGCGGGGGCAGTGTGGGGGACTCCTGCATTTTCGAGGTGGAGGAGAAAGGGTTGAAACTGGGGTCGTCCCACTTGTCGATGTCGAAGGTGTAGGAGCCTTTGGCGACCGGGATGTCACTGGGCTCCGCGGGGGACCTGGGGGGCGAGGCAGGGGTGCTGTCCAGCTTCTCGGGGCCTTTCTTCACCTTCGGCCTCCGGAGGGGCATTCTGGCGACTGGCTTTTTGCCCAGCTTCTTGGTGGCCAGGGGCGTTTCCTGCACGCTGTCCTCAGAATAGTCAAACTCCAGCCTCACTGACAGCCCTCTGGCCGGGGGGTCCTCGGGCCCCCCGCTCTCTGCTGGGGTCACCCCCACTGCCTCAGGGGCCGGGGGCACCGCTTTCCTGCCAACAGGGGGTGAGTTCTGCACTCTGGCCCCTCCAGGGGGCACGGCCCCGTCTGTGCCCACCGAGTCCACAGGGCAGGCGGCCTGGGGCACGGCGGCGGGTGCCAGGGGCGCCTCCTCAGCCGAGGCGGGTCCAGGAGCTTCCGGGAGGGCGGACCCCACGTCTGTCTCGGGGGCACCGGTCTCCTCGCCGGGCCCGGGGCTCTCCTCGGCCGGCGGAGCCTCCCGCACAGGCGGCGCTTCCGGGGGCTTCTTTGGGGGCGGTTTCCTTTTCAGGGAAGGCGGCCGCGGCTTCTTCGATCGCTTGAGGGAGCCACAGTCGCCGCCTGGACCCGAGCTGTTCGCCTCGGGGGCCGGGGCTGCGGCCTCGGGGTCACCCGAGCAGGAAGCACCATTGAGGTCGCCGGCCTGCAGGCTGAGGGAGCGGGGCAGCGCCGCCCTGGCGGGGGGGCCGGCGTCGGGGGACCTCCTTCGCGTGCCCGCGGGGCACTCCGCGCCCTTCGGGTCTGGGGGCCGAGGCTCCGAGGTCCGGGAGTGGTCGACCAGCTCGATGCTGTCGAAGTCCAGGTTGTAGGCCCCGCTGCTGGCTATGGGCTTGTCCTCGTCGAAGACGGCGGAGCAGGAGTGGGCAGGGGGGCGGAGCGGGCTGCCTTCCGCAGGGGGGCCGCACGGGCCATCGGGGCCGGGGGCCGGCTCGGCGCCGCCTGCGGACACAGACAGAGCAGCCCTGAAGGACACGGACACTCGGAACAGGGCCATCTCCTGCCCACGACCGCCCTCTGGACAGTCCGGCCCACCGGGGGCACGGCTCCTGCCCACCTGGGACCGGCTCCAGACCTCGTCGGGCCTGCCGCCGTCCCCTCCTCCGTAAGCAGGAGGGTGGCAGGGTACGGAGCAGCCAGGCCACTGACTCATCCAAACGGTCCCCAAGCCCCCCGCTGGGACCGGCCCGTGCTGGCTGCTGGGCACTCGACGAGGAACAAAACCAACAAACCCTCGTGCTCCTGGGAGTCACGTCCTCCAGGAAGAAGACGGGCAAGAAGCAACCAAACAGCCCGGCCGCGCGGCTCAGGGGTAAGCGCCGACCTAGGACCCAGGAGGTCAGGGTGCGACTCCCGGCCAGGAGGTCAGGGTGCGACTCCCGGCCAGGAGGTCAGGGTGCGATTCCCGGTCAGGGCACAGGCCCAGGTTGCGGGCTCCATCCCCAGTGTGGGGCGTGCAGGAGGCAGCCGATCCATGATTCTCTCTCATCATGGATGTTTCTCTCTCTCCCTCTCTCGCTAAAAGCCAATGAAAAAACATTTTAAAAAAATTAGCGTCTCAGGTAAACGAATGAAGTTATCAGTAGGAATCTGTGCCAGGTCCCAACTCCTGGCTGTTTATCTGAGATCCTGTGTTTTCCTTCGCTGAGTCTGGCTCCGGCCCGCCCCCGAATGACAGGTACCCTGACCTGGCATCGAGCCACCACCCCCTGGTTCGTGGGCGGCGGCTCAGCCACGGAGCCAGGTGGCTGCACTAGCAGAGCGCAGGGCTTGCAAGGGGAACCCTGTGCTCCTCCGTCCACAGGGCGCATAGCTGCTGGGCCCGCTGAGCTGATGAGGGGGGGGGGATCCCCGTCCTCCTCCGTCCACAGGGCCCACAGCCGCTAGGCTGGCTGAGCTGATGGGGGGGGGGATCCCCGTCCTCCTCCGTCCACAGGGCCCACAGCCGCTAGGCTGGCTGAGCTGATGGGGGGGGGGAACCCCGTCCTCCTCCGTCCACAGGGCGCACAGCCGCTGGGCCGGCTGAGCTGTCGGGCGGTCGTGTAAAATGCAAGTTTCTAAGAGAGATCCGGCCTTTGTTCGCCGCCCAAGGTCCCGCTATTGTCTCATGTGCGCTTTTCGGTCCCTTTAGCAAAGGCGCTCAGAAGAGGAAGCCGCGCGCCTTTCCTGCCTGGCCCTTACTTTCCCGGGCTCCTGGGGGCGGGGGGCGCTTCCTCCTCCCCCGCCTCTGCCAGCAGGCGCCCCTCACTCCCCCGCTGGCCCTCTCTGCGGGCGGCGGGCACGGCGCCTGGTCTACCAGGGGCAGCAAAGCAAGGGGATCCCGTGCCACCGAGCCCGGGGCTCCAGCCGACAGAACCCCAACCGAGAGTGTTCTTCCTGACGCCCCGCCCACTGGGCTTTCCGGGAAAAGCACTCAGTCCCGATCCAAGGCCCCAAGTGTAAGAACGCTCCCACCAAAGCCCGCCCCGCCCCCCCCCTCCCCCGCACCACCCGGCCGGCCGGCGCGGCTCAGTGGTGGAGCATCCACCCGTGAACCGGGAAGCCCCCGTTCCATCCCCATCAGGGCACAGGCCTGGGTGGCGGCTCGATCCCCAGTAGGGGGTGGGGCGGGCAGGAGGCAGCCCATCGATGTGTCTCTCTCATTATTGATGTTTCTCTCTCACTCTAAATCAATAAACACGTGTTTTAAAGGAATCTGCAGTCACTGGGCCGTGCAGACCAGCTGTTACAGGACAAAGAGCAGAATCCCAGACGCCCCCCCTCGGCCCGATTCCGGGTGCGGGTGAAGTGGGTGAAAGGCGCCCAGGAGCCCCCCAGGCCCTGCCCAGTAAACAACCTGCAGCACCCACTCCCGAGCTCCGCTCACATCCCACAGCCCTGAGCCCAGCGGCCCCAGCTGCTGGGGGGCCCAGGCACCCCCTCCCGCCCCCCAGCAGGAGTCCCTGTGTCTCCCTGGGGCGCGGACCCCTGCTTACCTGGTTCTTCCGGGGAGGGGGTCGCGCTGACCTCTGGCTCCGGGACGACCTCCGGGGGCGGCGGGGGCGGGGCGGGGGGGGCTTTGACAGGGGTCGTCGACTCCGGGGTCTCAAAGGCTTCTTCTGAGTCAGAACTCCTGGCGGAGAGAGAGGGGGAGACCCGGGTCAGGCAGGGTCGGCGGTGGCTTGACGGGCACCTCTGGGCCCCAGGGGAGCCCGGCTCCCTACCAGCTCCACGCTCAGGACGGATGCGAGGCAGGGCGCTGTGCGCGGGACGCCCGGGAGGGTCTCATCACGCCCCCACCCCACCCCACTCCTCCCCTCCCCTCCCCTCCCCTCCCCTCCGAGGACCCTGGCTCCGCCAACCAGCCGCACACCCTTCCAGGGACCCCCCCATGACGAGCGGAAACATCAGAGCCGCTTCGGATGGGATCCCAAGAGCCCCACTCTGCCAACTTCGGAAGCTCGCAAGCAAAGCCCTCATTCGCCAAACCGACGGGCCCACGGCGCTTCCTACAGCCGGATGCCACCACGCGGGCTGGCCGTCGGGGGCAGTGGATCCGCTCCGACAGCACAGGTCCCCGTGCCCGCGCGTGTGGCAACCGCTTCCTAGGATGACACACGGGCAGGCACACGGCTGAGCCCCGGGAGGAGCGCGGGCGCAGACCGCCTTGTGGCCGCTCTGGCCCGCACCGCACCGCACGCAGAAGGGGAAGCGCCGAAGAAATGACGGAGCTAACCCGCCTCCTCCCGGGGCCTCCTTGAAGGACCAGCAGACCGCAGTCCCTGCTGCTGGCCACCACCGCCCACAGCCCCCAGGCCCGCTCCACAGGCCCACCGCCTCCAGGAGTTTGGACACAACTCACAGAGCATTTCACTGAGGATCACCTCTCCCCCCGTGCCCCCAAGTCCCCTAATTCCCTGGCCGGGATCTCTGGGACCTAAACCTCTTAAAGACGCCACAAAAGTCAGCTGCGAGGATGCAGTGGCTTCTCGGGGGTCCGGCAGAGACCCCCAGGGAGACCAGTGCATCTGCCCCCTGCAGGCTGGAGGGGGGGTGGGGAGGGAGGGGAATGCGCTCCGAAATTCCAATGAGGTCTCCCAGCCGCACACCTGCTCCAGGGGACCGCCATACACCGCCCAGCATGGGAGGCGGGGCCTGTGGAGGAGGGGTGCACCCAGCCCCTCTGAGCTTCCTGCCCGTTCCCAGCCCTCTCACTACCCTAGAGCAATGGTCGGCAAGCCGCGGCTCGCGAGCCACAGGCGGCTCTTGGGCCCCTTGAGTGTGGCTCTTCCACAGGAACTAGTGATTCTGCATCAAAACCCAAGGGCCACCTCGGCCCAGGGCCCAGCATTCCCTCGGGCCGCCTGCCTGGTGCATATTTCCAAACCTCTCCCACCAGCGAGCTAGTCAGAGGAGATGGGGGGCGGGGGGCTGTTTCCTTAGCTCCTTCCCGTCCCGTGTCCCGGGCTCCAAACATTCCCGGGAGCAGGGACGGCTGCAGTCCGCCCCACAGCCGGCATCCAACGACGACGAGGAGGAGCCTCTCCGGCCCGGCATCCAGGCAGCGCCCTGCGGCTGCTCGGTGGGTCTTCCAACAGAAAGCTACAGCACAAGGCACCGCCTGCCCGGCCCCACGCCCTTCCCGAAGGGAAGAAGGAACTCCCCTGAACTTGCCCTGAAGATGCATCCGACAGAGAAACGCGCCTGAGCGTCTGCTGCCCCGGCCCTGAATGACGGGAACGTGCCTACCAGCGTACGCGCGCCGTTCTCGGTGGAAGTAAAGACGCCAACACAACGAGACGTTCGTACCAACACGCGTAAACGCGGCGCGAAGAGACGGCCCTTCGTGGGCAGACACGAAACGGGGTGGCTTCCACGCCCGGCAGGACAAGCCTTAGAGTAACGACCGTGTTGCGCTGTCTGTTCCGTCCCAGGCGCGGGGTGAGGCCCAGTTTGGGCCCCGAGGCACACCGCTTCGCCCGAGGCCGTCTGGGATCCCCGGGAGCAGGGCTCACACCCAGAGCCCTCTGCCTCTGAAACCGGCCCTCTCGCTACCCGAGAGCGTGGTCGGCAAACCGCGGCTCGTGAGCCACAGGTGGCTCTTTGGCTCCTGGAGTGTGGCTCTTCGTGCTCTTACTGAGTCCGTCAGCGACAACCACTGAGCTATCCGGATGGTCTGACCAGTGGGACCCTCAGAGGGCCCGGGGAGGGCGAGGTCGGCTGAGGCCTGGACCAGGCTCTTCCGGGGCTACGGGACGCACTGTGTCCTCACCCGAGTGTCTGTCTGTCTGTCTCTGAATCTGAGTATTTGCTCCCTCTCCTCTCTGTGCACGTGTGTGCATGTGTATACACATGCGTGCATATGTGTGCGCCTATGTGCACACCTGTGTGCCACAGCCCCTTGCTTCTCAGTGTCGCCCCCTCCCCCGCTAGTCACCGTGCGAAGGGCGCCTCTGGAGGCTGCGCGGCCCATCCGAGTCCCGCTCCGTTCATCATTAAAGCGCCTGCGTGTTGGCTTTGTCACTCGTCATTGATGCTTTTGCCTTTAAATCAGTCCTTTGCAGCCTTGCAGGTTTCTATGCGTAACAGCCATCCGGGAAGGACGTGACGGTTCTCACGGCATCAGATACTACCGCCCGGGACACGGCCACCTTTTTGCGACATTTCACGCCACGTAAATATCCCTGAGGCACACGGAGAAGTCACAGTGTCTAAGGAATACACCCACACCTGACATGTGGGCTTTATTTTATCAAAATAGGTTTTTACTGATTTCAGAGAGGAAGGGAGAAGGAGAGAAACATCCATGATGGGAGAGAATCATGGATCGGCCGCCTCCCGCACGCCCCCTACTGGGGACCCAGCCTGCAACCCGGGCCTGTGCCCTGACCGGGAGTTGAACCTGGGACCTTCAGTCTGCAGGCCGATGCTCTAACCACTGAGCACACCGGCCAGGGCTCCCTCTTCTCTTCAAGTCAGTTTGAATTTGTGGTTTTTTTTCACTGGGAACAGAAGGGTCCTGGCTAGGGCCACAGGGAAAACCATTCTGAGAAGAGACACAGTCAGGCTGAAAGGACACAGGGCTAGGGTTAGGGACCCTCGTCACACACACCCCCCCACACACACCCGTGGCCTCGCACACCCTCTGTGGATCCTGCCTTGTCCTCCCCCAGAGCGGGGCCCTTGGAGACCGATTCTGAGGGGGAGCCCTCGCCCAGCAGCCCTGGGCCCCAAGAGTGTCCTCGGGACCCTCTGCTCTCCCAGCCCAGGACCTCTTTGTGAGGAGGCTGGGCTGGGGGACCCCAGGATCCCCTTGGGTGCAGGTGTTCTGAAGCAGCGGCGGCTCCTGCCTCTCCCTGGAGGGAAAACGCCGTCGGCCGGCCCTGCCTCAGGGTGCAAGGGCTGAGCTCCTGGGGTCCCTGGGACCCGACTGCTCTGAGCTGCAGGGACCAGATGGGGCCCCCCTGACCCTGGTGCCTGTGGGAGCAGCAGAGAGCTCACCCCCCTGGGGCGGCTGCAAGCAGGCTGGCAGCTTCACTGTGAGCCCCCCACACACACACACTCCGGGGAAGGCCTGCCCGAGGCCCTGGAAGGACCTGTCCCTGCCTCTCCTGGGGGAGGGCCCCGCAGTCTGAGCTATGCGCCGGCCCGGGAGGAAGCCTCTGAGTTTCGCTCACCTAACGCCCTAGTCCGGCTAAAGAGACACGTTTCGGCAAACTGCAAGTTGAAGATGCCACGACGCCCTGACTCACGCGGCGTGACGCTGCCGCGGGGAAGGCCTGAGACCTGACAGAGCGTGTGCGGGCGTTAAGATAACTTCCTGTTCAGACAGAGCCCCGGCCAGGTCCCAGGTCCCGGCAGGTCGGGCGGTGAGTCTCTGGCTCTGAGACTCCGCACCGCAGCGCCAGGGACCGGGGGATGCGTCGGCCATGTGGCCCGGCCCTCAGCATGAGCTGCCAGCCCCGAAGCATGCAGAGCCCCTGGGACCTGCCTTTGCAGGGCCGGGCGGCCCAGCCCAGCGCCAGGAGCTGCTGCTGCTTCCATTTAAGGAGAAGGCAGAGGAAGGAGAAAGCAGACCCAGCGGATCACGCTCTTCTCAGTAAGGCGAGTCGGCGGGGAACAAAGCCCAGGGGGAGCCAGCACCCCCAGCTCACCCCCCACAGCCACGCGGGTGTGTGCAGAAGACTCACCAGCCCTCCAGGTGCCCGGAGCTGCTCTCCTGGAAGGGCTATGAATGCAGGAACCAAGGTCATTTGCTGCTCAGCCCCACCGGCTTCCGCATTAGCCCCTGAAGTGCCCGAAAAGGCCTTATCTACCCAGCAAGGAGCAGCTTCCTGGGGGTGGGGGGAGTTAGGGGGGAGACATGGGGAGCAGGCAGGGAGGAGCATGGCGGGAGCTGAGAGCAGAGGTTTGGGAGAAGACAGACTTCTAAAGAGAGCAGAGAGCAGAGCAGCTGGTGCGAGCTCCCATTAGAAACCCGAGAGGAGATGGGGAGTGAGCAGCTGAGGACGTGCTCAGATGAATGGGATGGATGCAAGCAGGGATGTGAAACAGGACACCTCAGAGCCTTAATCCACCAGCGCGATGAGACACGTCTCACAGCAAGAGAGCAGAGAAACACAGAAGGCAGCCCAGACCACAGACGGAGGACGCTGTGCGGGAGACAGCCACAGGGTCCTGAGGGGAGGGGACATGGCCGCACCGACCAGCTATGACCAGGGCTCAGCAAACTACAACCCACCTCCTGCTTCTGCAAACCCAGTTTCCCGGAGTCCCCGGTTTGCTAACGGCCTATGGCTGCTTTGGCCTCTGACAGCAGAATGAAGTTGTTGCAGCCAAGACCACGCACCCTCCAAAGTCTAAAAAGCCTACTGTCTGGCCCTTCACAGAGAAAGTTCACTGACCCCTTGGTTAAGACATCCAGGGACCTCAGTTTCCATCTATGAAATGGCAGCTTCATAGGGTTGGTGGATACAATCTGTAATAACCTATAATAATAAAAGTGTAACATGCTAATTAGACCACATGTCAGACCGGATGTCCTTCCGGACGACTTTCCAGATGAAGCAGGGGCTGCGAGGGAAGCCCGGGTCCCACGTGTAAGAGGGAAGCCGGTGCCGCCAGCTGGGGGAAGGAAGGCCTACTCCTGCACGAATTTCACGCATTGGGCCTCTAGCATTTATATAACACTAGAGGCCCGGTGCGTGAAATTCATGCATGGGTAGGGGTCTCTAGGCCTGGCCAGCCATCAGGGCCAAACGGGGCCTTCTGGCTGCTGGCCAGGGCCTTCCTTCGTTCCACGCCATGCCCTGGTGGTCAGCGCACGTCATAGAAAGCGATCAAAACTCCTGGTCTCCTGGTTGAGTTCCCGTGGGGACAATTTGCATATTAGCCTTTTATATATAAATAGGATTGATGGATACGTTTTGATAACATTGGTGGATACAATGCCCCTATAATGTAGGATTGGTGGCTACAACTTTCTATAATGTAGGCTTGATTGATACAATGTTTCTATGCTGTAGGATTGGTGGCCAGAATGGTGGATACAATGTTTCTATGGTGTAGGATTGGTGGATGCAATGTTTCTATGCTGTAGGATTGGTGGATGCAATGTTTCTATGCTGTAGGATTGGTGGCTAGAAGGGTGGATACAATGTTTCTATGCTGCAGGATTGGTGGCTAGAATGGTGGATACAATGTTTCTATGCTGTAGGATTGGTGGATGCAATGTTTCTATGCTGTAGGATTGGTGGCTAGAATGGTGGATACAATGTTTCTATGCTGTAGGATTGGTGGAAGCAATGTTTCTATGCTGTAGGACTGTGGCTAGAATGGTGGGTACAATGTTTCTATGACATAGGATTGGTGGATACAATGTTTCTATGCTGTAGGATTGGTGGATGCAATGTTTCTATGCTGTAGGATTGGTGGCTAGAATGGTGGATACAATGTTTCTATGCTGTAGGATTGGTGGATACAATGTTTCTATGCTGTAGGATTGGTGGATACAATGTTTCTATGCTGTAGAATTGGTGTATACAATGTTTCTATGCTGCAGCATTGGTGGCTAGAATGGTGGATACAATGTTTCTATGGTGTAGGACTGGTGGCTAGAATGGTGGATACAACGTTTCTATGCTGCAGGATTGGTGGCTAGAATGGTGGATACAATGTTTCTATGCTGCAGGATTGGTGGATACAATGTTTCTATGCTGCAGGATTGGTGGCTAGAATGGTGGATACAATGTTTCTATGACATAGGATTGGTGGATACAATGTTTCTATAATGGGAAAACCTGACTCTGCTTGGCAGGGTCAGAGGCAGAGCTCCACTCTCAGTGCTGCTGCAGTGCTTCGATCTATTTCCACATCTTCTGATGCAAACAACATGCCTGCTCTCCAGAAACAACCGCGAACGTGAACTTGTAAACAGAAACAGCCAGTGCCATCGAGCTACTGCTTTCAGTGCGGATGGACGTGTGAAAGCAGTGCTGACTAACTTGGTCCTAACTTTATGGCCACGCAGGCACCCCAGACTCCCGTCGGGCCCGACACGGAAGCATCAGTCCACGAACAATCCGTTTTCACAGCACAATTATTTACAAGGCCTGAGTCTTCATCCCTCCTCTTAGGGGAGAGGATGGGATTGTTCAACAGTTTTTGCTTGCCCACCCGGTACCCTGCCCCAATGCAGCCAATCCGTCTGCCAAGAACAGCCAATCATATTTCAGACTAATGTGGTTCCTAGGCAACCAAAACTGCTGCCACAGAAAGAGGCCCCAGACAGGAAGAATCATGGGGATGGGGGCAGAAGGGTCAGTGGGGAGAGACCAGACCAGCCGCTCTGCTCTCTGCTCTCTTTAGAAGAACCCAGATGTCACACTGTCCACAGTCACTCGGTCAGCACCCCAGTCCTCGCTACCTGCCCCCCAATCGGCAGGCGCCCCATCTCAGTGCCCCCACAGGAAGGGATGGCATGACCCCTTCACCAATGGTAGTCACCTGAGGGCCTGGGGACGTTCTTGCCATCAGACTTGACAGAAAATCTGCAGGTAAGTCCTATGGAGAAGGCAGAGCACACGGGCACCTGACCCCAGGGGCGGGGCTGACATATCTCGGAATGAGAGACCAAGAAAAAGCGCCTGCTAGGAACTCTGCCTGTGTCCCCCCAAAATGAGTCTGCTGAAACCCTAACCCCTAACATAATTAGGTCATTAGGTCATGAGGGTGGGGCCCTCATCATGGGATTAGTGTCCTTATGGGAAGAGACCCAAGGGCTGAGCTCCCCCCCCCACCCCCCTCTGACCTGTGAGGACATAAGAGGCTCATCCACAAACGGGGGGCCCTCTCCCGACACCAGAACCGAGGACACGCGGGTCCTGGGTCTCCCGGCCTCCAGACCGATGAGACGTGAATGCCTGCTGTTCACGCCCACGAAAGCCCTGGTCTCTGTTATCGAACCCGGACCACAACCACGCGGGAGGTGCCTTCGGGGCTCGGGCAGCGTCACTGCCCAGATCGCCCTTCAGCGCGTTGTTTTAGGGAAGAAAAGCGATGCATTTGTCCGCGGAGAGCATCCGGAGTGCAAGCTGCGTCCAGACACGGAGGAGCTTTCGCAGCCGCAAGAGGAAGGCGGCCATGTAGGTGAATGACTCGGCCAGGGCCCCTCAGGCTTTGGAAAAGGCCCGTCGTGGCCGAACGGAGACGCCTGCCGGGAGCCGCGGCTCCGAGCGGCTGCAGCTCGGGCAGTTCTCCGGTCCGGTGTCCCCGCGTCGGGCGCCTGCGTCTCCATCTTTGCAGACCTGGCGCCCCACCTCAGAGAGAACCCGAGAGGCAGGGGGCAGGCAGCCCCGGGAGCCTCTCCGCGGCCCCCAGACTGCACATGTGTCGGGAGCCATGTGAGGACAAAAGGAGCAAATCTCCGCTCTCTTGTCCGTGACCACCCCTGGGCGGGGCTCCAACCCCCCTGGGACCACTCGCCCAGGGAGGGGGCCCCGGAGACCTCTCCCTGGTCCCGGCTGCGCTGGCAGCTGCCATTCCACCTCCCTGCCCTCACCTGCTTCTCAAATCCCAGCCCGAACACAGCAACCTTCCCCGGACGTGCTCCCCACCCCGTTCCCTCGTCTCGGGGAAGACCGCACCGTGTCCTGGTCATCCCAGAGTAAAAGCACTCTCCGGGCCCGGCCGGTGTGGCTCCGTGGCTGAGCATCGACCTATGAACCAGGAGGTCAGGGTTCAATTCCCGGGTTGCAGGCTCTATCCCCAGTGGGGGGTGTGCAGGAGGCAGCTGATCCATGATTCTCTCATGATGGATGTTCCTCTCTCTCTCTCCCTCTGTGAAACCAGTGAAAAAATATTTAAAAAATATACAGAACAGCCCCTGGGGTTCTCAGGGGACAACGTGCCCCCCCTCCCCCGCTGCCCCTTGTTGGCGAGGGGAGAGAATTTGCTGGAAGCGGAGGCTGCCCCTGGAACGAAGGCCTCCAACCCCACAAAGGACAAGGTGGCAGCGCTGCTTCGCCAGCAGACGCTGAGCCAGGGGCCGCGGGGAGGGAGGCACCCAGCGGCTCCCATCGATGGATGCGGCCACAGCGGCCCCAGCATTTCCGGCCCCTCCCGTGTCTCTCACCCACGCGGAGAAGCGTTTCCTGTGGACCCTCTCCCCGCCGCCCCGCTTCTACGTGGGGGCCGTGGGGCTGGTGGCTACCCTTCTCTCCAGACGGTCAGGAGCAGCGGCAAGTGGCCGGAGGTTCCGCCTGGACCCGGACGGGCGTCTCAACCGGCCCTGGGCTCCTCAAACGCTCGCCTGGAAACCCCGTCTGGCCTGGGCAGGGCCTAGGCTTCCTCCTTTCTCACCAGCCCCAGGGGACGCTTTGGGCCAGCAGGGGTGTCGCAGGGACTGGCCAGTGCCTGAACCCCACGGTCCTGCCGCGACTCCCAGCCCATCGCCTTCCTGCTGCTCCCCCCGGATGGGGAGGCGCCGGACGCCCCACCGCCCGCCCTCCTCGTCCTACTGCCCCAGAGGCGAGCCATCCGCCGGGGCGGCCCCGGCTGACCCAAAGGTACCCCAACCCGAAAGCTGTAGCTGAGAAACCCCAGAATTAACAAAAAAAAAAAACACCCCTTAGGCATCCCCATCCCCTCCACCTTCCCCCGCCTTGGGGTTCTCTCTAAGGCGGGGCGGGAACGGCCAGCCCCCAGGCCAAATGGGCCCCCGGAATCACGTGGTCTGGCCTCACCAGGCGTGAGGGGCGAATGGGACACGCGTGGGACCCAATACAGCATGCTCCTCTGGGAGCCGATCACTCTGCGCGGCCCGAGAAGGACGTGAGACGGATCCACACGGCCTTCGGCAGGAAGGAGGCTGCCCACTCCTGCTCCAAGGCCTGGGCCTGGGCCTCCTCAAGCCGGTCGTTCACCGGGAACCATGGGAGAAAGAGAGCAACGTTCACCGATTCCCGCCGTCACAGACGGTGCCTCTCGGCCCGTGGGTCTCCATCGCCGCGGCCCACAGCGTCGTCTGCCAGGGAAAGCGTCCTGCCGGCCACAGGCCCCGCTACGCTGCCCGGTCGCATTGCCGTGCAGGGAAGCGCGCTGTCTGCGCAGAGAGGGCCGCCCTCCATACCTTCTCCAGCCCGGAAACGCAGAGCCGCAGGAGGAGAGCAAGCCCGGGAGGGTTACAAATGGCGGCAGGGTGAGTGGCTGCTACCCGGACCTGCTCCCAGGAACAGACGGGAATTACAACGAAAATGCAGAAAGCGAGCCCGGCGATGAGAGCAGAGGCGGAGTTTTAGAGAAGAAGGGTTCGAGGAAGGAGAGAAGGTGGCCTTTGGGAGTGGGAAGGGCCCTCCGGTAGAGGCCGTGTTTAGAGCCCAGGCAGCTGATCGCAGGGAGAGGCCTGGCTGGTGCCTAAGGGCCAGCGCAGCTAAGCAGCTTCCGTTACAATGTTACAATGCAGCCAGCCATCCTCGCCCCCAGGGGCAGAGCCTAGGAGGCTGTCTCCCAAAAGGCCTGGATCCCCCGGAAGCTCCCCACTCAGGCCTCACTACACACTGACACTTAGAGTCACTTGCCCGGGAAAGGGGGCGCGGAGGCTGGCGAGGGGGGGGGGGGGCTGAGCCCCAAGGGCTGAGAAGCCCTGTCCTCACACCTATCAGCACAGTATTGTCCCAAGTCTCTTACCCCCTTTGACAGGCCTGAGCCCTGAGAACGAGCGAGGGCCCCGTGAACTGATTTCGGTTTAGAGACTTTTAAAGAAAGAGGTTGAAATGGCCCTTTTCTCCGGAGGAGGCTCGAGTCCTCCCGGGCTGTCAGTATTTCCATGCACCTGACAATACACCACACGTGGAGGGAATCGGGGGCAAGCGCAGGCTCACGGTACTGAAGGGGAGAGGGAGGGAGAGGGAGCCCTCCAACGTGATCGCCTCCCCTGTAAGACGATGCTCTCTCGAGGTGCAAGGTGCGGGTCGAAGACAAATGACGGGCGCACACCTGCTCTGCTCCTGAGGGAGGTCGCTGGAAAGCTGCTTGGCTCAGCCTAGCATGACGTCACCGCCCACTCCCCACTGAAGCCCAGGCAGGGGGACCAGCCAGGCAGCCCTCCCCCTGCAGCACGGCGCAGCTCTCAGCCCAGCCAGGGCTCTCAGGGACAATCGCTCCACCACCGCGCCCCGCGGGGGAGGGGGGGGAGCAGGACCTTCTCTCCTTTTGGGGCAGCGAGTGCAGGTCGCGCGGGGGGGTGGGGAAGAGGGGGGCCTGGAGGCTCAGGGTGCACCAGCCTGGCCGGCCCGGATCCGCCCGCCCCGCAGCCCGATGGATGGATTCGGCGAGCCCCTCCTCCACTCGGGCCGGCCGGGAGGTTAGGGAGACCAGGTGCGAAAAGGGCACTTCCCACAACCACCACCCAGGACACGGCCCGCTTCCCGGCACATTCGCTCTGTGGTTCGGGGAACAGATGGGACTCCTGGACCCGTGGCCCATGATGGCCTGCGCTGGCCCCTGAGAAGGGACTCGGCCTTGCCCAGTGTCCACCCGAGAACGAGCAGCGGGGCTCGGCCCCACGCCATCCGCCGGCCACGCAACTGGACGCCCCACGCTGGCTGCACACAGGGGCGCCGGGCCACACACACGTGTTCTTCCCACAGGCCCCCGGGGCCTGGCTGTCCCCCCCCCCCCGCAGGAAACCCCGCAGGCGGCGAGGTGGCCCGGGGGCCGGGCTGGGGAACAGCAGCACTGAGGGCCCGGCCGGCCTCCAGCCCCGGGGCATCGCGGAGGTGGGAGGCCGGTAACAAAGCCGCGGCCCCTCCTGGGCGGGGGCACTCACATGGCCTCGGGAGCCTCCAGGCTCAGCTCGCAGGCTGGGGCTGGCTGCAGGGACTGCGACCCTCCCATCGTCGCTGCGCCCCGCGAGCTGGCTAGGCGCGGGCAGGGCCGGCGACCGGGCGCGCGTCCTGCAGCCGGGAGCCCGCGGCGGGCGGGCCGGCGGCCGGGGCAGCTGCACTGCAGAGCGGAGCAGCCGCGGGCATCCGGGCGGCGGCGGCGGGGCTGGGCTCGGCCGACCCGGAGCCCGGGGAGCGGTCGCCGCGGAGGTGCGCGCAGGAGGACGGCTGGCGCGCGCCTCGGTGGGTGCGCGAGGGCGGCCCGGCCCGCGATTCCGAACGCGAGCGCCCGCGGGGTCCCCAGCGCCCGTGGGGTCCGAGAGGCTCTGCTCCTAAACCCCCTGCAGCCGGGCTCGTGTGAGCGACGCGGTGATGTCATCCGCCCCGGGCAGCCCCGACTCCCGAATCTCCACAAAGCTCCTCCGGAAACGCGGCCCGGGGAGGGGAGGGGGAGGGGGAGGGGGCGGAGGCGGCGGAGACCCTCCGTCGCACCCACACGCCCCCCAGCCGCCCCACCTCCCGAGCGCGGGCTTTGAAATGCAAATGCTGCGGGCGGAGCCGGGCCCGGAGGGGCGTGGTGGGCCGGGGCTGACCACTGAGCGGGGGGGACTCTCCGCAGGCTGGCTGGTCCCCCCCGGGTGGAAGGAAATGGACTCTCCCGCCCGCGTGGAGGTGGCGGGCCCGCAGGTAAACAGGCCGCCCTGAGAAGGGTGAGGTCTGCAGGCTCCGCGGCGGCCGCTGCCTCCTTACAGGGTGGCCAGGCCCTGGGCCGGAACCAGAGAGTGGACCCAGGCCGGGCCTCCGAGAACACCTCGGCTCACACAGCTGGGGAGGTGGACGCGGGCCTGGGCAAGCCAGGGAGAGAGACGCAGGACCCGCTTCCAGGGCTGCACCCCACCGTGGGCCACCAGGTGAGTTCTCCATGGAGACGGGGGAGGCCAGCCCAGAGGCCCAGGGCGGCCCCTAACGCTGCGGGGAGGTGCACAGCGAGAGGCAGCTGGTGGAGACGCGGCGCAGAGGCCTGGCTCAGGGGTTGAGCGTCCACCTAGGAACCAGGAGGTCAGGGTTCGATTCCCCGCCAGGGCACAGGCCTGGTTGCGGGCTCCATCCGCAGCCGGGGGCGTGCAGGAGGCAACCGATCCATGATTCTCTCTCATCACGGATGTTTCTATCTCCCTCTCCCTTCCTCTCTGAAATTAATTAAAAAAATATATAAAAACAACAAAACGAAGAGCCCATCTCTGATCCTAAACCCAGGTGGAGCCTGCAGGGGTGAATATGACACCTACCCCAGGGCCCCCAGCACCCACCCCAGGGCCCCCACCAGGGCCCCCAGTACCCACCCCGTGCTCCAGCTGGGCAACCAGGCCCCGCTGCCCACGTCCCCAGGTCCCCACACCTGGCCTCCCGCCCAAAGCCCTGGGCTGGGCTCCTGGGCCTCACAGAGGCTGGGAAGCACTTCCTCCCGTCCAGGGCCAGGAGGCTGGTTCCCACCTGGGATCCAAGGGCCCCTCCTGCCCTCGATCCAGCGCAGCTCCACTCAGCGCAGCACAGAACCAGCCAAGTGCTCTCACCCGGGCAGGCGGGCGGCGGCTGCAGTAGGAGAGGGCTCAGAGCCTGGCCGCGTGGCTCAGGGGTGAGCATCCAACCAGGAACCAGGGGGTCACGGTTCGATTCCCGGTCAGGGCACAGGCCCAGTTTCGGGCTCGATCCCCAGTGGGGGGCGTGCAGGAGGCAGCTGGTCCATGATTCTCTCTCCTCATGGATGTGTCTCTCTCTCTCCCTTCCTCCCTGAAATCAATAAAAATCTATATTTAAAAAATGCAGATGTCGAAGCCCTAATCTGACGGGAGGCAGCTGTGGGTGGGGTCTTTGGGAGGTGACCAGGGTCAGAGGAGGTCACGAGGATCCTCCTCCTGATGAGACGAATGTCTTCTAAGAAGAAGTGGGCACGTGATGTACCCCAGCCCTGCGAGGCGCGCTCCCCTCCCACCAGGCTGGCCGACCTCCAGCCTCCGGGTGGCAGGGCTGTGAGAGCGAAATGTCCCTGTGGAAGCCACCCCGTCCGCCGTTCCTGTCACAGCAGCTCACGCTGACCAAGACCGAGAGAAACAGACCGAGAAGGGGAAAAGGCAGACAACTACCCAGTCAGACCCAGGAAACGCCAAAGAACAGCCCCCCCCCCAGGCTCTGGTGACCCCCAATCACGTTCCTAAGGCAGAGACCACCCCCACACCCATGTCCCCTGCACCCCACGCCCCCCTGCACCCCACACCAGCCTGTTTACCGCTGCCTCCTCCTCCCTCTCTTCTTCACCCCAAACGACCCCACAAAGGCTAAACCACGGCTTTGCACACTAGAAGCACAGGTGCCATTTAAAAGCATTAAAACTGTGAGCAGTTAGCATCCCCAGCCACTCAGGGCCTCCTGTGTTCAAACCTGAGCGCCTTCCCCGGGCCAGGAGCCCAGGCCACCGATGTCCCGGCCTCCTCCCGATTCCCGACACCTTCCTCCCAGGAGCCGCTGCCTTCGAGGCCGCCGCTCCTCCCGCCCTGCCCCCTTCATTCCCAGCCCCACCCCCGGATGCCGCATGGCTGCCCCACGGGGCAGAGGCACAGAACCCTTTCCAGATCAGCCAGGGACGCCCGGCGCTTCTAACACGGCCCGACGAGACCCCGCCCTCACACGGCCCCACGGGGCCTCTGGACCACGGCACATACTGCAGGACCTGAAGGTGGCTAAGTCCACTGCCAACCCTCCTGCTGGCACCCCCAAGACACCCCAGAAACGCGAGTACACCAGGAATGCCCCCCTCATGTCCGAAACACCAGCGATGCAGCAGTAGCAACGCCCCTCCCCATGCCGGCCCCACGCCCAGGATCAGCGGCTCTGCTCTCGGCTGCTGACCGACGCGCCAGAGGTCAGCGACCCGCCAAGTCCCCGCGACCCAGAGAGGAGCCGAGTGCCACGGAGGCTTCAATCTCGCCGAGTCCGGGAGACAGAGCCAGCCAAGAAGGCGGTGATGGGCAGCCCTTGGCACCCCAAGAAAAACAACTTGAGCGGCTCGCTCTGTGCCTGGCCGCGGGGCGTTCTCCCTCCCGTTGCCAGAGCAGCGATGCTCTCCACGCGTGTCATTAGCTGTCAGCCCCGGCTCCCAGGCGAGGAAAGTGGGTCGGATCACGGAAAAGCGCAGCCGGAGATGCGGGAATGTCTGTGCCGATGGTGCGCGGACCTGGGCAGGGCCCCGCCGCGCCACGTCAGCGCCTGGAGCCGCCCTGTGTTTAGGGAAAAGCGCCTGTTTGGGCCGAAAGAGTCCCAGGGGAGGTGAAGGATGTGCACCCCGAGAATCTGGCAGGAAAATACGGCCGGAATCCTTTGCTCACTGGAAGCATTGGCATATGGGTACCATTAGTCCACGTTTTGTTAAATAAAGCGAATCCGCTCTGTAACTTTTTAAAGGTGAAGTCCCAGCTAGACACGGCCCCCCCCCCCCCCCGTGACCACGAAACGCTGATTCGTGAAGCGCGTCCGCTGGAGCGGCCTCCTTCGGTGACCATGTCATCTGGATAAGCCAGGTGCCTCCTGCAGCGGCTGCTACCAACGGGGGTGCAGCTCGTGGGCAAACACGGACAGGGTGGCCGAGGTCGACGCGGGCCACATAAAACCCCGAGGCCCAGCTCAAGCTCACCCTTAGCGATGAAAGCCACGTCTCCTTCCAAACGGGAGGGCGAACCGACGGGCTCGCCTGGGCCAGGTCCCTGCTTCTGTTTGGCCTCCAAAGCAGAACCAGGTTACTGCTCTCCCTTCTTGCGGAATCATTCCCAAGAGGAACGGAAAATTCCAGGGGCGCCATGAACGCCTCAGTCTCTGTGAAGCGCTAGCGTTGTGTTCGGTTTGCATGTCGGCGTGTCTCTCCCCGGCCCCCGGCTCCTCCGGCTGGTTTCCGAGGCTCCTGCGCAGGAGGAAGGCGAGGCCTTGCGAAGGAGACTCAGGTGTCAACACGGGTGAGCGTTCCGAGCCGCCAACACCAACCATGACCACGAGGCTGGCTTCTGGAGAAACAGGTTGGGAAAGGCAGGACCCGCCCACCTGGCGCGCAGGAGGATCCTCCCCAGGGGCCCCAGAAGCTGTTCAAGGGTGGGCCCGCTTCCAAGATGGAAATGCAAACGGCGGGCTCAGGAGCTCCAAACCTCCAGGTCCTTCCTGCCTGGGAGCAGAGCGAGGGCCCGGGAGCAGCAGCCAGTTGTCAGCCATCTGGAGTGAATGGCTCCCGTGCCAATCAGCAGGGACACGGGGCCGCCGCCCGCCCCTGCCCTACTTGAGAGCGGGCGGTGAGAACCGGGAGCCGAGGAGCAGAACTGCTGACTCAGGCTCCAGGCAGAACAGAAATCCGGAACGACGGGGCCAGAGGTACACGCAGTTAGTATGAGGTGAGGGGGTGAATGAGTGTGTGTGCCTGCTGTATGTGTAGGGGTGTGCACATGCATACGTGCCCACTGTATGTGCTGGTGCACGTGCCTGTTGTATGTGTAGGTGCGTGTGCAGGTGCACATGTGCCCACTGTATGTGTAGGCATATGTGCACATGCACGTACGCCTGCTGTGTGTGTAGGCGTGTGTGCAGGTGCAGGTGTGCACCCTGCGTGTGTAGGTGTGTTTCTGCACTTGTGCACTACCAAGCCCTAAAGATTTTTCCTTTCGTTATAATCACAGAGCCTGCCTACATTGCAGCCACTGGGCCAAGAACACTGGCCTTGGCTTTAGTCTTTCTTTCCTTCCTCCGAGCCGTCAGCAAATCTCCCAGAGTCCACCCTAGCACCGGCCTGTCTTCTGCCGGCTCCTCTGCTACTCGGCTCCTCCCCACTTTCTCCTGATTCTTTGATTCTTTGTTCTGCGTTGTTTCTTCTCTCCATTTTCTGAATTCTCTCTGCTTTCTCCTTACCTTTGACCCTTGACCCTTTGACCTTTGACCGTTGGGCATTAACCTTGAAACCTGGCTCTTGACCCCTAAACTATAACACTTGATCCCTAACTCTTGACCCTTTGGCCCTTGCTCCTTTCACTTTGACCCCAGATACTTGACTTTGAGCCTTGGCCCATAGCCTATGACCCTTGACCCCATGACCCTTGATCCCAACCCCTATCATGACCCCTGATCTCTGACCCTCAGCCAATAAGCTTTGACCGTTGCCTCTTGGACTTTGACATTTTTTACCTTTAATCCTTTGACCCATGACCCCCATCTTTGACCCTTGACCCTTGACCCCAATCTCTAAAAGAATGACCTTTTTATCTTTGACTCTTCGACCTTGAGCATTTACCCCATTTGTCCCGATTCTGTGACCCCCTGACCCTTTGACCATTGACTCCTGACCATGACCGTGTCCCGTTCCTCCTGGTTCTCTCAGGTCTGGTCAGAACTGGAGAGCCGAGGCCATCGGCCCCACCCGCCCCCCAGGCTGCAGTCCAGGGTGCATTTCTCGGGATGCGTCCAGTTCTCCCGCGTCAGCGCCCTGGAACCGCTTCCTCCCGGCAGAGACTGGCCGCTGCTCCTCCGGCTCATTTTTCCGGTGAGCCCCAGGCCAGGTCTCCAGGTTACCCGTTCCTCCGGGCCAGGTCCCCAGCAGGCACAGTGCGGTCAGCTCCGGGCAGGGCCCCTGTCTGTTCGGGTCACGCCCCACCAGCCCTCGGGCCCACCCAGCAGGCTCTTAGCCACAACCACCCTCTCCTCCCAGGAGCCACCCGTGGTCAGCGTGGCCGCCGTGGCAGGAGTGAGGGCTTCCGTTCGCATTCCTGGAGAGCCTTATCACCGGCCTCCCGGAGCTCAACCGATCGGCACGGCGCCCTCCATCCCCCATCAGCTCCGGAGGGGCAGCGGCTGGGGCTGCAGGAAGGGGGCCACTCGGTGTCAGCGTCCCTCCCTCCTGGCAGACGTGGGAAGCAGGGAAAGGAAGCTCTCCCTGCCCCCCACGCCCCGCCCACATCTGCTCTCCCCGCGGCTAATGCTTCCCCGCGGGCGTGGGGGGCGGGGACCTCCCGGAGAAAAGCCATTTACACAGAAGCGGAACGGGCTGTGCGGTTCCCCAGCAGGCCGTGGGGGCGGCCGAGGCCGCAGGAAGCCGCGTATTTCAGGAGCAGAACGTCTGTCAATCGTAACGAGACGCCGCCCGGCTCTTCGCAGACACCAGATCCCACGCCCGCCCCCACCAAGGACAGCGAGGGGCGGGCGCAGCCCCAGGTGTGGGGACTATGGCCGCGCGGGCCTGGTGGGCACAGAAGGCCACAGGCTCCACGACAGAGCGGCTGGACGTGGCGCGGATGGAGGGTGCGCCCCCGCCGGCCCAGGCGTGGGGACAGCGGCGTCCCTGGCAGCGAAGTGAAGCTGTCGCCCTGCACGTTCAGAACTTGTTTTGAAAACCTCGGGGCAGCCGCCCGAGGGCAAGACCAGGCGTATCTGGGTCCCTGGGTCCGCGCCTCGCAGACGGCGGAGTTGGCATCAGCAGGGAGGTGAGGCGATGGCATCACAGCCGTCCCTGTCCCATCTGGTCCCGTCCGGTCCCATCCCATCCCTGCCCCTGTCCCGTCCTATCCCTGTCCCTGTCCTATCCCTGTCCCATCCTGTCCCTATTCCTGTCCCATCTGGTCCTGTCCGGTCCCATCCCATCCCTGCCCCTGTCCCGTCCTATCCCTGTCCCTGTCCTATCCCTATTCCTGTCCCATCCTATCCCTGTCCCATGCGGTCCCATCCCATCCCTGCCCCTGTCCCGTCCTGTCCCTGTCCTATCCCTGTCCCATCCTGTCCCTATTCCTGTCCCATCCTATCCCTGTCCCATCCGGTCCCATCCTATCCTTGTCCCTGTCCCGTCCGGTCCCATCCTATCCCTGTCCCATCCTGTCCCTGTCCCTGTCCCATCCTATCCCTGTCCCGTCCGGTCCCATCCTATCCCTGTCCCATCCTGTCCCTATCCCTGTCCCATCCTATCCTTGTCTCATCCTATCCCTGTCCCATCCGGTCCCATCCTGTCCCTATCCCTGTCCCATCCTATCCCTGTCCCACCCGGTCCCATCCTGTCCCTATCCCTGTCCCATCCTATCCCTGTCCCATCCGGTCCCATCCTGTCCCTGTCTCATTCTATCCCTGTCCCATCCGGTCCCATCCTGTCCCTATTCCCGTCCTGTCCCTGTCCCTGTCCCATCCTATCCCTGTCCCATCCGGTCCCATCCTGTCCCTGTCTCATCCTATCCCTGTCCCTATTCCCGTCCTGTCCCCGCCACAGGACCAGCTCGGAGTTGCAGGGCACGGCCCTGGTTAGCGCTGAGACCATTCCTCCCCTGCCAGGCAGCGAGAGGGTCCTTTAAAAACGCAATCTGACAGACCCTTGACCTGCCTCCAGCTTCTGGACCCTCACACCCACGCCGAGGAGTCCTACGCTGAGGAGTCAGCAGCCCGGGCCGAAACTGGAGCAGGTGAGCGATGAAACAGACCCAGCCACATGGGTTACACACCACCACAAAGGACAGGACATGAGTCCACACCGACACAAAGACACAAAGACGGGAGCGGATACGTTAACAGACAGGCAAGGACAGAGCCCCACGGAAGGACTGCCGATCCCTGACGTGGACGCTCCGCCCTCAGAGGGAGCAGGAGCGCCCCTGCCGAGGGCGGGTCCCCCGTGACCCTCCGAAGAGGACAGTGCGGGCAGGGGCCAGAGCGGCTGGCACAGGAACCCGACAAGCGCGGGGTAGCCCAGCACCCGGCCACCGTCGGCCACCAGCCACGCGGCAGCATGTGCCCCTGACGTGACGGGGAAACACCCGTGACGCTCCTCCCCAAACCCCGCCCGCAGGCGCACCAGGAGAAAACCATCAGACAAATCCCAGCGCAGGGACATTCGCCGTGTGTGTGTGTGTGTGTGTGTGTGTGTGTGTGTGTGTGGCTGTGTGTGAGTGTGAGAGAGTGTGTGTGAGTGTGTATGTGTATAGGCATGTGCGTGTGCGTGGCGTGTGTGTGCATGTGCGTGTGCATACGGTGTGTGTATGTGTGTGACATGTGTGCGCGCATGTGTGCGCGCGCGTGCGGCGTGTGCGGCTGTGTGTGACAGCATTTGTGTGTGTGTGGCACGTGTGTGCGCGCATGTGTGGTGCGTGTGCAGTGTGTGTGTGCGTCTGTGACGTGTGCGCGCATGTGTGTGCGTGCGTGCGGCGTGTGTGTGCATGTGTGGCATGTATGTGTGTGAGTGTGTATGTGTATAGGCATTTGTGTGTGTGTGGCGTGTGTATGTGTGTGTGCATGCGGTATATGTGGCTGTGTGTGAAGGCATTTGTGTGCGCGTGGCACGTGTGTACGCACGTGTGGTGCGTGTGCAGCGTGTGTGTCTGTGACATGTGCACGCGCATGTGTGTGCGTGCATGCGGCGTGTGTGTGCATGTGTGGCATGTGTGTGCGGTGTACTGTGTGTGCGCGCGCAGCGTGTGTGTAAGAGAAAGCGCCTGCTCTGTCCCTGAGACACCGCGGGGTGCAGGTAAGGACCCCGCTCGCTCGCTCGGGGCCTCAGGACCCGGGGCCTCAGGCAGCTGGGAGACGAGGGAGAAGAGCTGAGCCCCACAGCGCACCGTCCCCACTGGAGGGCACCATCCAGTGCCACCCCCTCATCGCCTCCTCAGGACCCCGCTGCACATGCGGACCATGTCCCCGACTCCTCCGTCACCTCCGCGCCCTCGGCTTGGACCTGGCTGCCCCCAACAGTCTCCTGGGCGTAGTTCCAGGGCCGCGGCGCCGCCCGGCCACCAGGGCTCCCCGAGGCACAGGCTTTCCCTTCAGCACACCCCGGAGGTCGGCGCGCGCCACACACATCGCTGTCCAGGAGGCTCGTCGGGGCGGGACTCGCGGGCAGAGTGGTCGGTCGCCAGGCCCCCCCCCCCCCCCCGTGAGGGACAGAGGGTCCTGCACACGAGCTGGGAGGCGGAGCTGTGCCTTGGCCGCGGTGCGAAGGCGGCGTCACTGAGGCTGGCCCCTCGACGGAGGCTCACATGCCCTCGGCGGCCTGAGTGCAGCACCTCGCCCTGCACCGCGGGGTGGGCCTCATCCACGGGGGGGGGGGGGGGGGGGGCTTAAAGAAAGACTGAGCGGGCTCTGCCAGCCGGAGTTGCTGCGACGGCAGCTCTTCCCTGAGCCTGGCCTGAGCCCGCCCTGCGAGGTTCACACCTGCCTGAATCCACATTCCCGTTAGCCAGCTCCTTCACGTCAATCCCTCCCTCCCTCCCTCCCTCCCTCCCTCCCTCCCTCACAAACACACACACACACACAAACCCTGCTAGTTTCGTTTCCCTGCACACGCCTGCTCACACGTGCTCTCGCAGGCCGTCGCACTGCTGCCTCAGGTCACCACAGCCCAGTGATCACGGACAAGGCGTCACGGGGCCGAGTTGGCGCCGCCAACGCAGCTCCCCCAGGCTGGGGCGGGCCCCCGGGGCGGGGCAGCAGGGGGGGGGGGCGGGCCTCTGCCCATACCTGCCCGGGTCCCGGCCGCACCCTGGCCGGACACTGCCGACGCTGCCGAGGTGGAGATGCAGGTGCCGAGGCCGAGGCCGGGGAGGGCGAGCGGCAGGGGCAGCCGGGGAGGCGCAGGGGACAAAGAGCAGATTATTCCAGAGAACTGGGCCCACGCAGGGCGCATTCCGCCGCCCCCACCCCACCCGCAGGGAACCGGCGTTCACAGACCAGCACACGCTCCCTGGTCCCCACCCTCCACCCCACCCACCACAGGGAACCGGCGTTCACACACCAGCACACGCTCCCTGGTCCCCACCCGGTTCCCCGGGGAGGCACGCCCTGCCATGGGCAGCCCCAGGCCGGCTGGCGAGCCCCTCCTCCTCGGGCCCCTGCAGGACCTGGGGCTGCCTCGGTTCAGGACGGCCATCTCGCGTCTCACTTGGAAGAGCGGGCTTCTGTGTGATCACTGCTAATGGTTCCTTCACACGCAATGAAATTACTACTTTATCAGCTCCCCGAGATTTGCCCCCAAAACCCAAGGGTAAGGAAAGTGAAGGCCGAAGGCTGACGGGAGGGAAAAGGAACCTCTTCTCCGGTGGCGGGTTCCAGTCGGCTGCCCCCTGCATGCCCCTCACTGGGGACCGAGCCCGCCACCGGGCCTGTGCCCTGACCGGGAATCGAACCCTGACCTCCTAGGTCGACGCTCCACCCCCGAGCCACGCCGGCTGGACAGTCATGCCTCTTAAAGACATTACTTTCAAGGAGGGAGTCAGCCCTTTCCGACCCCAGTGCCACACCCAGCCCCCCGGCACGGAGGCAGGGACCTCCGACCCCTGGCCTCCTCCAGGAGTGGGCGGGGCGGGGGGGGCAGGGTGGCCTCCCAGCTGTAAGTGTGGGAGCCCTTTCCCATTCAGGGAGCTGACCAGGCTCGCCCGTCTCACTGCAGTCACGAAGGGCTGGGTTCACCGCCACACGAGCACCTGCATCTTGAAAGGCGCAGGCGATGCTTTCACCGACGCCCGTCTCTGATTTTTCCAGAGAAGCGTCACAAAGGAGGCGCATCAGCCCGACCTTCCGCCTCAGCCAGGACCGTGCGCATGCTTCCTGGCGGCCCAGCTGGCGAGGCCAAGGTCCTTCCCGCAGGCCCCCGGGACCACTGCTAACGGCCGGGGCTTCCCATTCCCTCCCACACAGCAGCACTCCCCCCCACGGGCCCCGGGGGCCTCGGGGCTGTCCCCTCAGGGCTGCGTCACATGGGCGGTGGTCAGCACGGCCGCTCCCGGTCCCACTCAGAGCCGGGGCCCTTCCTGGCAGGTCCCCCCATCCCCCGAACAGACGGTGCGGTTCCCCTGAGATGGGCCAGAGCGACCAAAGAACCCCTTGTCCCAGGACAAGCCCCCAAGTGGCCGCGGCGCCCCCAGGGGTGGTGACGGCACCGAGGGGCCCGTCGGCAGATGGGCGGCCGCCTTATCACCCATCTCACCGCACCATCTGGCAGGCATTAGCGCCCGCCTCCCCGCGGGGCCTCTCCTCTTTCTTCTTGAATTTCCGAGCGCGAGGATCACATAATAGGGCGAGCGCTGCAGCCAGAGGCAGCTCAGAGGGAGGGGGGTGCCAGGCAGGGAGGAGAGGGCTTCGAGGCTGCTGGTGGGCAGGGCTAAGCGTGGGGGTCGGAGCCCGTCCAGTCCCCCCAACAGAGGCCTGGGGTTCGCCAAAGGGAGTCCAGCGGCGGCAGACACAGCGCGCACCTCGGAGACGCAGCCGCCGAACCGGAGGTGCCCGCCGAGGCCTGCCACCAGCCGGAAGGCCGAGGCGGCCACTTGGAGCGATTTCGCATCGCCAGCGACTAAACCGGCACGCGAGCCCACGTGCGGACAGGACAGCCGGCCACCGGGAACGCAGAGGCGGGAGACAGGGACCCGGGACACGGGTCTCAGATGGACAGGACCTCACGGTCGGGTGTCCCCCCAAAACGCGTGCACACCGTCCCGGCTGAGAACTCAAGTTCCACTCCTTTTTAAAAGGTCTAAGTGATGTGAAACGATGGGCGAAGCCAGGCTAAGCTTTGCACACGGAAAACGTAGCCTCCGGTGCCACCAGACGGGGTTTATGGGGATACACAAAGCTTGTGGCACAAAACTTGGCAACAGCTGGCGAACTGAGGGCGCACAGATACTGAACCAAATGATTCTTTTTTTAAAAAAATAATTTTTAAAAATTATGTCTTTGTTGATTTCAAAGAGGGAGGGAGAGCGAGAGAAACGTCAGTGATGAGAGAGAATCATGGATCGGCTGCCTCCTGCACCCGGCCCCACTCCCCCCGGGATCTAGTCCAAATGTGCCCTGACCGGGAACCGAACCCTGACCTGGTTCATAGGTCGACGCCCCACCACTGAGCCTCGCCGGCTGGCGGCATCACTGCTGAGCACCGAGACGCCGCAGCAGCCCATCTGATCACCGAGCGGTCGGCTGCTGAGTGACCAGCGGGCAGGAAGTGTGAGCAGCGTGGCGTCCCCGGACAGAGGGAGGACTCCCATCCCAGGCAATTTCAAACATCTGAATGGGTTATTTCTGGAATTTTCCGTGTACTATTTCTGGGCCCCCATTGAAACCGTGGGAAGCGAAACCGAGGACAAGGGAGGGCTGCCGCCTGGACTGTCGTCTCGTTAACGTCGGGTTCACGGCCAACAGCCCCGCGCCCAGCCAGCTCAGCTAACGCAGAATGCCCCCCTCAAGGCAAATCACAGCCTCACGCTGAGCAGCGCTCCAGCACAACACGCAGGGGCCGTTCTCAAGAGCCACACCGCCCTGGCCGGGTTGGCTCAGGGGATAGAGCGCCACCTGCAGACGGAAGGGTCCCGGGTTCGATTTCGGTCAGAGCACCGGCCCGGGTTGCAGGCTCGATCCCCAGGAGGGGGCGTGCAGGAGGCAGCCGATCCATGACTCTCTCTCATCATTGATGTTTCTCTCTCTCTCTCCCTCTCTGAAGTCAATAAAAGTATATTTAAAAAAAATAAACAGCAAAACCATCAACAAAACACACAGAATTACCGAAAGGACGTGGCCTCGGTATGCCCGGGAAGAACTGGTCCGCAGCGACACCCAGCCGGAGCGCCGCCGGCTCCCCTCGGCTGGGGCCACACCCCTGCTCGGCACACACAGAGCCCCGAGGACTGGCCCCGGCTGGCAAACACTGCAGAGCGAGCAGGCAAGCGCACAGGCGCGGCACCTGTCCCTGGCGAGGGCGAGGGCGAGGACCGGCCGCGCCTTGTGGAGGCCGTGGCTGCCCAAGCCAGACCAGCCCTCGCTGCCGTCCCAACTGCCTCGTTCCCCCGAGTCCTGGCGGCGGGCGCCGAGGCCGGAAACCTCCGTCCCCGTTGACACAGCCCTTCCACCTCCAAGAACTGGCTCTAAGGAGACGATGGAGCGCTGTGCGCAGGGAGACCGATCACAGCCGAGGTCATCGCAGCAAAACAAGAGCCACACCGGACAGCCCCCGCGCCCAGCCGTGGGGCGGCGAGGCCCAGGGAGGCAGCGGCAGAGGGCGCAGGGCCGCGGTTTAAAACCAAGGTCCACCTCCGCGCGCCCGCAGGGGACCGCGTCCACGGAAAACGAGCACAGGCTTAAACGCGCTGGCAGCGCGACCAGATTTTTGTGGGCCCCGTCAGAGGAGTGTGCCTGTGTACGCGTGTACGTGTACGTGTGCACACGCATGTACAAACACACAGAGAAAGACGGCACCCGAGGGAAGAGCCCCAAGCACCACGGACGGGCTTGCCCAAGCTGCCCACAGAGCGAAGCCACGCGCGTGTGCTCCCCTACGTTGGGTGTATCTCCGTTTTCTCGTTCTCTGCCGAACACGGGCCGGTTCCAGAACGAGAGAGAGAGCAGGAGACGACTGAGGAGGATCGGAAGTGCCAAGGAGCAAGGGCACTCGTCACTCGGAGAGTTTTAGAGCTGGGACGGTCGCCGGTCGGCGTGACTCAGTGGTGAGCGTCGGCCTGGGAAGCAGGTCACTGCTGGCTGCGCGGCCGGGTTACAGGCCGGGTGCCTGGCTCCGTCCCCGGCAGGGGGCGTGCAGGAGGCAGCCCATCCCTGATTCTCTCTCCTCACTGATGTTTCTCTCTCAACCCCTCCCTCCCTTCCTGACAGCAACAAAAACATGTATTTAAAAAAAGAGAGACACTCGTGTGTATGTCAGGTTCCCCGGGTGAGACCGCTAAGAAAACGCCGTGACATGCACACTGCCCCGCCCGCCTGGGCCTCTGCCTCACTTCCCGGGGACCCGCTTGTGCTCTGGGGCCGAGGACGGGGGCGAGCTGGCGTCTGGTTCGGGGAGAGACGCACGAGACCGCTCGCCGGGCCGACGGGCACCGGCTAGAAATGGCTCCTGGCGCTGCTACCAGTGGGGCCGGGACGAGGGGGACGGAAAGAGTTCTCAGAGGGAGAAGAGCCGGCTGCTCCGCAGCTGCTGGGCCGCGGAGGGCGGCGTTTCCGCTGTTAGGGCAAGGTGGCCGCTGAGCCCACAAGCGCTTCCCCCCAGGCCACGAGTCACCGCCTGAGCGACGGGGCAGAGGGGGTCTGCCTCCCCCCGAGAGGTAGTCACTCACACTCTAGTCTGAAACGCCACGCTTCAGTTCTCCGCGTGGGACCTGGCCGCAGGGAGAACCTGCCGGCGCCAGGATACATCGGCGGGATAAAGAGTATTCGTGATGGTGACAGACGGGCAGGAGGAACGTGGGGCGCTGCGGGACAGTTATGGCCCGGGTGGTGGTAAGGGCCTCACAGGTACACACTCGTCCCCAAAGCCATCGAGTTTAAAGATGAAGTAGACACAGCTCTCTATCTGCCAGCCAGACCGCGAGGAGGAGGTTCTTACGGATCTCGCATTCCGGGGCTGACTAAGCAAGAGCGAGGCACGTGCGGGGTCTCGAGCACGGAGCGCGGTGAAGGGCGGTCACCGGAGAACCAACCGCGTGGAGAGCGGCCTCCTTCCGGCCGGGAGGGGCTGGGGAGGAAACAGCCAAGAACGGCGACAGACAGGTGTGCGCGGCCTCCAGGCACACAGCAGCCCCCTCCCCACCGAGGTCCCCGGGGAAGCCAGGAGCTGCCCACCCTCCCCTCCCACACGCAGGAAGGAGCTGGGGAGGGGGCGGGAAGAGGGACAGGGCTGCGGAGCGCCCAGGAGACGGGTCCTCTGGAAACCCCACCTCCGGGGAGACGAGCGGAACGAGGCAGCGAGGATCGCGGGCCCCGCGCACTCAGAGGAGGGTTTGCTCACACGGAAGCTCGCGGGGCTGATGCAGCCAGAGGTGGAGCCGTGTTTGTGTGTGTGTTTCTGTGTGTCTGTCTATATGTCTCTGTGTGTGTATATTTCTGTCTATGTGTGTCTGTGCGTGTTGTCTCTCTCTGTATTTCTGTATGTGTGTTTCTGTGTACGTATATGTTTCTGCGTGTGTGTGCCTGTGTTTATATGTGTATGTGTGTTTCTGTGTGTGTGTTGTGTTTCTCTGTGTGTTTCTGTCTGCAGGTGTCTCTCTGTGTGTATATGTGTGTTTCTGTGTGTGTGTTTGTATGTGTGTGCCTGTGTATATGTTTGTGTTTATGTGTATGTGTGTCTGTGATTACATGTGTTTGTTTCTGTCTGTGTGCGTGTGTGTGCACGCACAGGCATCCACTCCCCAGCTCTGTCTGCTGAGAGGGGTCGTGTCCAACGGGCAGGAGAACCACATCAAAGGGCCCATAGCTGCCCAAATCCGGGCGCACTGGGCCTAACGACACGGGTTCCAATGGATCACATCCCACTGAGGAGAGTGATAATCCAGGGGTCCACACAGCCCGGCCGGGTGGCTCAGTGGTTGAGTGTCGACCTATGAGCCCGGAGGTCAGGGTTCGGTTCCCGGTCAGGGCACAGGCCCGGGTTGCAGGCCCGATCCCCGGTGTGGGGGTGCAGGAGGCAGCCGATCCGTGATTCTCTCTCATCATGGATGTTTCTATCTCTCCCTCTCTCCCCTCCTCTCCGAAATCAATAAAAATACATATTTTCAAAAGTCCACAATTGAAAGTTTTAGCCTCCAGCTTTAAAAAAAAAGTGGTAAAAATACATAACTCCTTGTATTTGTACAGCATCGTAGAGCTTTGCTCCAAACGCTGCAGACGGCAGACAAACTACTTTATGGAGCAGGAGACAGACTCTGGAATTAAGAAACTTGGCAAAGAAACACAGTGGCGGGAACCGGCCTCTGCCAGACCTCCTCCTCCTCCCGGGCCTTCCCCCAGCAGCACTCTCCCCGTCCAGCCCTGAGGGCAGGAGGTGGTGGAGGGGGGCAGGAGGTGGTGGAGGGGGGCAGGAGGTGGTGGAGGGGGGCAGGAGGTGGGGGGGCAGGAGGTGGTGGAGGGGGGCAGGAGGTGGTGGAGGGGGGCAGGAGGTGGTGGAGGGGGGCAGGAGGTGGTGGGACAGGAGGTTGGGGGGGCAGGAGGTGGGGGGCAGGAGGTGGTGGGACAGGAGGTTGGGGGGGCAGGAGGTGGGGGGGGAGGAGGTGGGGGGGCAGGAGGTGGTGGAGGGGGGGCAGGAGGTGGTGGGACAGGAGGTGGGGGGACAGGAGGTGGTGGAGGGGGACAGGAGGTGGGGGGGCAGGAGGTGGGGGGGGCAGGAGGTGGTGGAGGGGGGCAGGAGGTGGTGGGACAGGAGGTTGGGGGGGCAGGAGGTGGGAGGGAGGAGGTGGGGGGGCAGGAGGTGGTGGAGGGGGGCAGGAGGTGGTGGGACAGGAGGTTGGGGGGGCAGGAGGTGGGAGGGAGGAGGTGGGGGGACAGGAGGTGGTGGAGGGGGGCAGGAGGTGGGGGGCAGGAGGTGGGGGGGCAGGAGGTGGTGGAGGGGGGCAGGAGGTGGTGGGACAGGAAGTTGGGGGGACAGGAGGTGGGGGGCAGGAGGTGGGGGGGCAGGAGGTGGGGGGCAGGAGGTGGTGGAGGGGGGCAGGAGGTGGTGGAGGGGGGCAGGAGGTGGTGGGACAGGAGGTTGGGGGGGCAGGAGGTGGGGGGGCAGGAGGTGGTGGAGGGGGGCAGGAGGTGGGGGGGCAGGAGGTGGTGGAGGGGGGCAGGAGGTGGTGGGACAGGAGGAGGCAGCAGAGGAAGACCCTGCACCTTGCGCCCTGCTCCAGCTCAGCCCGGAGTCAGCAGGGCCAATGCTCACGGCCGAGGACCCGGAGCAGCAAAGCCCAGGAGGCCGCGCAGAACTGCAAGCTGTCCCGTGTTTACATCACGTGATCGCACCCCGCCCCCAAGCGCGAGGCAGGCGGAGGGATAAGTGTCCCCACGTGAGAGCCAGAGAGCCGCGGCCTGACTCAGAGACGGTGACTCGCTCCAGGTGGCGCAGGTGACAAAGGGCGGGGTTCTGAGACAGGACGGTTCTCTAAGTTCAGAGCCTCCCCCTCCCCCGGGGAAGTCGGTCCTGAGCGCCCCCCCCCACGGGGAAGTCGGTCCTGAGCGCCCCCCCCACGGGGAAGTCGGTCCTGAGCGCCCCCCCCACGGGGAAATAGGTCCTGAGCGCCCCCCCCACGGGGAAGTCGGTCCTGAGAGCCCCGCCCCCCCCCACACACACGGGGAAATCAGTCCTGAGCGCCCCCCCCACGGGGAAATCAGTCCTGAGCGCCCCCCCCACGGGGAAATCAGTCCTGAGCGCCCCCCCCACGGGGAAGTCAGTCCTGAGCGCCCCCCCCCCACGGGGAAGTCAGTCCTGAGAGCCTCGCCTCTCTTCATGGGCAGACAGACAGACACGTTCGCTGAAGGGCAGGCTGGACGCACAGGGGAGGGGCCAGAGGGCGGGCGGGTGCAGGGTGCGGAGAGTCTGCAGGGAGCGCCGGGCCAGTTAGGCCCCCGTCCTGGGGCCCCTCTCCCCGGGCAGAGCAGAGGCCTTGCCTACAAACCGGGTTCCCTCCGCTCGTTCCCAGGCCTGGGCTCCCACGTGGTTCCCACCTGGCTGCTCCGCCCTCGCAGGGAGGGGCTGGGGAAAGGAGGCCGTAAACCAAGGACGGTGACCTCGATGGGGAGAGGCGGACAAACCGGCCGCACGCCTCGGCCGCAGATGACGGAGAGAACAGGGCCCGCCCTCGCCTCCTCGGCTCGCTCCTCACCAGGACGCAGGGATGCCCCATGCCCCGCTTCCTGAGCTCCCGCCGGTCCTCTGAGCCGACGGTGCCGGGTCCACCGCCCCAACCCACTGCCACGGCCCTTCGCTTGGGCTGGAAACTGAGTCCCAGCAGAACAAGCACAGGGATGTGAATGAACATGTTCACACATTCTCACACACATATTCTCACATACACACATGCATCCTCTCACACACATTCTCATACACACATGCATCCTCTCACACACATTCTCACACACACATTCTCATATACACACATGCATCCTCTCACACACATTCTCATATACACACATGCATCCTCTCACACACATTCTCACACACATTCTCATACACACATGCATCCTCTCACACACATTCTCATATACACACATGCATCCTCTCACACACATTCTCATACACACATGCATCCTCACACCTTCTCATATACACACATGCATCCTCTCACACACATATGCATCCTCTCACACACATTCTCATATACACACATGCATCCTCTCACACACATTCTCATATACACACATGCATTCTCTCACACACATTCTCACACACACATTCTCACATACACACATGCATCCTCTCACACACATTCTCACATACACACATGCATCCTCTCACACACCTTATCATATACACACATGCATCCTCTCACACACATTCTCACACACACATTCTCATATACACACATGCATCCTCTCACACACATTCTCATACACACATGCATCCTCACACCTTCTCATATACACACATGCATCCTCTCACACACATTCTCATATACACACATGCATCCTCTCACACACATTCTCACACACACATTCTCATATACACACATGCATCCTCTCACACACATTCTCACACACACATTCTCATACACACATGCATCCTCTCACACACATTCTCATATACACACATGCATCCTCTCACACACATTCTCATACACATTCTCATACACACATGCATCCTCTCACACACATTCTCATACACACATGCATCCTCTCACACACATTCTCACACACACATTCTCATATACACACATGCATCCTCTCACACACATTCTCACACACATTCTCATACACACACATGCATCCTCTCACACACATTCTCACACACACATTCTCACACACACATGCATCCTCTCACACACATTCTCATACATACATGCATCCTCTCACACACATTCTCACACACACATTCTCATATACACACATGCATCCTCTCACACACATTCTCACACACACATTCTCATATACACACATGCATCCTCTCACACACATTCTCACACACACATTCTCATACACACATGCATCCTCTCACACACATTCTCATATACACACATGCATCCTCTCACACACATTCTCACACACATTCTCATATACACACATGCATTCTCTCACACACACATTCTCATTACACACATGCATTCTCTCACACACATTCTCACACACACATTCTCAAGCACACACACACGTTCTCACACACTCACACACATTCTCACACACGTTCTCACACACACACATTCTCACAAAGCTCTCACACACATACACCTCTCACAAACACACTCATATATGCATACACATCCTCAACTCACTTGCACCCACACACATGTGCACACACATGCACACATGACACGCCCAGAAACATATGCATTCTCACACACGTGCGCACACGCACAGCTCCTTGGAAGCAGGAGCTGTCTTACTCCAGCCACCCCTCCCAGGATGGGATTACAAATCAGACAAGTCCTCCAGCGTCTGTCTCCATAGAAACGACAAACATAAATACCACACAAAGCAGATGAAGCCTGTGGGCCACTCATTCTCAGGACGGAGCTGAGAGCCCGCCAGGCGAGGTGGGGGGCCTGGGCTGGAGCCCCCTTCACGCGTGACCCTGGCCAAGACCCTGGACTCTCTGCTGCTCCCTTGTCACACCGTGAAATGAAGCCGTGATCCTTCCATTTCCTCCTTCTCCCAGCCTGCGCCTGGAGGCAAAAGGGCTGGCCCAAGGCAGGGAGGGGGGGTGGGGGGGCAGAGGCTAGTTCCCAGAGGCGGCCTTTGCTGCGCAGAGGGGAGCCCCGAGGTGTGGGACCCCCGAGGTGTGGGACCCTGGTGCCTGGCCTACCTGCTCGGAGGTGACTGATGAGGGACTAGCCACACGGAAGGAGCCGGGCGTGGGGAGCTGAGAGGCGGCCGAGGCCGCACAGGAGGACGGCCCTGACCTAGTTCGGGGCTCGGAGGCTGCCACGCCCAGGAGAGGCCGGAGCCGCCCCGTGGGACTCCACGCCCTTCCCCTCCGCCCAGCCTGGCCTTCTCTGGAGGAGCCAGGCCTGACCCGCAGCGGGAGGGCGAGTCTGGGAGGGATCCGTCCCGCGGCCCCACAAGCCCCGCCCAAGTCCACCGGCTGTCCACAGGGCCCCTGGAGCACAGGGCCGGACCGATTAAACGCCAGGGAGCCAGCCTGCGGCCTCCGCAGACATTCCCGCGTTTCTAAGTGCGGGAAAGCTCCTTCCTGTGGCTGCAGCAGGGACCCCCCCCCCCCCCCCCAGGAACCAGGACAGAGTTCACCTGCGACCGGGCCCCTTCCTCCCGGGGGGGGGGGGGGGGGGGGCCGGCGGGACACGCACCGGGACCTCCGTTGCAGGGACTGGCCAAGGGGCGTGGGCAGGCCTGGGTGCACGTGCCGCTGGGGTGAAGGGGGCGCACAGCAGGCAGGCCCCGGCTCCGCCCCCCGCCCCCAGCTTCTCTGCCTCCCCCTTCCCTCCCACCTGGGCCTGGGAGACACATTGCTGGTTCCAGTCGGATTTTAACTGGCGGCAGCTTCCGGCCCTGACGCGCGGCGGGAGCGCAGCGCCGTGGGGTCGCCACAGGGTGAGCTGGGACCTGGACCACGGGACGTTTGGGGGCGCTTTCACGCGCGCTCCCAGGACGCGCAGAGGCAGAGGAAGACGGGGAGCCAAGGACGTGGGGGCGGGGGGGGGAGGGGGAGCTCGCAGGCCGATGACGTAGCTGCTGGAGAATTTAAAAGTCCCAAACTCGCAGGAAGCGCAGCGCAGTTTCAGGGCCAATCCAGGGGCTGCCGCGGCCCCGCCCCGGGTGGGACCACACGAAAGAGCCCAGCGGGATGGCGCGGAGCCAGTCCACGGGCACGTGCCCCAATCACGGGTGGGGACCCCCGGCCACCGCCCGCACCCCAACCGCGGGGAGGGATCCCAGCCACAGGCGTGCGCGGGACCCAGGGCGGGATCCCAGCCGCAGACACCGCCAACAGGAGCTGCGGGCAGATGGGGCCCCAGGCTCCCCGACAGACACACTCCCCGTCACCAGGGGACCCCCAAACACATGTCTAGCCACCTCCCTCCCCTAACCAGCCCCCGTGGGGGAAAGACAGCGAAGGGTCCCGGGGGCTCCGGGGCCCCCTGACCCCGGTGCCCGCCTCCCACTGGCGCTGCGCACTCACCGGCTGGGGGCGACCCGGCATGGCCAGCGCGGGCCGCCTTCCCCTGGGACGCAACGGCCCACGGGCGCGGGAGAGACCGCGGTTTCTCAGCCGGACAGCTGCGCACGCAGTCCCCGTGGCGGCCGAACTTTGCGGGGGGACGGCGCGGGCGGGGAGCAAGGCGCCCCGACGGGCGCGGGCCGAGTTGCACAAAGGCCAGCGAGTGGGAGCGCCGGCCAGGCTCCTCCCCCGCCGGCTCCTGCCGCCCGCCCGCGGCCAGCTGCTCGGCGCCCGCAGCTCTCCGCCCGGCGCAGGAATGCGCGCTCCGAGGCAGGCGGCGCACCCAGGCCCGCACGGCGGGGCGGAGGGAGCGGGGTGCAGGCAGGGGGCCCCCCGGGTGCGCCGCGGACGCCGTCCATGAGCCTGAGTCATGGCCACTTGTCCCAGTTCCTAGTTGTTCCTCGGCGGGCGCTTCCCGCGACGCTTGGCCACGCGGGAGGGTCCTGGCGTGTGAATCACGGAGGGCCGAGCCCAGGCCTGCGCCCCAACTCCGCGGAGACCGGAGGGGGGGCTGCCCGTGAAAAGGTGGGGCGAGGGGGTGCCCGGCGTGCTCCCGGGGCCAGTTCGCCACGTGGGAGGCGGAGCGCCGCTGGACCCCAGGTCCTGAGCGTGAGCGCGTGGCTGCGGGTCCGAAGCCGGGGGGCGCCCCGCTCCCGGGCCGCTGCGCCGCCGCAGGGGGCGGGGGTGGAGTCAAAGGCGGACCACTTCCTGCCCCTTCCAGTGGCCGGTTTGTTTCTGTCCGAGTTGTGGGTTTTGTTTTGTGTTTTAGTTTTTAGATACGTGGTTTCCGAGAGGAAGGGAGAGAGAGAAACATCGATGATGAGAGAACCTTTGACCCGCTGCCTCCTGCACGCCCTGCGCTGGGCACCAAGCCCCACCGGGCCTGCGCCTGCGCCCTGACCGGGAATGGCACCCCTTTGCGCGCGCACACCTGTGCCCAGAGGGATGCTTGCACACACACCTGCGCACTACACCTGCCCCCAGAGGGATGCTCACCTGCCCGCGCCGCCGCAGCTCATCACCTCTCCCCCGGAAGTCACTGCAGCCAGGCCCTGGAGAGGCTCGAGGTGGCCCCCCCCCCCCCCCCCCCCCCCGCTTCCTACTTAAGTTCAGTGTCAACAGAGCTTTGCTGTTTCATATACTTGGGGGCCAAAGGGCGAAGGACTCACGGATGACTCAGCGCTTCCCTTCCTCCTCTTAAAGAGACAGGTGCCCGCAGCTAAGTGGCCCCCAGAGAATTCTCAGTAGAAGAAAGCAGCTGGCTTTTGTTGCCCCCCACTAAAGTACTACTATTTTGTAAGAACACCATGCTTCTAAGAGGCACACGTCTGGTGGCCATTTAGATCGATCCCTTGTTGACAGCGCCTTCGCAAATGTGGTAACTGAGGCTCCAACCGGCTGATTTGTTTACACGTGCGCCCCCAGCAGCTGCTGTAATAAAACGCACCCACTGACGCCTTCGCAAGCTCAAGCACTCTAATGTGGCAAAGGGCTAAGAGGAGTTTGAGGCGCTGTTCCTTCACGGGAAACAGCCCGGCCGGTGGCGGGGTACGCACCCTCCCGACACAGGAAGGCACCCCTATGCTTTGAAACCTACTGGCGTGGCCCGGCTGGCGTGGCTCCGTGGCTAAGCACCAACCTATGAACCAGGAGGTCACCGGTTTGATTCTCAGTCCCGGCACAGGCCCGAGTGGCCGGCTTGATCCCCAGTAGGGGGCGTGCAGGAGGCAGCAGATCAATGATTGTCTATCATTGATGTTTCTCTCTCTCCCTCTTCCTTGCTCTCTGAAATCAATAAGAAAATATATATATTTTTTAAGTAGGATGAAATAGAATTCCTGGATCTCTATGAAGCCAAGGCCTCACAAAGGAAATGGAGAAGCAATTATCTAAAAAAAAAAAAAAAAGATGAAGCCAAGAGCTCCCAAATCTCACCACACAGCAGAGACGCATCCACGTGGGAAACCCTCAGGCAGCCCACACAGCCCTGGTCCCAGCCACGGGCAGCACGGGGCCCAGGCTGCAGGCCTGCCCCTCTCCTGCACGCGCCCTGCCCCTCTCCAGGGGACCACACGCACTGTGCAGAGGAGGAAGGACGCGTCCGTGTGTGTGCTCCCTCGGGGGATCCCAGAACCCACAGAAAACAGGCTGGGTCGCAGGCAGGAAGGCTCTGCTTTGGCCTCTGCGTCCATGGCTGAAGGTTTCCGTCTTGAGGACGTCTTGGGTCTAAGTACAAGGCCACGGTCTCTGCAGAGAGGCAGTCTGTGGGCGTGTTTTCAGCCACGCCCAGGAGCAGCAGCCATTCAACCACCTCCTCCAGTCTAGGGTTTCCGAGGTCGCCTTAAAGGTGCCCGTGGGCATGCACAGCACCCACAACCACTATTCCGGGTGCCCACGGGGGAATGGAGAAGTATAAGGCAGCCCGGCCGGCGTGGCTCCGAGGCTGAGCGTCAACCTAGGAACCAGGAAGTCTGAGTTCGATTCCCGGTCAGGGCACGTGGCGGGGTTACGGGCTCCGTCCCCAGGAGGGGACGTGGAGGAGGCAGCCGATCCATGGTTCTCTCCCGTCCTGGATGTTTCTATCTCCCTCTCCCTCTCCCTTCCTCCCTGAGATCAATAAAATATATGAGAAAAGAAACAAGAAAATGTATAAGGCAGGACCCCGCCTGGAAAGACAGACTCAGGCTGGAGAGGGGAGGGGGGAGCCGGGGGAGGGAGCCAGCAGATACAAAGGCAGGCGGCATTTGCGGCAAAACCCCCGGAGCGGGGAGGGGACGGAGTGTGTTAGAAGTTCTCTCTGGAGACTGAAAGGAGCCCCATTGTGCCCAGTTGTATCCATTCTGCCTGTTTGACCTTCTCTGCCCCCTGGCCCAGGGCCCCTCCCCAGGCGGCCCAGGCCCCACGGCGATCCATGGAGAAATCTGGGCCGCAGGCCAGCGCTGGAACCCGGTGAGGCTGCTGTGAGGCTGCCGGGAGCTGATACGGGGGTGTGGTGCCGGGGCAGCGGTCACCTCGCAGAGACAAAGAACACACTGGCTCCTCGCAGGGGTGCGGGCCCAACGTGGTGCTGGGCAGCCCCGTGGGAGCCCGGGAACTCGTGGCCTGGGGGCAGGGCACGCTGTCCTTGGGGAACCACAGGGCACCCCGTTTCACAGGCCGCTCTCAGCCACTGAGCAACACTGGCCGGGCAAAAAACGTTAAAAATATATATTTGTATCGATTTCAAAGGGGAAAGAGAGGGAGAGACAGAAACATCTGTGATGAGAAAGAATCGTGGATCGGCTGCCTCCTGCACGTCCCCCACTGGGGATCGAGCCCGCCACCTGCGGGAATTGAACTGTGACCTCCTGGTTCATAGGTTGGCGCACAGCCCCTGGGCCACGCTGGCCGCTGGCCGGCTGAGTAACTTCCTCAATGGCCGCTCTGAGAGGGAGCGCTCGGGAGCACCTGCTGCCCAGCTGCCCTCTGCCGGGGGCTCCCCGCCCTCTCGCAACTGATGGCCACCTGAGCCCCGTGCGGGCACTGCCCCGCCCCCACTGACGGAGGAGGACGCGGACCTGGGTGGGGTGATGCTCTCCCTCAGGGTCACGCCCTGTGGATCCAGGTTCACACGCGGGCCGTAAGGCTGCACGCCACACGCCTGGCCAGTGCCCGTGACCTTCGGGCTGTGGTGATGTCCTCCTAACACATCCCCTCGGGAAGATGCCACGCAGCGCCCGCCCCAGCCTGGGCGCCCAGCCCGCATGCTAACAGCACAGACACACGTCACCGTGAGGTCCGAGGAAGTGGCTGTTTTTCTAGAAGAATCCCTGCTTGGGCTCCCGCGTCACGTGCCACGAAGGGCTGTCCACGCTTTGGGGCGCATTCCTGAGCGACCGCTTCGCTGACAGGGCAGAGAGGAGTGTGTAGGCGGGCATCGGGCTTCCAAACACAGCCGTCACCCCCGCCCAGGCAGCCCAAACCCGAAATACCGCCAGGAAACGTGTGGGGGCAGCTGTCCACACCACTGCTCAGCCTCGCCCCGAATTCCTAGACAGGGCCTTGGCCTTTCCCTGCGCGCACCAGGCCCACTCCCACGCAGGCCCGCGGGGCTCGGGCGTGCGCGCTGCAGGGCTGCCTGGAGCTGGCCTGGCCCCACTGTCTAGGAAGCAAAGCTCCGCCCCCTGCACCGCGTCCCCCGGCGGCCCTACTGTGCAGCGCAGTTGGAGAACCTGGGGTCTCAGGGGCGCAAGAAGCAAATCCAAGGCTCAGTCTTTCCGCGCGCGCGCCCCGTGCGGGGAGAAGGCACCAAGGGTTCGGAGCCACCGTGACCTTGTGCTGTGGCGTGAACCTGGGCACTCGATTTTTATTGCTCTGCTGAGTGAACGGACAGAGAGTCACGCCCTCTCTCCACAGGACAAGACACAATCATTCTGCAGACCTCGGTTGAGGCCCTACTCTGTGCGGCCCACTGTGCTGAGGAATAGGGCCGGGTGGAGACCCTGCCCTTGAACGGCAGCAGCCGGGCCCTCAGCACTGGCCCAACCCTGGGCAGGCCCGTCCCACACACGATCACACGGAATCCTCACCGGGGAGGCACTAAGTTTATACCCATTTTACAGATTAGGAAACTGAGGCCTCGGGCAGTTAAGCAGCTTGACCGAGGACCTAAGTCACAGAGTTAAACTCAGATCCGTCCGGCTCAAACCACCTGAACTCCTCAGCAAACGACGAGTTCCTACCGGACAAACTGTAGCACATTCTCCCGTGTTAACATTGTGGTCAGTTTGGGGAAAGGACGGGGGAGAGGGTGGGGGGGCTGGGCAGCTGGGGGTGAGAGGGCGTCACAGCCACTACATCTGCCTGAGCCTGTTCAGCCTCCTGAACAAGAATGTGGTCCCTGAGGGGCCAACACACGTCAGGAGGGGCAAGGAGGAGGGTCAGCCAGAGGCCATGCGTGGGAGTCCGGGCAGCATCTCAGCCTCCCTTGAGCTTCCTGCCTCAGATGCTGGCTCACACCTTCCCCCACATTTCACATCAGAGGGAAAGGAACTTGGAGGAGGCCACTGAAATGTCCTTCTTCAGACCCAGAGAGTCCCGGGAGGGAGCGGGGAGGGGGCAGAGAGAGGGAGTGGGGAGGGGGCTGGGAGGGGCCCAGGAGAGGGAAAGGAGGAGGGAGGGGAGGGAGGGGGCTAGAAGGGAGCCGGAGGCATGACAGCCCTCCGACTTGGGCCAGTTATGAGCCCCAAATGCAAAATGCTAGGGGAGCCCTAGCTGGTGTGGCTCAGTGGATAGAGCATCTGCCTGGGGACTGAAGGGTCCAGGGTCTGATTCCCGGTCAGGGCACATGGCCGGGTTGTGGGCTCGATCCCCAGTAGGGGGCGTGCAGGAGGCGGCCGATCCATGATTCTCTCTCGTCATTCTTTCTCTTTGTCTCCCTTCCTGTCTGAAATCAATAAACATATATTTTTTTAAAAATGCAAGGGGAGCTCCTGAGACGAAAAGTCACCCCCCGCCGTGACGCGGGTCTCCCCCGAAGGCAAAATAGGAACCGAGTAAGAGCGTGCGCCCCAACCCAGCAGGGAGCGGTGCTTTCCAAGGTAAACCCCTCCCGTCGCCCTGCAGACAAACCACACGACACCCGGTGATCAGCAAGAGCCTCCTCCCTCCCAGGGGTCGCGGCCCCACGGCAGGGAGTCTCAGCGAGACCACGGGACGCACGTTTCAGCGACCTTTCTCCCGCGCTCACGCCCATCACCCGTCGGAAACTGCCGGCCCCCAACAGCCCCCGCCCCCGCGCCCCCGAATGGCGGGGAGTTCAAGAATCCGCGTGTCCCACTAGCTTCTCGCACGGTGCTTCCTGCAACCCGCCTGCACACGCCCTCGGCCACCAGCACGCGGCCTGCACGCCCAGAGCTGCGGCTGAACTCACTTTGCGGAACCAAGCTGCACAGGCAGCCACCTGTGCCACGCCCCAAGGACAAGGTCACGTTAAGCCACGACTGGCACCCTAAAAATGATCTACAGCGGGGCGGGGGGGGGCTCTCCTCTGCCAGGGCCCCTGGGACACGTGTAACATCACTCACAGGCCACACACAACGATCAGCTCAGACGTGAGCTCTCTGTGCGGCCAGGCATTGCATTACCCCACCCCTAACGCCTAGGCAGGGCCAGTCTCATGATTTCCTGGGCCTTACACGGCCTGCAGGCCGGACGTCCCCACCCTGCTCTGCAGCCTCCGCTTCCGCCAGGCCTCCCTGGGCACTTGCTGGGCACAGCCAAGGTGAGGCGGGGTCACTCACCGCAGAGCCTGGGCTTGCCGGAAGGGACACTGGCCCCCTGGAGGAAGAAATGCCTTCCGTGTGGCTCAGACCGGCGGCCCCGGAGCTGTGTGGCCTTCAGGAGCGGCTCAGCCTCTCTGGGTCTCAGGTTTCTGGGCCGTAAGATGAGGAAGCTGATGCCCCACGTCCTGGCTCTGATATTTCAGGAGCCGGGGCGCGGGCGGGGCACCTCCTCAGGGGGAGCAGCTGCCCGACATCCTGCGGTGGGGGGGACCCCGAGAGCCCAGCCTGGCACTGTTCTCCCCCCAGATTCTTCTCTCTCTCTGCCGACGCGGGCCAGGCCCCTTCGGAGGCCAGCTGCCCGGCCACTCGCCAGGCGGCGGCCTCCTCCAGCTGCTGGCTGTGGAGTCCGGACGTCGGGCCGGGCCAGACAACTCGCACCGCGGCCCCTCCCTCCAGGGTCCGGCTTCCAGGACCGCCTCGCAGCTCCAAACGTCTGGGGCCAAGATGGTCGGGGCCATTTGTCCCACAAAGGGCGCTCCCCGCTGGTGTCCCGCTGGTGCGGCCCGGCTCCCTCGCCCGCAGGGGCGCTCCCTCCCTCCCACAAATGGCAGGTTTCAGTGTCTTCACCGCCACTCTTGGCGAGAGGTGAACCCCAAAGCCCTGGCTTTGCCAAGGAGGGGGATGCCTTCCCCATGTGGGCCAGGGCTCCGCCTTGTTAAGGATACAATGTTGCAGCCCGGAGGCCACCCCGCCGAGGCTGCTAACCCAAGGGGTGGGAGGGAGCTTGGAGGGGGGGGGCTCATTCCAAAGAGCCCGGGTCGGATGCCAATGAATTTCAGCAAGTTCATGGTCAAAGCCCAAGTGTGCGCCTTGATGACAAGAGCACGGGCTTCGTTCCGGTGAGGAGGAGGAGGATGTAATGACAGAAATAATGGCCCTGATAGGTAAGTGGTCACCACGTGCCCGGTGGGCAGCAGCAAAGCTTCTCGGCGGATATTTTGGTATTTTAAAATACACAGTGTTAGTGATGTCGGAGCGATGGAAGAGGCAGAGAGGGAGAGAAGCATCCGTGATGAGAGAGAATCATGGATCGGCCGCCTCGGGCACGCCCCCTACGGGGGATCGAGCCCGCAACCCGGGCACGTGCCCTTGACCTGGAATCGAACCGTGAGGTAGACGCTCAACCGCTGAGCCACGCCCGCCAGGCCCGCATGTTGCCTTCATGTAATCTCCATCAGAGCTCCATGCGGCGGACACGTTACACAGCCGGGAGCCGGGGCTGCGCGTGGCTGAGGAACTTGCCCGGCCAGCCTCTGCCCCCGGTCCTGGCCTGTTTCCGGGACGGAAGCCGCCCGCACCCCCCGGTCCTGTCCTGTTTCCGGGACGGAAGCCGCCCGCACCCCCCGGTCCTGTCCTGTTTCCGGGACGGAAGCCGCCCGCACCCCCCGGTCCTGGCCTGTTTCCGGGACGGAAGCCGCCCGCACCTGCGAGGCGCCGGGTGGGTTACTCAGCGAGCGCTGGGCGTGCCCCGGGCGCCGGCGGCTCGGGTGCCGGGAACCGGGCGCCGAGTCTGCGAGCCCCACGGTCCCGGGGACGAGACGCACGTTCTCTTGTCCGGAGGCCGGACCGGCACTCGGCTGAGGTGACCGCTGACACGCGTCCGAGCAACGTGTCCGGACAGAGCATGCGAATCCCGACCCACCCCGTGTCGCGGTGGACTCGAGGTCCGGCGAGGGCGCTTGGTGGGGGTGACAGACGGAAAGGGGCATCGGACGCTGGAACCGGCGCCCGGCGCCCCATTCCCACCGGCGCTGTGCCGCTCCCTCCGGGCCCGGGGCGTTCTCTCCTTTGGCTTAATTGCTGGGTGATTTTGATTCAAAACCTGTAATAAATATCATGGCAGTTGCCGTTTTATTATGCGCTCGCCACACTCCAGGCATCAGACCGGACGCTTGGAAACTCCCATTTCACTCTCACGCCTAGCCTAGGGATTCTCCCCATTGCACAGGCGTGGAGACTGAGGCTCGGCTCGCCCAGGGCCCAGCAGTGGTGGGGAGCCTCTGGGAGCAACAGGCCTGTCCTGGCTTGGGCCCCCCCCCCCGCGCCCCCCTCTTTGGGAAGCAACGGCTCCAGGTGGGAGGCGTGTCTGAGCCGTAGCCTGTAACGGCCCAGTATTTCTCCAAAGGACGTTTGGCGTAACGAAGCGGCGTGACAGAAATAAAACCCGGGGCCCCCGGGGGCGGCCCCCTGTCCGGCTCTGTCCGCCGAGAGGACACTCCTCGGCTGCCTTTCCTTCGCCTGAATTTTCTCAACGGCGCCACCCTCCAAGCCTGCCCGTCAGCGCCAGACGCCCGGCGCAGGGTAATTTTAGAAGGAGGGGAGAAGGAAGAAGCAGACGGCGTGGGAAGAAGGCGTGGGAGGGAGGGAGGGAGGGTGAGGAGCAGGCCCGTCCCGTCCTGGTCCCGCCAGGCTCCCTGGGCCGGCCAGGCGCCAGCGGCTGCTCTCGGCTCCCCTCTCTCCCCTCCGTCAACTTTCCACCCCACTGCCCTGCAGGAGCCGGCCCGGCCGTGCCCACACAGACGCCGGGCACATGGGAGCCCGTCCATCCTCTCTACAGGCACTAAATCACATTACAAGGGGATTAATTAGAGGAAATAACTTAATATTGCTATTTGCCCTTTCTCTATAATAGATGTGTCAGAGATGAAAGAAAATTAGTAAAATTTGTATGAAAACCTTCCTCCTGTCAGAGTCTGGGGTACACCACGGGACCCAGAGTCAAGTCCCCGCCCACCCACATGCACCTCAAAATTGTGTGAGACCCAGACTCACCCCCTCACCCCCTCATTGGGGTAGATCCAGACCTGGCCAGTCCCCCCTTGTCAAGCCCCGCTAGGCAGGGAATGTAGCCTCAGGTCTCCTGGCCCGGCACCAGGATAGGGGGACGTGGCCTGAGGTTCCCCAGCCCTGACTGGGATGGGGGGCATGCCTTGAGGTCCCCTGTCAAGCCCCACTAGATGTGGGACATGGCCTGAGATCCCCTGTCAAGCCCTGCTGGGTGGGGGGTGGGGTGCAGCCTCAGGTCCCCTGGCCTGGCACTGGGAGGGGAGCACAGCCTCAGGTCCCCTGTCAAGCCCCATCGGCAGGGGGGTGCAGCCTCAGGTCCCCCCTGGGTGGAGGGCACAGCTTGAGTTCCCCCGACCCAGCACTGGGGGTGCACCTTGAGGTCCCCTGTCAAGCCCCTCCAGGCAAGGGGACGCAGCCTGAGTTCCCCTGGCTTGGTGCTGGGGTGGGGGGTGTGGTCTGAGGTCCCCCAGCTTGGCACTGGGGTGGGGGGAGCAGCCTGAGGTACCCTAACTCAGCACCAGGACAGGAAGTGCATCTTGAGGTCCCCTGTCAAGCTCTGCTGGGTGGGGTATGTGGCCTGAAGTCCCCTGTCAAGCCTCACCTGGTGGGGGGCGTGGCCTGAAGTCCCCTGGCCTGGCACCTGGACAGGAAGCGCACCTTGAGGTCCCCTGTCAAGCCCCATGGGGTGGGGGAGGGCGTAGCCTCAGGTCCCTGCTGATTGCTTGTTAAGGCTCCTTATGGGAACTTGGCCTCAGCAGTGGGTGCAGCCATCTTTGTGATGGAGTGATGGTCAATTAGCATATTCCCTCTTTATTAGATAGGATTTCTATTGATTTCAAAGAGGAATCACTGGGGATCAAGCCCGTGTCCTGACCGGGAATCCAACCATGACCTTCTGGTTCATAGGTTGATGCTCAACCATGGAGCCACACGGGCCGGGTGGAAAACCCCTTTGACATAAACATTCAGCAAAAAATACCAGCTCGGCAACGCCCGCCACGGATGGAGAACCACACATCTGACCACCAGCGGGGTGTAAGCAAAATGCCGAATTCTAAGCTCTCCATCCACATGGGAGACTCGCTCGGACCCTACGTCAGGACCCAGGCAGGCCCTCCGGGGAGAGTCTAAGAGCCGAGAGGCTGTCGGTGGCCCCGGACGCCCACAGGGAGGGGCCGCACGCGGGCAAAACCCACAGCCGAGCTCCTGCCCACCCTGCTTCTCGGAGCTGCCAGGTGCCCTTGGCAGCTGGGGTGGCGGCTGGAGGTGAGCGAAGCCAGGGAACACGCGTGGCCCGGCCCCCAGCAGGGCGGCTTCATGCCACATGTTGGGAACCAACCAGCAAGCATATCCGTGTGCTGCCTGCACCCACACACGGGTGTACGGCTGGGTTCTCACGCTGCCGTCACCCAGACACGAGAGACCGGGTCAGGTCCTGACTGCTTGGCTGGCCTGTGTGGGCAGGAACTGCCAAACCCCGGCGTGCGGGCAGGTCACCCCGCAGGAGGGAGGACCTGCTGCGCCTTTGTTCTGCTCTCTCTCCGCAACTCGACACATTGCCTTTCTGTCGAAAAGCGCCCAGCAACAGTCACACGAGAGGCTTGACAACAAAACATCATCTTCAAGCCTCTGACCTCGAGCCAGACCCCCACGGGCCACAGGGAGAAGGAATTTGCTCTCCTCAGCCATCCAGCCGTCTCAGCAGACAGGGAGTTCTGACAAGAGAGGAGGCCGGGCCGGAGCCCCAGCCTCAGGAGGGCAGTCTCGTCCACCCACGGAGCCGGAATAGGGCACCTCACATCCACGAGCCCCAGAGCCCGAGGGCGTGACACTGAATCCGTTATCTCAGGCCCCTCGGCACCTGGGTGAGGCCGGTGCAGAAACGCCCATTCCACAGATGGGCAGACTGAGGTTGTGCGCATCACCAGTAAGGGTCAGAGCCGGGTGGGAACCCGGAGCCCTGGCACGAATTTCCTCGCAGCACCCGCTAAAGTGTGGCCACCCAACCTCTCCCAGACCGCTCCCTGCAACTTCGCCTGTGACACGTGCTGTGCCCAGTTCCGCTCCCCCAGCCCCGCTCCCCCAGGCCACACCCCCAGCCCCGCTCCCCCAGGCCACACCCCCAGCCCCGCTCCCCCAGGCCACACCCCCGGCCCCCGCTCCCCCAGGCCACGACCTGACTGTCTCTGAGACCTGCCCGGGTCTGTGGCACTGCTCCCCGATGGTGAGCAGCTTCCCCAGAGGCGCCAAGCACCCTCCTCCAGGCAAAGCACCTGCTGGTGCTACAGGTGCAGGCTAAGAGACACGGGGCTTGAGGCCCATGGAGGGCTGGCCGTAGCTGTTGCCACTCACGGAGGGGCTGGGCGTACGGTACGGCACCACCGGCCACTTCCCGCCACCGAGGGCTGGGCCATCACCCAACTTCAGCCACTGCGATCTGTTTGCCAGGAGTTCCGACGGCGGGGGGTTGACGGGACATTTACACACAAAACGGGGGGTGCACGGGAACCGTGACTCCCCGTGGCCATTGGTGGTGTGGCTGCGAACCCTCCTCTTTCCTGCACGCGTTCCTGGACCTCACACATCCCTTCACAGCAACCAGGAGGTTACGACCCGAGAACGGCGCGCAATGGAGCCGCGAGCCCTGCAGTGTTTGTTGAGCTCCTGTGCCCTGGGCCCCCTTCTCCAGGGAGGTAACCCCGGGGACAGGGAGGGAGGAGCTAAGGCATCACCGTGGGCAGAGGGGCTCCCGGCGAGCATTCTCCCCACACTCTCACTGGGAGGTCAAAGTCCTCGCCAGCGAGGCGGCCAGAGCCACACGCCGAGTCCGCACAGAGGCCGCGTGTGCGGCGCGGCTTAGACCTGCGTCTGTGTCCCAAAGCGCCTGCCTCGGCCTGAGGGAGGACAAGGCCCCTCGTGGGGCCGCGGAGGCAGCTGGTCGGGTGGAGCGCCCGCCCGGCGGAGGAGCAGGTGACGCACATTCCTTCAGCGCCTGAGCCGCGAGCCGCCCCCCGTCTACGAAATGCCTGCAGCTGTTTGGGAGGGTCAGCTGGCCGGCGCAGGTGCTAATTTAAAGCCCCGCCCTGCCCTCTCATGCACGCATCACGTGTGCAAGCACATGCACGCGCCCACACACGCTCACATGCCTGTACACACATACACGTGCACACACACACATGCACAGGCACGCACAGAGCCAGAGCAGCTCTGGCTGGCCAAGGTTGAGGAAGCGGTGGATGGTAAGAAGGCGCGTCCCTTCCCGTCCCTGTGGAAAAGCCCGTGTCCCGCTTAAAGCTGTAAGTGGCTCCTGTGCCCAAATCCCGGGAGAACGAAATCGCTTCGGGCCGCCAGCGGGATGAGCAGCGTGGGGGCCCTCCAGGCCTCGGCACAAATGAATCAGATCCCAAAGCAGAGGCATCAGGGCCCCAGGGAAACGAACGGCTGACCACAGCCTCGGTCCCCACGGTGCCCCGGCCAGCAAGCAGCTCACGCCTGTGTAACAGTGTGAGTGGATGAGGCCAAGGACACGAGAAAAGGCGTGAGGCGTGCCCAACGGCCCCCGCGCCTCCGCCCCCTGCTCTCAGGTTTGCCCCACGCTCAGCCATGCCCGACGGCAAGCCATCAGAGATGGACAACGAGCTTCTTACACCCGCCCGTCTACGTGACTGACAGAGCGCGGAGGGAACCCCTGGGGAGGCTGAGCCCACATTCCACGGGAACTGGCTCTGCACCTACCTCTCCACGCGGGCGGCCTCTGGAGCCAGGTGGGGGTCCCCGGCTTCTTTAGGTTCTGGAGGTGAGGCGACACCTGCCTTCCTGGCCCCCGGGGGAGTGGGCAGCTCGGGCGCAGGCTGCTGGGGCCCCTTGGAGCTGCCCGGGCCCCCTGGCGGTCCCCAGGCAGCAGCTACTCCAGAGGGCATCCTCCTGGCACCTGCCCCTGGAAGGTCCCCAGGCGCACAGGTCCCGGTCTCAGCTGTGCTCAGAGCGACGTCACCCTCTGCCTCCCCGGCACCTCCTGCCGCCAGGCCGGGCCCCAGGGGTGCGTCCCCCACTGCTGCTGGCTCGGGGGCCCCCCGGTTCCCCAGGGCATCCTGTGTTTCTGAGATCCCAGCAGCACCTCCATGCCTCTCGCCCGCAAGGCAGGGCTCAGGGGTGGCCTCGGCCCCAGCCAGAGCATCGCCACAGGGAGAAGGGGCCCCCAGGGCAGAGGTGGACGAGGGCACGTCCCCGGGAGCTCCTGGTGGGGCAGGGCCCCAGGCGCCCTCTGCTTGAGGCCGGTGCTCTTCTCCGGAAGGAATTCTGTCGTCTGGATCCGCGTCCCCTTCCCCGTGGCTCTGGGCAGCCGCCTGCGTGCCAGCACCTTTCTCCACGGGGGCCTCTGGCGAGGAAGGTCCCGAGGCTGCTTCCTGCAGGCCGCTGCCCCCCTCCGGCTGCTCGCTGTCCTTCGGCACCGGTGGGCGCCCGGCCACCACCTCGCCTGCCCGGGCACCTGGCGGGTCCTGCCCTATGTCCGGCCCTGCCCGCCGGGGCAGCTGCTCTGGGGCTGGATCCTGGGGAATCGGGTGGGACATCTCAGCCTCGACGGCCACCGCCTGCTCCTGCTTCTCTGCGTCCACACGGAGGCCAGCGGGTGGGGCGAGGACAGGGGCTGCAGCCACGGCTGGAGTCCCATCTGGAAGCTTCTCTGGGCTCAGTAGCCCATCGAGGTCCTTACCCCCCACGCTCCTGGGGGCTCCCGCCTTTTCCCCAGGTACAGGTGCACGCTGGGGCCGGTCGGCCAGGGCTCCGCGCACAGATGTCTCAAAGATCTTGGTGATGTGCTCTCTGAAGTCGGGGAACCTGGCGGTGGGGCCGCTCTGCCCCCGGCTGGCGCCCCTGCCGGGGTCCTGGGGAGGCCCCCCCGTCCTGTCCCCACTGTGCTCCGGGCCCCGCTCACTGCCAGGGCTCACAGGGACCGCGGGGGCCTCAGGGCCGGCTCCAGGTGCTGCGTTCTCCTCCCCTGTCCTCTGCTCGCCATTGGCCAGAGGCGGCGAGCTGTCCAGGTCGGGCACGGGGTCCCCAGGCCCCTCAGAGGCCCCGGCCACAGGGACAGCGCCACCGTCGGCTCCGGGTGGCGAGAGGGAGGCGAGGGGGCCGGCAGCCAGCATCCGGGAGGTGGAGGTGTCATTTCTCAAGGCAAACAGGGGCTCCACCTCGGGACAAGGGCCTTCACCACCAGGACCGTCTTCTGCCCCTTTCCTGGGGGTGCTACCGATATGCAGGGGAGGGGTGTCCCGGGCAGCCTCCACTGGGGGGCCCGAGGGCAGGAGCCGCTCTGGGCTGGGAACAGCCTGGGCCGCGGGAATGTCCATGGAGCTGGCCGCGGGAGTGCCCACCTGGGCTATGAGAGTGTCCACCTGGGCCATGGGAGTGTCCACGGAGCTGGCCGCAGGAGTGTCCACCTGGGCCGTTGGAGTGTCCACAGTGCTGGCTGCAGGAGTGTCCACCTGGACCACAGAAGTGTCCACAGAGCTGGCCGCAGGAGTGTCCACGGAGCTGGCCGCAGGAGTGTCCACGGAGCTGGCCGTGGGAGTGCCCACCTGGGCTGCAGGAGTGTCCACCTGGGTCGCGGGAGTGTCCACCTGGGCCACAGGAGTGTCCACAGAGCTGGCCGCGGGAGTGCCCACCTGGGCCATGGGAGTGTCCACGGAGCTGGCCGCAGGAGTGTCCACCTGGGCCACAGGAGTGTCCACAGAGCTGGCCACGGGAGTGTCCACGGAGCTGGCCGCGGGAGTGCCCACCTGGGCTGTGAGAGTGTCCACCTGGGCTGCAGGAGTGTCCACCTGGGTCGCGGGAGTGTCCACCTGGGCCGCGGGAGTGACCACGGAGCTGGCTGTGGGAGTGTCCACCTGGGCCGTGGGAGTGTCCACAGAGCTGGCCGCGGGAGTGCCCACCTGGGCTGTGAGAGTGTCCACCTGGGCCGTGGGAGTGTCCATGGAGCTGGTCACGGGAGTGTCCACCTGGGTCGCGGGAGTGTCCACCTGGGCCACGGGAGTGTCCACCTGGGCCGCGGGAGTGACCACGGAGCTGGCTGTGGGAGTGTCCACCTGGGCCGCGGGAGTGACCACGGAGCTGGCTATGAGAGTGTCCACCTGGGCCATGGGAGTGTCCACGGAGCTGGCCGCAGGAGTGTCCACCTGGGCCACGGGAGTGTCCACCTGGGCCGTGGGAGTGACCACGGAGCTGGCTGTGGGAGTGTCCACCTGGGCCGCGGGAGTGACCACGGAGCTGGCTATGAGAGTGTCCACCTGGGCCGCGGGAGTGACCACGGAGCTGGCTGTGGGAGTGTCCACCTGGGCCATGGGAGTGTCCACGGAGCTGGCCGCAGGAGTGTCCACCTGGGCCGCGGGAGTGTTCACAGAGCTGGCCGTGTCCTCGTTGCTGGCAGAGGGCAGCTCGGTGTGGCTGGCTTCGGGTGGGGCAGGGGCAGGAGCCTGCTCCCCGCCGGGCTGAAGGGTGCCACTGCTCAGAGTGCCTCGTCCTGGCTGGTCTGGAGGCTGCTGCACCCCCAGGTCCCCTCGGTCAGTGTCCCCAGCGGCCAGGGCAGCCGCACCTTCCATCCCCTGCTCCTCCACCGGTGGGTGACGTCCGAGACGGGCCGAGGCCTCTGCGTCCATCTCCTCCCGCGGGGCGAGCGCTGGCTTTGGGGCGCCGTCCTGGGATTCACCCCCCGCCTTCCTCTCCGGGGCATCCCATGTGGGTGTGAGGCCGGGGCTGGCGGGCGCCCGGGCAGGCAGGCAGCGAGCTGCACCCCCCGGAGCTCCTGAGTCAGGCCCATGAGGCGGGGCCCCCGCCGTGTTCCCACTTGTCCCCTGCGTTGGGCCCACGCCCTGGCCTGGGGGCCAAGTCTCCGCGGCTTCAGACTCGCCCGCGTCGCCTGGACACGCTGCTCCACGCTGGCTGCCGGCCTCCCGCACACCAGGCTCCTGCTGGGACCCGGGGGAGCGCTGCCCAGCACAGCTCTCCTCGGTGCCCAGGCCCCCTGCCAGGGGCGGGGCCTGCGGGGGGTCCGCTGCAGGAAGCAGGGCCCCGGCGGCCTGGCTGGCACTGCCCGCCGCCTCTGGCCCAGGCCCCCTGAGCACAGGCAGCTCTGACCGCTCTGTCACTGGACTCTCCAGCTCCGGGTCCCTGGAGCCTGAACTCGGGGCACCAGGCAGCCTGCCCTTGGGGAGCTCCCTCTGACGCTCCGATGTGGAGGCCGGCCCCTCGCCTCCACGGGTGGGCAAGCTGGCATCCTCCCGCCGGGCCCGGGGTGCGTGGACTTGGGGAGGTTCCGTACCGGGGTCCGCAGGGCCTGGATCACCCGGAGAGGCCTTGTGCTCACGTCCACACGGCCGAGCCTCCTCCCCGGGCACCTCAGAGGCAGCGGCGTCTGGCCCTGGCCGGCCTGGCTGCCGGGGGGTTGCTGGGGGCCCCGAGGGCACAGCTGCCGGTCCTGGGCACCCCAGGAGGGCCGGGCTGTCCTGCTGATCGTGCCCCGGAATGAGCCAGTCCCCAGCCCCGCTCTCCCCATTGGGGGGCTGTGGCCCATCGGCTGGGACTCCCTGTCCAGCCGCCTCGTGCCCCAGTGCAGGGGGTTGAAGGCCCGTCAGCAAGTCCTCCCAGGCCTGGCCCGGCTGCTGGGGGGCCGGGTGGCTCCTCGTCTTCATTTCCGACAGGCTCCCCAGTTCCTGGGCCTCGGGGACGCCCCCCACAGCAGCCGGGGACAGGGAGCCCGGTGTCGCAGACCCTAATGCAGGAGGAAGGTCTGCTCCTCCCAGTCCCCCCGCATCCTGAAGGAGGTCAGGACACTCGGGCGGCCCCTCCCAGGAGGCTCCTGGGGGGGGAACCTGCTCACGGGCTCCCTCTGGCCCAGGGGGTGTGGCGGGGCCCTGCTCATGGGGCCTGTGCAGAGAGCAGGAGGTGTGGACCGCGGGGGCCTGGGCCTCAGGATCTGCCCCGCCAGGAGGCTCTGGGCCCGGCTCCTCTCCCCCGGGACCAGCCCCAGGTGGTCTGCTTCCCTGCTCGGCCACACCTCGGCCCTCAGGGCCCTTGGCCTCATCCTGCAGCCCCGGTGACTGGCTGGCGCCTCCATCCGATGTACTGGGGTGACGGGGCAGCACCCCCTGCTGGACTTCGTGGCTTGGCTCCGTGTCCCAGGGCTTCCCGCCCTCCTTCTGGGGCACACGGGCAGGGTCGCCTCCCATGCCTCTGAGATCTGACGGGAGCTTCTGTCTGGCCAACCCTGCATCTGCCGGCTCTTGGGCCAAATCGGTAAGCGCGGGCACCTCGGGGCTGGACACCGTCTCCTGGGCCAGCCGGCCGGGTTCCTCTGCGGCCACAGGGGCCTGAGCGGCGGGCGGTGCAGCGGGACGTGGCTCCTGGCGGCCCACGAGCAGAGTCCCCTCAGGTGGGCCCCCTGCCGCCATGCCGACGGCGTCACGGGGCTTGGCTCCTGGCACCGGCGTCTTCGAGGGGCACTGAGCATCGCTGGCATCTACAGTCTCCGTCCCCGAGCCCCCGGCCCCCAGCCCCAGGGCAGGAGGCGACGGGTCCTGGCGGCTTTCCTGGGGGGCAGCCCCGGAGATGCTCCCCGCGGGGCGGCAGGCCCCCAAGTCCGCGACGAAATCCTGGCGCGGCCTCTCTGCTGAGCAGCTTCCTCCGCCAGGGGCTCTGGGGGCTGGCTCCTGGGGGCTGGGGGGCTCAGGCCTCGGGGGGCACTGCTCCAGGCCCACGGAGCTCCCCTGGCTGGACGGGGCTGCAGGAGGGCTCGTGGGGGGAGCCTGGACAGAAGCGGCCCCCGGCCCGGAGGCGGGCAGAGCGAGGTCACCTGCAGCCTCTTCCCTCTGGGACGGGACACCCATGCCCAGTGCTCCGGCTCCCTCCATCCGCCCTCCGGGAGGCGCTGACCAAAATCCAGGCCCCTGATCCCTGGAAGCCAAGGAGGCCGACTCTGGCCGCTCTTCCATCAGGGCTCGCTCTCCTCCAGCCTTGGGGCCAGAGGCAGCCACCCCGCACTGGGCAGCGCTGCCCCCAGGAGGGGCGGGCGCTGCCAGGGCATCTCCCTGAGCACCTGGAGAAGGCTGCCTCCCGGGGCGCTGAGCGAGGGGCTGGACGAGGGGCCAGTCCTCAGGCGCTGCGGGGGGGCTGCTGGAGAAGGCTTCGGGGGGATCCTCGGCCCTGGGCATGGAGCTGGCGGTGCTGGGCAGTGGAGAGCCGCCCGGGACACCGGCTTTCTGTGGGTGCTTCCTCGGCTCAGTCACCTCCGGGGACACGACGCCTGGATCCAGGCCGGCCGCGCCCTCAGGAGCGGTGCAGGCGCCTCCGTGCGCGACGCTGCCAACAAGAACAGTTCACGGGTCACCGGGTCTCATGGACGCCAAGGACAGACTGACACGCAGGCAGAACCCCCCGAATGCGCCCCCAGAAGCCACAAACACAGCACCCCATGCACCTCATCCCTCCCCACAGAGCGGACCCCCTCCCCTCCCATAACCACTGCACATGGCAGCTCCTTCCCCAAAATCAACACGGGGCCCGGCCGGCGTGGCTCAGTGGTGGAGCCTTGAACCAGGAGGTCAGGGCTCAATTCCTGGTCAGGGCACAGGCCCGGGGATGCGGGCTGGATCCCCCGTGTGGGGCGTGCAGGGGGCAGCCGATCCATGATTCTCTCTCATCATGGATGTTTCTCTCTCTCTCCCCCTCCCCCTTCCTCTCTGAGATCAATAAAAATATGTTTTTAAAAATCAACCCAGGGAACCACGCACGTTCCGCTGGGGGCTCTCGTCCGGTCAGGACTGCACAGGAAGCATCGGAATCGAACGCATACAAGCCTCAAGCGCGAGACGCGGCAGCTTGCAGGTACGTGTGACACGTAACGAGGGCCGGGCCTGGCCTGGGGGTGCACACGCCCGGTCCTCAGCGTCGGGGAGAGGCCCGTGCGCAGCCGTGCCCGGAACCCATCCATTCCCTGCTGCGCCCTCTCAGCAGCGGTGCCCGGACCCTCAGCTCTGGGACCTGCGTGGGGCCCACTGAACTCCGGGAGCGAATTCCCTGGTGCCCGTGTGTGTGGCTCATACTCGGCCGGGCCGTGGGGGGAGAGGCACCGTGACGTGTGCAGACACCTGGGCGATGGGCCCGGAATCCTGGACGTGGGCAAAGGTGGGCACCTGTGAGCCAGGGAGCGGCTCCCGCCACCTATGAGACCCGCAGGCGCCGTGGTCTCGGGCCTCCCGCCTCGGGGACGTGAGGGATAAATGTCCGTTCTCCGCCCAGTCCGTGGTGTCCCCACTGTAGCGGCCTGACCAGACGGGCGGAGGGCGGCGGCTCTTGGCCTGGCTCCGTCCCAGCCTCTGGCCAAGCCCCTCACCGGTGACACGAAGGTGATGTCCGATGACACCCTGAGGTGGGTACACGTCCTCCCCACCCCGTCCCCCTCGCTCAGGCCTGACCCTGAACATACAGCAGGGGAGTGGGTGCCTGGGGCACGGAACAGACACCCAAAACGGCAGTCCTGCTCGGCCGTAGAGTTGGCGCTTTAAAGCAGCGGTCACCAACTGGCGGTCCGCGGACCACTGGGGCCCCGTGAGGTCCAAAAAGGTGGCGACCGCTGCTTTAAAGCGCATTAGAGGCCCTCAAGCAGCCCCCTCAGTAGTACGCATAGTTGTAACTAATAAGTCAAAAGGGAGATAAAGCAGAACCATGAACACGATGATCTTTGTTAACAGAGGAAATAAGGAACGAGATGGCTGTAGATGTAAACCAACCCTTATTAGCAATAACATTGAACGTAGATGTTACAAACACCCCAGGAAAAATGCAGCGTCGCTACAGTGGCTTAAAAACGCAAGACCCAGCCCGGGGGCGTGGCTGCATGGTTGAGCATCGACCTCTGAACCAGAAGGTCGGGGTTCCATTCCCAGTCAGGGCACATGCCTGGGTTTCTGGCTCGATCTCCAGGAGGGGGCAAGCAGGAGGCAGCTGATCCATGATTCTCTCTCACCACTGATGCTTCTCTCTCTCTCTCTCCCTCCCTCTCCCTTCCTCTCTAAAATCAATAAAAATATATTTAAAAAAAAATTTTTTAATGCCAGATCCAACCATAAGCTGTCTATAAGACAGGTGCTTCAAATTTTGCTTAAAAAGCACAAATAGGCCCTAACCGGTTTGGCTCAGTGGATAGAGGGTCGGCCTGTGGACTGAAGGGTCCCAGGTTCAATCCTGGTCAAGGGCATGTACCTTGGTTGTAGGCACATCCCCAGTAAGGGGTGTGCAGGAGACAGCTGATTGATGTTTCTCTCTCATCGATGTTTCTAACTCTCTATCCTTCTCCCCTGTCTCTGTAAAATCATTAAAATATATACTTTTTAAAAAGCACCAATAGGTTAAAAGATTGGGGAGGAGGGCGGGAGAATAAACCATGACAACACTGACCAAAAGAAAGCGGTGGCATCCATATGATAAGGAGACAAAGTAGCTTTTGGAACAGACGCTACCAGGCATACCAGCGAATAATGCGGATTTTTTTTCACTAGGTGGAGTCACACATCTACACTCATAAAAGAGTAAGATGCAAATTGACCATACCTCCGTGACACCGGCCAGCCAATCAGGAGCAAGTATGCAAATTAACCCAACAAACATGGCGGGTTAGTTTGCATACACAGGCACCGAGTGGCTGGGGACAGGCGTTCCGCACCGCCCCAGCCACTCCGGGCCTCTAGGCAGCGTGGGAAGGCGGTGAAGGCGGTGCCGGCAGCCGGGGAAGGAAGGCCCATTCTTGCATGCATCTCTGTGCATCGGGCCTCTCGTATGTTGATATCAATGCGATTTGATGTGTGTGCTATTTTGTTGTATCGACAGAGAGCTCCCAACCTTGGCTAGCCAGGCCCTCCCAACGCCAAAGGGTTCAGTTCATCCCAAGGACACGAACGTCTTCCAAGTTCATCTCATGCCAGACCTCAAATCCCCGGGTGTGACCTGCTAGCTCCACGTCCTTTTCCAATAATCGGTTGCCATCGATGGGTAGCAGATCAGCATGGACCCAGAAGTCTGGCCCGCACCGTGGCCCACACGACCTCACTGACCTTCACTAAGCACCCGCCCAGAGCGGCCGGCGGCCTTTTTCCAGGCGCACGCGGAGCGCTTACGAAACCGACCGCGTTCTACACATCAAGCAGCCTCGGGAAATCCAACACGACGTAAATTATTCCAAGTATGTTATCTGGTTGCCATGGGATCACACTAGAAATCAGTAACAGGAGGACGTCTGGAAAAGCTCCCACTGTTCGGGAACAAAATGCAACACTTCTAAAGAGCCCGTGAGTCCAAAGGAGAAATTAAAAGTGCAATTGGGACGAGTTCGAACCACATGAAAGCACAAAACACCAACAGTGTGTCAGCGGCCAGGCGCGGAGCGACTTTTCATGAACGAGAACACGGCGACTGAACTAGGTCTCCGTCGGTGGCCTCGGCTCCACCCGGAGAACCAGGGGACAGGGTCCGACAACACAATAAAAACCACTTAAACGTCAACAAGCGGCAGCGTGTGGAAGCACCGGTCCGCGTACCGTGCCATCTCATTTCTGGGAGGGTTAAGAACTGGCGAACTCACCCCTGGAGGGAGAGGTCAGACGAGTCGTTAGTCTCGGGACGGGACGGGACAGGATGGGACTAGATGGGACGGGACGGGGAGGTGCCCTGAGGTGCTGGCGATGCTCGGACGTGGGCGGGGCGACCGAGGTGCCCGGGGTGAACATCCACCACGCCCTCAGATTCCACTGCAACGGTGTGTTTCACGCCAATGGAAAAAGAGAGCAGTAAACACACACCATGGGGCCTGGCCCGGGTGGCTCCGTCGCGGAGCGCCAGCCGATGAACCAGGAGGTCAGGGTTCGATTCCCGGTCAGGGCACAGGCCCGGGTTGTGGGCTGGATCCCCAGTGCGGGGCGTGCAGGAGGCTGCATATGGTGATGTTCCTCCCTCATCACCGTTTCTGTCTCTTTCTATTCCTCTCCCTTCCTCTCTAAAAAGCAATAAAACCTATTTTTAAAACGACACCACCAGGGGACAGCGGGGAGACCAGGGTTGCCAGAGGTTAGAAGGGAGGGAGGGCGGTGAGCAGGTGGAGCGGCACGGGGGAGGTTAAGGCCGTGACTCTCCTGTGTGACGTGTAATGGGGGAACACGGCTACACGGCATCACGCACTTGTCAGACCCATGGACTGTGCCCCACGAAGGGTCAGCCTCGGTGCGACTCCAGGTGTCCGTGGGTGACGATGCACCCACATTGGGGCGCGCTGCAGCGAAGGCAGTGCTGATGCGGGGCGAACAGAAGCCCCGATGCGCAGTGGGGGGGTCGGGGGGTTCTCGGTGCTGCTCGGGGTCTCCGTCAGCCTGGAACTGCTCTCAAGTAGCCTATTCATCGTGCAGACGTGCACTCACATTGCACACGACACAGTCGACAGTATAACCTGCTTACTCAAGTACGGTTCATACTTACAGGTGCATGAACATGTGGACACAGCTCTCCCACGGTCAGTGAAGAACTGAGGAAAGAGAGAAGCCCGAGCAAATGCCAGTCTTGGAGGAGCCGTGGTCTGTAAACAGTGGGAGCCGGTGATCCCCCCGCACCCCCTCTTCTGTCTACTCGCCCCATCTCCCTATTTCCCACGTGGTCCCGTGAGTGGGTGTCATCTCAGGACAGCCCCTCCCGCCGCTCCTCGGAGGCCCTGAGCCAGCGAGCAGAAGGCAGGTGGCACCGGGCACCGGACACCGGGCAGCCTGACCTTGCTTCCCAGCCGGTCGCCGGGCCTGAGTCCTCTCTCCCCCTCCTCTCATGTGGACTTCCTGCCGGAGATGCTGAGTCAGGAGCAGGAGGGAGGCGGTGCTGCCCGGCTGGGCCCACCCCGCTGGGCCCTCTGCATCGCTGCCCTTCCTGCCGTCCTTCACACTCAGTTCAAATGTCACTGCCTTCCCTGACCATCTCAGCGAGCCGCCTGGAGGGCCGGTTAAGGCACAGAACCACCTGGAAGGCACACTGGAGCACAGACGGTCGGGTCCTCCCCTAGAAGCTCTCACCCAGTGAGTCTGGAACTCCAGCACGCGCCCAGGTGATGCTGAGCTTGCCCATCGGTCGACGGGAAACCTCACCTTGAGAACCACCGATCTACACTACACGGCCCGCTCCCCTCTCTGCTCCGTCCATCACACACCCACGTGGTGTCTGTGCGAGCCCGATAGTTTCCGAAAGTGTCTCCTCTTGTTTCCTTGTTCCGAGGCTGACGCCCCCCAAACCTGCCTCCCCACGGCGCCGAGACCTCAGGCTCCCGCTGGCGGCTGCGGGCCCCGTGCCCAGCACAGCACCGGGCCCTGAGCAGACGCCGTGGGCATCTGCTGAAGGAGAGAACACAGGAGCGAGGGGAGGGGCCCGGGGTTGGTGCCTGTTCATTCTCCCCAGGTCCTGAGCCTTAATTAAGCTCACAGGAATGCGAACAGGAGTCCGCGGTCATTACCGGGAGGGTAACCCGGGTCAGCGTTCCCCCGCCTTCCTCATGAGAACCGCACGGGCTTCTCACTGAAATCAGGCTCCTGGTCTCACCACGTCTCCCGGGCGAGCGGTCCGAACCGGCCGATTCAGCTGGCGACCAGGCAGAGCCGGCCACATCCCCAGGTCCCACCCATTTCCCAGCTCGGGAACTCACTGGAAACACAGCCAGCGACTGGGATTCCGAAGGACCAGCGCCGGCCTAGGGCTCCGTGTGTGTGACTGACACCCTCGCAGACCTTAGGGTCGGGGCCCGGCCGGTGTGGCTCCATCCACCTAGGAACCAGGAGGTCACGGTCCGATTCCCGGTCAGGGCACAGGCCCGGGTTGCGGGCTCGATCCCCAGTGGGGGGTGTGCAGGAGGCAGCCGATCCGTGATCCTCTCTCCTCATGGATGTTTCTCTCTCTCTCCCTCCCTTCCTCTCTGACATCAATGAACTATATATTTATTTATTTATTTATATCTTTAAAAAAAAAAAGACTCTAGGCTGTTGAGGCCCCACTTCCCCCTCCCCCCACTTCGGTGACAAGGCTCCACCAGGGAAGGGCCGCCTCTGACATGCCCTGGCTTCCCCGGGACCCGTGAGCAGCCGTGCTCACCCCGGAATGCTCCATCCAGCCTTTGTCCCTCATTTCCTCTGGGTGACCTGACAGTGCCACCCCTGGGGGAGTGGGGATAGACCCGCTGCGCTTGGAGGGTTTAAGGAAAGGGCTGCCCAGCCCTGGCTGGTGGTACCCCAGGAGGGAGAGGGAGTCCCATGGGTAGGGGGCTGGGACGCGGGACAGCCGGGATGCAGGCATCCAGGGCTGCTGTGCTCCGGAGTGGACATGGGGGTGGGAGCGGGGAGGCCCTGACCAGCCAAACCCCCAGCTGGGTTTGGCCAATGCAGGGCTGAGTCACAACAGCGACACCGTGTGGCCACTGGGAGGCAAGGTCGTCAACTGATGGGACACCCTCAGCAGGTCCCGCATTTCCCGTGGGCACCTGGGAGGTTCCCGTGCGGGTCAGAGGGAGGAAGCGCGCGGGGACCATGACTGCCTGCCGCTGGGCACCGGCGGCGCGGTGCTCCAAGCCTGGTTCCCCCGCAGAGCGCGACCACGCCTGCGAGCGGGACAGGCCTGTTCTCCCCGTCCCTGTCCTCCCTCCAGCTCCTGTTGGCGGGGTTTCTCCTCGGAGTGTTTACGGCAGGAAACAGAGACGGTGTGAGGTCAAAGGCTCCTCCCATCGTTTGTACAAACCAGTAATACAGGGTGCCCCGCCCCCCAAAATGTATTCTTTCTTTTCAGGTTGAACCCCCTGGAATGAATGACTGTTCAAAGCGTGCACACTTTTGGGGGGACACCCTGCATCCTTTGCAGAGAACATGCTGGTTGAGGGGAGATGGGGGAACTGACAGCCTCAGGGGTGAGGGATGGTGAGGGAGGGGGGCCTGAGGGAAAGACATGGGGTTGCCAAGGAGTCCCCCATGCGCAGGGTGGCACGAAGGCCGCACAGCCACGGGCCCGATGGGCAGGGTGGCCGGATCAGGGGGCAGCTCAGGGGTGAGGGGGGGTACGGGGAGTGAGGGCCTCAGTAGACCAGGTCAGGAGAGGGCGTCGAGGTCAGCTGATCGGGCGGACCCACCGGCCTGGCTGAGCGAGGCTCCGTCAGAAATGAACGGATTAAAGGAAAAGGTGTTTTATTTCGTGCGTGTGGACCGTTTGGCGCCATATCTGGAGCCCACCTGGGAATGAACGTGAAAGCGATCGGACCGTTACCGGGGACAGGCCCAGGAAAGAGCGGTGGGCCCCGGCTCGCCCTCTGCCGTGCACAGCTGGCTCCCCCCGCCCCCCGCTCCCCCCGAACCCAGGGCCCCCGGAGCCAGAGCTGGCATCTCGCCCTCATTTCTGAGCCGGTGGGTCCAGGGCCCTGCACCATGGAAGCCCGCATTTCCGGGGAGAACTGCGTGCTCCGCAGCGAGCAGAAGCGGCGTCTTCGGGCCTGCTCTTAGAAGGCACCTTTCTGCTCAGCTCGGATGCCGGGGGCGATGCCTGTTCTTCCAGAGAAACCTGGTCACTGACTGAAGCCGAGCAACAAGAAACAGAGTCCGCCTGCGGCCACAGTGTCCCCACGCCTCCTGAGGGAGCCGGCACCGCGCCGACGCCGACGCTGGCGGGACGCCTGGGGCAGAATTCCCGGGAAGAGGGTCCCTCCGGGAGTCTCACGGCACCGCAGCCCATTCAGACCAGCCGCCTGGTCGCCTCAGACCCACACGGTACAACCTCTGCCCCGTTTCCCTGCCGAAAGCTGTGGGAGAGGAAGGGGGTCACGCGCAGCCCCCCCACGCTGTGCCCGGCCCTGGGCTCACCAGTCCCCTGGAGAGATCACACCTTCCTGCCCCGAGGTGCCTAGTGCCTCCCCTGGGGACCTCACCCAGAAATGGCACCAAACGTTCCGGCCACCGGGGTCGCTCTCACCCATGACCGTCCACGGGGGCTGCTTCGGCTCTTGGGGTGAAAAGCTACTGCAGAGCTCTGGGGCCCGTTTCCCCGTCTATTAGCCATCGCTGGGGCGGGGGGCGGGGAGCGGGGAGAGACCTGTCAGTCAACTGTTGGCTTTTGCTCCGGCTTCCATTGTCCAGCAGGGTCTTCTCATCACATCATGTGCTCAACCCACTGGCAATTATTATTTTTAATACGTTTGTATTGATCTCAGAGAGGAAGGGGAGAGAGAAACACCTATGATGAGAGACAATCACAGATCGGCTGCCTCCTGCACGCCCCACACTTGGGATCGAGCCCGCCACCCGAGCACATGCCCTGACCATGAATCAAACCCTGACCTCCTGGTCCGTAGGTCGCCGCTCAGCCACGGAGCCAGGCCGGCCGGGCGACCCACTGGCCATCACGAGTTGCCTCCAGTGTCCCTGGCCCGTGTCCTTCCTGGGGCCTGACCGGTCCCGTCTGCTGGCCTCTGCTGGGAGGGACCCAAAGCGGTGGGTGCTGGACACGGCTTGGGGGGCGTCTATTGGACTCTTCCCAATGGTCGGGCAGGGGAGCCAGGACCTGACTGTGGGTCCTCACGGAGCCGTGACCGACGGGCCACCCTGCGCGGGCCACGTTCCAGGCAGCGGGTGGCCATTTGCTTCTGGAATCCACCCGCCTCCCTGGGATTGAAGGGCTGGCCACTGCGGTCAGTTCTGGGAACCCCCCCTTCTCACCCACGGTGCCTGCAGTGAGGGCGTCAGAGCAGGTCCCCAGGGCTGGCCACTTGGCATGAGGGTCATTTCTGATGTTGCTCATCAATGGCTATATTTCCATTGATTTTTAGAGAGAGAAACATCGACGTGAGAGAGGCATAGCGATTGGTTGCCTCCTGCATGCACCCTAGTCGGGGCTGGGGATGGACCTGCCACCGAGGTCTGGGCCCCTGACCAGAATCGAACCCATGACCCTTCAGTCCCCGGGCCAGGGCTCTCACCACAGAGCCAGGCTGGCCAGGGCTGGCATGAGGATTATCTGGACCTCAAAGCAATGGGCACCTTGCAGGCTCCAGAGAAACATCTGCCCCCTCGCCCCACTTTGACCACCTGGGAGAACTTACACGAAGGGCTTTGCCCACGGTAAGATTTACCACCAGCGATAACGCGCTGCGCCCTGCGCACACGGCAGGGTAAACAGGTAATTACTGGACACGGTCCTGCTACTGACCCCTCCTCTCGGAAGCCCCAGGGCCCTCCCCGCGCCCTTGCCCAGCTCACAGGTGCCTCATTGTACCTGCCGCCTCTCAACCTCTCGTGTGCGTGTGTGTGTGTGTGTGTGTGTGTTGGGGGGAGGGGGGTGTGTCTGATTCTCTCATGTGTGGGGGGTTCTTATATGGACGTAGGCAGGTAATTAAATTTGGTTCTTTCTCTGGTGGATCCGTCTCCTGGTGATCTGATGACTAGACCGGCCGGGAGAACCTGGACGGCCAGAGGGAACGTCTTGCTCCCCCACAGCCGAGCCCAGCTTAGCCCGGACCAGGCGCCCCTGCGAGCTCCCGGGGGGCTCCCCCTTTTAGGCGAAGTCCGACAAGGAGCACGCACACCCTGGGGCTGCTGGCAGGGACGCCTGTCCTGACTAACGCCGTCTCTGGGCAGAACAGCATTCAACATCCAACCACGCAGGCGAGGCTGTCACGGAAGGTCCGTGAGCCCCTGTCTCGAACCCCTTGCCACCGGGGAGCAGGCCCTGGGGCTGGGGGCAAACTTTCCCAAGCACACGCTGAGCAGGCAGTGGGCGGCCACCCGGGCCACATGGGTGCTCGGGGCCCGGCTCCTACCTGGGCGAGTCCCCGCCGCCCGCGCTTCGGGGCTGCTCCTTCGGCTTCCTCTCTGCGTTCCCACTGCTCCCGGGTGGCTGTGGGGATCCCGGACGCGGAGCTGACGAGGTCCTCTGAGCCGGGGGCGGGGGCGGGAGGAGGAGAGAGAAGTTAGAAAGGAAACCAAACAGGAGTCTCTGAAAACACATGTCTCTCTGGGCGCGGACCACAGCTCTCAAGGGCCAGACGGTTTACCTGGCCCGCCCGCTGAGCAAAGCCGCCCTTCGAGGACCAGGGGCAGCCTTGCCTTCCTCTCACCGAGCAGAAACCCAGCTGTTCCAGGGGAGCAGGGTCACGGCTTCAGGGAGGAACCAGGCGGGGACACCTACCCCCCGTCGGCGCCCGGACCGAAGGGTCGTGGGTTCGACCCCAGTAAAGGGCACGGACCTCAGCTGCAGGCTCCATCCCTGGACCCAGGGGACGCCCGTGCAGGCGGAAACCATCAATGTGTCTCTCACACGTCCATGTTTCTCTCTCGCTCTCTCTCCCCCCGCCCCTTCCCTCCCACTCTCTCTAAAAACCAATGGAGAAAAGGCCCCTGGGTGAGGATTACGCCAACGAAGTGGCCTCCCTGCGGGCATGGTGGGACACGCTCTCCGTCGTGACAACAATCACAACACAGAGGGACGACGTTTTCACATCAGGGTCCTGGGTTTTGGGGACCGGAACCCCGTCCCTACTTGGCCGACGGGCACACGGGCCACCCCACCCCACCCCCGCGGCCGGGCCTCCCGTCCCTCGCGCACCCGCTGCCGTGCGTGACTCCGCAGTCACGTGTCAGGCACACCTGCTGCCCTCCAGCCCCAGGTCAAGGCCACTTGGACGTCGTTCTGAGGAGACACTGGCAGTCCTCCCAGGCAGAGGCAGACACGGGGGGGCGGGGACAGGTCTTCGCTCTGACTCGGGGGCCACGGGGGCCACGGGGGCCACGGGGGCCACAGGCCGAACTTCCCCCGTCACAGGAAACAGGACACGGGCTCAGAAGAAGCAATAGGGAGGCCTCTCTCCCTCCCAGCCCCGTCCCCCCGCCCCGCCCCGCTCCAGCAGGAAGCCAGGGCAGCCGCTCCCCGCAGACACGGGGTGAGGAGGAGACGCCACAGCACGGCCCGCGGGAAGGAGGCGCCGCACTTTTCACAGTTCAGTGCCAGGTCGCCGTGGGCGGAGCAGGCGGGAAAGCGACGTCCACCCTCCGTTTCCCGGCGAGACGCCAGGCGGCCCTGCAGTCCCGTGCCCGCTCCGCCGTCATGGTGACACCCCACGTTAACCACTGTCACCCCAATAAATGCAAAGGTGAGAACACCCAGCGCCTACGCAGCCCGTCATCGGCCAGACCCGTAACAGCAAGCGGCCACCGTCAGCAGTCCGTGGGCCAAGCGCCCTCCGCTCCCGCGTCTCCGTGTTCAAGCTCCCTCAGTCCTCACAAGGGCCCTGCTTTCCGGGCGAGACCGCTGGGCACAGAGAGACGGAGCCACCGGCCCACAGCCACACAGCGCGCGGTGGGGGGTGGGGGGGGGCGGGGGGGCCGGGACTTGGGCCAGATGCCGGGTCCCAGCCTGTGCTCCCAGCCCAACCTCAGGCTGCGTCCGCCGACGGTGCACACAGCTGCCCGCGGTCGCTGCCACCTTCCTGCCTCGCTCCACGTAACTTAGCAACGGGACTATTGCATCCCGCGGCCCAGGGTCACCGCCCGGAATAGCGCCTGGCACGGAGAGGCGTCCGGGAAGGCTCGTGGTGTGTGTGAAACGCGATCACCCCCCTCGCCTGGGGCCGCTTCTGCAGAGCCGGCCAAGCGCACTCGCCCTCCGAGCTCTCGCTTCTGCCAGGCCTGCCAGGCCCTCGCCTCCCCCGCCCGGTCCCCTCTCCAGCCACAGCCACAGCCCCAGCCCCCGAGCGCGTGGAGGGCTCCACGGCCGCAGGGCAGGGCAGCAGGCAGGTCTGGGCCCCCTCCCCTGCCGGCAGCGGCTGGGAACCTGGAGTCCCCCCCACATGGAGCTGCGTCTCCGGGTCCCCTCCCCCCTGGCTGAGGCGTAAACACAGCCACTCCCTGGCTCGGAGCCTGCGTCTGCTCCACAGGCCTGCAGCGTCCCGGCCTGAACAGTGCCCTTTCCCAGGAGCCCAAGTGTTTCGCCATCAAAAACAATTCCCACCTGACCGGTTTGGCTCCGTGGGGAGAGCACTGGCCCGTGCACGGAAGGGTCCCGGGTTCGAATCCGGTCAAGGGCACGTGCCTGGGCTGTGAGCTCGATCCCCAGTAGGGGGCGTCCAGGAGGCAGCGGATCCATGATCCTCTCTAGTCATTGATGTGTCTGCCTCTCTCTCCCTCTCTGAAATCAATACAAATACATATATATTTTAAATCCCATGACGGGCCATCTCTCTAGGCCGTGGCTCCTGGTTGTGCCAAGCCAGGGGCTCCTGACGCGGTGAGACGCGGGCCAGCGTCTTGTCAATAGGCCCCCTCTCGCCCGAGCTTCGGGGAGCAGCGTGGCTGCTGGCGAGGCCGGGAGGGGAGCAGAGGTCACCCACGGCATGGGATCGGGTTTCAGAGCCACGGCCGGTCCCAAACGCGCAGCCGGGCCCACGCTCGGCCCCGGGAAGGCCGAGTCCAGACCAGGCCTGCGAGGCCGTTCCAAATGTCTTCACCTCCGAGGCGGAAAGCGAAGAACGGAGCAGCTCACCACAGGGCCCTCCAGCGTCCCCGTGGGCGCCGGGCCGGGCCACGACGGAGGAGGCCCCAAGGGTGGGGTGCAGGCTTCCCCAGCGGAATGTGGTGGAGAAATGAACATGCTTTAGGGTCAGAGAGAGCTGGGTTCGAATCCCTGTCTCCTGAGGGGGTGGGGGCTCCTTCCCGCCAAGGGCCACGCGGATCTTCACAGCAGCCTTCCGGGGCCGTCCCACTGAGCAAAGCACAAAGTGACCAGCTCAAGCATCAGCCTCCCTGTGGGGTCAAACAGTTAATCCGCGCACCCTAGGCCTTGGCAGGGCCCGACCCAGTGGTTTCCTCGGCCTCATACAGCTCAAGGGCCGGACGCCGCCCACCCCTGGAGAGATGCACCACAGTTCGCTCAGCCAGTCACCTGTGTTTTTAAAAATATGTTTATCGATGTCCGAGAGGAAGGGAGAGGGAGAGAGAGAGAGAGACATGAAAGATGAGAGAGGATCGTGGATCGGCCGCCTCCTGCACGCCCCTCTCTGGGGATCGAGCCCACATCCCGGGCCTGTGCCCTTGACCGGGAATCGAACTGTGACCTCCTGGTTCCTAGGTTGATGCTCAGCCCCGGAGCCATGCCGGCCATTCATCTGTTGATGGATTTGGGGTCGCTTCCACCTTTGGGGTGCTGTGAACATGAGCACTGGGGTACACAGCTCTGCTTGAATCCCTGGGGCATACGCCTGGAGGTGGAACTGTCGGACCCCATGGTGATTCGCAGTTTAGGTTATATACACGGTCGTTAAATAAACCTCTTAAACGCAATCCCGCCGGCAATATTTCTCTGGTTAGCGTCCAGGAAAAAAGTAATTTCCAACTAAAACCTGCGGCCAACGCTCTCAAGCAAGAAGCCGGGCGCAGAGACACCACGCCATGCGGCGCAGACAGAAAGGCAGGCGCCGAGATTCCTGCAGCGGAGGGTTCCCGAAGGGGGAGGCATGGAGGCCCGCGCTGTACAGTGTATGTGCAGGCTCCAGAGTGAGCCGGGCATGGAGACCGAGGGCTGGCGAGAGGCTGCCGGGGGGGGGGGGGGGGGGATGAAGGGGACGGGGGGGATGGAAGGGGGAGGGGACGAGAGAGCCGCAGTGGGCAGGAGGCTCCTAGTGGATGGAAATGTTTCAGATCCGATGGGACGGCGGCTGCACACTCTGAGCGCGCTCCACGCCACTGCCCGCGCCGGCAAGGCTGCGTTTACCCCTGTGCCTCTCATCGCCGTGAGAACAGCCCCGGATGGAACGGTCTCGTGGCAACGGGTCCGGGTGAGCTCCTAGACGTGACACCCCAAAGCACAAGCAACAGGAGAGAGAACAGGCAGGCGGGTCTCCTCAGACGTGAAGCGCCGTGCATCCGGAGGGCACCCTGCAGAGACGGGAAGGCAGCCTGTGAAAGGAGGGGAACTGCAGACTTCTATCTCCTGTGGCCCGTGGCCAGCAAACCGTGGCTCGTGAGCCACACGCGGCTCTTGGGCCCCTTGAGGGTGGCTCTTCCACAAAACACCACGGCCTGGGCGCGTCTGTTTTGAAGAAGCGGCGTTAGGAGAAGTTTATGTCTAAAAAACGTGGCTCTCCGAAGGAATGTCAGTCCTTGTGCCGTTGCTGGGTGGCTCTGTGGACGAACGCGTTTGCCGACCGCGGTCCTAGGGGATTGGCATCCTCCTGCAGCTCCACAGCAGCAAGCAGCGCACCGCTCGGTGTAAAAGCGGGCAAAGCACGTGGTAAGCATTTCTCCAAAGACACGCGCTGAACAGCACCCAACCCCCCGTCGCAGAAAGGCCCTCGGCAAACGAGGGGAATTCCTTATTTCATAGAGATTTTACAGGGACGGATGCCCCCCCCAGACAGGCACAAGGCAGCGATGTCCTCTCTGTCCACTCTTGTTTTGGGCTGTTGTTAATCATTTTATTGTTATTGATGTCAGAGAGGAAGGGAGTGAGAGAGATAGAAACATCCATGATGAGGGAGAATCATCCATCGGTTGCCTCCTGCACGCCCCCTACTGGGGATCAAGCTGGCAACCTGGGCCTGTGCCCTTGGCCGGAATCGAACCCTGAACCCTTCAGTCTGCAGGCCGACGTTCTACCCACTGAGCCACACTGACTAGGGCCATTCTTTTTTTTTTTTTTAACTTGTTTTTATTGATTTGCCAGAGAAAGGGAGGAAGAGGGGGAGAGAGATAGAAACATGGATGAGAGAGGGCCATCCATCGGCTGCCTCCTGTCCGCCCCCCACTGGGGATGGAGCCTGCAACCCGGGGAATCAAACTGGTGACCTCTTGGTTCGTGGGCTGACGCTCAACCCCTGGGCCGCGCCGGCCGGGCTGGCTGTTCTGAATTAACATCGTCTTATCACCCCCAGCCACTGGAATTGGGCGAACAATTAATCAACAAACAAGCGACCTGTAGAGAGACCTGGAGAGTGGAAGAGCAAACACCGTGCCCGTCTGCCGAGTCAATCCCAAGGCACCGGCAGCACACCTCCTGGCACTGACCGGCGAGCTCACAATATCACAGGGCACGGGCGATCGGCCCGCCAAGCTCCACGCCCTGACAACGCGCATGGGGCACCCACGTTCAAACCCTGACACCACGTGCGGGCCCTGCGGAGGGAGGAAACGCTTGGGCACAAACCCGGAGCGTACATAGACGTGCGCGCTGAAAGCCGTGACGTGGCGGAGCAGATCCGGAAGACCCACACAGAAAGAGAGACACGTGGCGTGGTCACGGACCGGACACAGGACGCAGGAAAGATGTCAGCTCTCCCCAAGCCGACCTGTAGGTTTGGCGCCGTTCCTATCCCGGTCCCCGCAGAGGGTGGCGTAGGCCTAGGAAAGCTCGCCCTGAAACTCCGATGAGCAGCCCTCGGTGCTGGAACAGCGAAAGCAGTCTCGCAGCATCGTGAAGCCAGAGGAATCGCTCTCCCCGGCCACGGCCGTCAGGAGTGCCCGGGACCAGCGTGAGGAGAGACACACCGATCAGTGACGTCAAGGAGAATCCCGACACACAGACCCGCACAAATAAACCAGCTAACTTGTCTCCGGGGCAAGGAGAGTATTTTCTTTTTTTTTTTTTGTTTAATATATTTTATTGATTTTTTCTGAGAGGAAGGGAGAGGGACAGAGAGTTAGAAACATCATCGATGAGAGAGAAACATCGATCAGCTGCCTCCTGCACACCCCCCACTGGGGAGGTGCCCGCAACCCAGGTACATGCCCTTGGCCGGAATCGAACCCGGGACCCTGCAGTCCGACGCTCTATCCACTGAGCCACACGGGCCAGGGCGCCCGGAGAATATTTGCAGCGCGTGGTCCTGAAGGGCGAGCGGCGATGGGCCAAACACCAACACGCGGAAATGTGAACCCCAACCCCACGCTCAGACCTTCCACAGAACCACGAACTCAAAATGGGTCGTGGGCTTGGACACAAAGCCGTCGAGTTTTCAGAGAGAAACGCGTCCGAGAAAATGTTCAGGGTGTCCGGGCCGGACACAAAGTCTTCGGTTTGAAACCAGAAGCGCTGTCCGTACAGGGAAGCGGGCCAACCGCACCTCCTCGCAGCTGCGGCCGTGGAGACCGGGTTCCGAGGACGAGCGACCCGCAGGAGCCAGAGGAAACGCTCGCCGCCACCTCGGACGCAGGGGTGGTCTCCGATCCCCAGAGAGGACGCGTGGGGCGCGGCACGGAGAGGAGGCGCGGCTCGGAGAGGAGGCGCGGCACGGAGAGGAGGCGCGGTTAGGGAACAGACAAAAGCAGGAGCGTGCGTTTCGCCGCGGAGAATGCGCAGACGGCAGTGAGCGCACCGGTGTCCGACATCCCGCTCCCCAGGGAAACGGCACCGGGACCGCCCCAGGAGCCGCCCCGCGCATGCCGGCCCGGCCTTGCCCAGGGGTGGCGGCGCCAGGGGAGCCGGCCCGACCAGCCCGCACCGCGGGGGGATGCGGCGAGGCGCAGCGGTTCTGGAGACACAGTTTGGCGGTCCCTCTAACACCGCACACGTGCCGACCATCCGCCCCAGCAACGGTCCCCTGGGCGTCGTGGGGAGCAGTAGAAACACGTGCTCACGGAAGCCCGCAGGCGAAGGCTCGTGCGGCCGGACGGGTCACGGCCCCAAACCGGGAGCAGCAGATGGCCTTCGGTGAGCCGCGGCCTCGGCCGACTGCCGTTAACCGCCCCACGCACGGCGCTCGACAATGAAAGGAGCGGAGGCTCGCGTGGCCGGTGTGGCTCAGCGGGTGGAGCATCCGCCTGCGGACTGAAGGGGCCCGGGTTCGATTCCCGTCCAGGGCACCTCCCTCGGTTGCGGGCTCGATCCCTGGCCCTGGTCAGGGCCCGTGCGGGAGGCAACCGATCCAGGTGTCTCTCTCCTCGATGTCTCTCTGTCTCTCCCCACCCTTCCTCTCTCTCTAAGAATCCGTGGGGAAATACCCTCGGGGGAGGGTTAACCGAAAACATTAAAAGGAAAAGGAACCGATGTCTGACCACCCGGGTGGGCGGGAGGGAATTCCCCGGGTAGACACAGCCCGTCCCCGAGGTCGCGTCCGCGGGACTCCGGCCATCTGTACAGCCGGCTCAGGGTGTCGAAGTGAGAGAGAGGGAACGAAGGCGAGGTGGCCGGGCGTTGGAAATGGGGGGCCAGAGGGAGGTGGGGGTGGCTCTGAGGGAAAGAGAGGGACCCCCTTAGTGATGGGGCTGCTCCGTAATATTTTTAAATATATTTTTATCGATGTCAGAGAGGAAGAGGGAGGGAGTGAGAAACATCCACGATGAGAGAGAATCATGGACCAGCTGCCTCCTGCACGCCCCCTACTGGGGATGGAGCCCGCAACCCGGGCCTGTGCCCTGACCAGAATCGAACCCCGGACCCTTCAGTCCCCAGGCCAACGCTCTATCCACTGAGCCACACAGGTAGGACATTATCTATGTCAGCATCCGGCTGTGGTCCTGGAGTTTTACAAGATGTTATCCTTTGACGTTACGGGTAAAGGGAGAAATAAAAAAAAAGTAGGTAAAGGGTCCATGAGAGTCTCTGTGCCATTTCTCACAGCGGCGGGTGCTTCTGCTATCACCCCAAAACAAGACGCTTCCTTATAAACAGCTGCGATGTCCCGGCACAGAAACGCGGGCGCCCGGCTTCCCGTGGAGAAGGGGATCTGTTTCCGGGGCTCCCCGGCCCACACGCATCCGGCGGCTGAGCGGAGGGGCCGTCTCCTTCGGGCAGCAGGACGGGACCCCCACCCCCGGCCCCCCGGTCTGCCGCCCCGTCCTTTCACACCATGACTGCCCTGGACCCCTTTTCTTTCCCTGGGTCTCGCGTTCCTGCTTCAGGACAGGAGCCGCACGGCAGGCAGAGGCACGGCAGGCAGAGGCAGAGCAGAGGCCCGGTGCACCGAGCCGCCTTTTTACGCCCGTTTTCTCATTCCAAGACCTCCGTACCGTCCACCCAAATGTCCACCGTGAGGGCCCGGGGACACCCGGCCGTGCGCACCGCGGGCAGCTGGAGCCCATCCCTCCCCGGCCTGGGGGCCACAGTTCCAGCTTCCTTTGTGCAGCGCGGACAGACGCCCAGACGCTCTTTGGGGAGGAGGGTGCGAAGGGTTGAGTTTCGCCTCCTCGGAGGCCCAAGTACGCGGATGGGGGGCGGGGGGGCACCTCAGGGACAGGTGCCAAGGCCCCCCAGACTGATTCTAAAGCGCAGACCAGACGAAGACCTGCTCTGTGGCTGTGACAGCAGGGCCGCCGGGATTCTGAGGATGGAAGGAAACGCGCCTCCCGACCCTCGGGCCGCGTCCGGCTCGCTCCTCTGGGCGGGGGCGGGGGCGGGGCACAGCCGGGCGCGGGCGGGGGAGCCCGGCCACCCACCTGGTTCTCCGAGGCGCTCTGCTCGTTGCCCATGGCCAGTCCGGGGCCGCGTCCTCGGGGGTCAGCAGAGGCGACTGGAAGACAAGAGGACATTCACGTCCGTGAGTCCGAACGAGGCTGAGCGTTCTTCCTGCCGCTCTCCCAGCGCAGCCCCACGCGGGACGTGCTCGTCTCCGCGGTCCCATCACGGAACACGGCTCGCAGAGGGTTTCTGCTGCGATCGCCACCCGGACCTCTTCCGGGGCCCGCTGGGCCGACTCCCGCCCGGGGCTGGCCGACGCCTCAGGAGAACGGGCTTGCTGCCGCGTCGCTGAGTTCACGCCACTGACACACATGTCTATCTACACACACACACACATCTACACACACATGCCTATCTACACACACACATCTATCTACACACACACACACATCTACACACATGCCTACCTACACACACACGCCTATCTACACACACATGCCTGTCTACACACACATGCCTACCTACACACACACACATCTATCTACACACACACATGCCTACCTACACACACACACGTCTATCTACACACACGCGTCTACACACACGTCTATCTACATACACATCTATCTACACACACATGCCTATCTACACACACATCTATCTACATACACACACACGTCTATCTACACACACACGTCTATCTACACACACACACATCCACACACACATGTCTATCTACACACACACATCTATACACACATGCCTATCTACACACACACACCTATCTACACACACACACATCTACACACACATGCCTACCTACACACACACATGCCTATCTACACACACATGCCTGTCTACACACACATGCCTACCTACACACACACGTCTATCTACACACACACATGCCTACCTACACACACACGTCTATCTACATACACATCTATCTACACACACATGCCTATCTACACACACATCTATCTACATACACACACACGTCTATCTACACGCACATATCTACACACACACATCTACACACACATGCCTATCTACACACACATGCCTGTCTACACACACACACCTATCTACACACACACACATCTACACACACATGCCTATCTACACACACACGCCTGTCTACACACACACACCTATCTACACACACACACATCTACACACACATGCCTATCTACACACACACATCTACACACACACGTCTATCTACACACACACGCCTATCTACACACACACACCTATCTACACACATGCCTATCTACACACATGCCTATCTACACACATGCCTATCTACACACATGCCTATCTACACACACACACATCTACACACATGCTTATCTACACACATGCCTATCTACACACATGCCTATCTACAGACACACACACACACACACACACACACACACATACACACACACACACGGCGTGACGGGGCGTGTGAGCAGCGTGGCCGGGGCACGCTCGCTTTCTAGCCGTGGGCCGTGCGGAGCCGGGGCGCAGGGCTCAGATCCAACACCAGGAGCGCGAACCCCACTTCTCCGCGACAAGAGGCGCTTTTGCAGCCTTCCCCCAAACACGTGTTCCCGCGGGCCAGTTTCCGTCCGCACGTGTCTGGGGCAGGCGGGAGGGTGCGCCCCGGGAGCGGCGGGACCGGAGGCCCGCGGGGTGGCGCTGCGTGTGGTCGTTGGGGCGAGGAGGGCGCTGCCGCCGCCTCGGGAGAACCGGGCACCTGCTGACTGGGCAGCCGGCTCCCGGGAGGCCCCCACAGGCCCAGAGGCCTCACGCACCAGCCCCTCCGCCGGGGAAGCCGGGTCTGGACCGGGGGGAGCGCTGGAGGCCGGGCGGCCCGGGGCCCGGTTCTGGGGAGGCCAACGCTGGACGCAGCTCGGTCTCCTTCCTCCTCGCTCGAGGCCTCCCGCTGGCCATGAGCCGTGTGCCGGCCCTGCTCGCTGCCCCAGCGCTGGCCGCGTGGCCGCCACAGCCCCAGCTCCTGTGCAGCTGCCACCAAAGCGCCAGCAGCGTCGCATGGGCCAATGCAAGCCCCGGACCGCCCGCCGCGGGCTCAGGGCTGACATCGCCCACGAGCCAGGAGGTCAGGGCTCGGTCCCCGGTCCCCGCGCCCCGCTCGGGGCACAGGCCGCGGGTGTGGGCTCCGTCCCCAGTGGGGGGCGCGCAGGGGGCAGCCAACTGATATTCCTTTCTCTCTATCCCTCCGCCTTCCCCTCCAAAATCAATAAAAACATTAAAAACAAACAAACAAAATGGCCCCAAACTGAGAAAACTGCGCCCGATTCTCTCACTCCCAGCCTTTGAAGCAGAAGACAGTTCCCTCAGCGCCCTCTCGCCGTGTGCCGTGTATGATGGACGCCCCCCCCCTCTGCCCCCCGGAATCACAGGCTCCCCTACAGCGTGGGAACCGAGCCGCCGCCGCAAACCCGCCCCTTCAGGTCACTCTCCCAGCTCAGGGGGAAGAGGCGGCTCGCGAGGAAAGACCGTGTGACCCTCGCCGTGCCCCTGGGGGTCGCGGTGAGGTCCTGTCCCACCCGCGGGCCCAGCAGCGGGACGGGGCCCGCCTGCTTCCCGGTGACCCTTTTGGAAACACCTCCTCCTTCACCAAAGCCAACTCGGCCCCTCACTGAAGAGGAACCCCCCAACCAGCCAGAAGGGGGCCCACGGACGAGAGGGCACCCAGGGCCACGTCTGCTCCGTGTGAATCTCAGAGCAGCCGGCTGGGTCCGGACGCGGCCCCGTACCCCCCCCCCCCCCGCCCTCCAGCCCCCGCTGCTCCGGGGCACACGTCGCCCCGCCAGCTACTCACGTTTGCGGGGAGGCCTGGGACTTGGGGAGCCTGCTCTCGGCAACGGGGCCCTCTCTCCACCAGGAGCGGGTGCGGTGTAAGGGAGCTCGCCCACCTCCGCCGCCGGGCACAGCGTCTCCACCCCACGCGGGCGGGCCCGCTGTGCTCATCCTGGGCGGCGGCCGGAGCTCCGATTGCACACACCTGCCCGGCTCCCCGCCCGCCTCCGGGCTCCCCGCCCAGGCCCCTCAGAAAGGCTGGCCACGCACACCTGCCCGCCCCCCTCCCTCCCCACACACACACCCCGAGGGCGCAGGAGGCCGGCCAGAGCGGGCGGTAGGGAAGGGACATGCCTTGCTTTCGAGAAAGGAGAGACGCGCTCCCGGGCTCCGTGTGCACCTGGAAAGCCCCGTAAACAACGAGGAAAGATGGGGAAAACGTGTGGACACGGGGTTGTGCCCGCAGCCCGGCACCTGCTGTGGCCCGGGGGTGCAGCGGGTACTGACGGGCGAGGCCCGAGTTTCAGCAGGAGAAGTCAGAAGAGCAGCCGCCGGCCCACAGCTGCCCCTCGGACCTGCCACGGCGGGAGGAGACCCTGGCGCCCTCGGGGGGGACCCATGGGCAACAGACAAGCTGGGGGGCGGGGATTCCTCTTTATGGGTGAACAACAGGAGTCCAGAGAGGGCAAGGTCCTGCCCAAGACCAGCCGAGCGGCAAGGCCTGCAGACTAGACCCGCCCGGCCAGGGGAGGCCAGGGGAGGCCAGGGGAGAGGCCAGGGGAGGCCAGGGGAGGCGAGGGGAGGCCAGGGGAGGCCTGCCGTCCAGCAGCCGCCCTGTCCTCAGCCATGCAGCCTCCAGCCAGCCAGGTCCTGGGCAGCCCGGCTGTGGGAGGCTCCCAGCAGGAGTCCAGGTGCCAGGAGTCCAGGGGCCCTTTGCTCTCGGAGGGTGAGCTCAGAGTCACCTGCCCCTGAGGCTCCTCGGGGACAAACCCAGCCACCTGGACCTCTGCCTGCTGTTCCCACGCGGCCCCGCTCTTCTCAGCCTCTCCTCCCTCGGCTGGGGCTGGATTCCCGGCTCTGACCTCCCCCCTCCGCCGCCCCCCCCCCCCGCGGAGCTCCCCACAGCTCTGTTACAGGGCTCTTGAGCCACTGCAAACACACTCATCGCTGGGAGGGAGGGACCTGCTGGGGGTGCCGCCTGCTTGTGCTCAGGGTTGGTCGGCCTGTGGGTGCGACTCCCAGCCGAGGGCACGCCCCTGGGTTGCAGGTTCCCAGCCGTGGTCAGGGTGCGTGCAGGGGGCGACCAGTGGTGTCTCTCTCACATTGATGTTCCGGCCCCCCCTTCCCTCCCTTCCCTCCCTTCCACTCTCTCTCTAAAAATCAACGGGGAAAATACCCTTGAGTGAGGATTGACATCGACAAGAATCTCACATTGAAACAAATACAAAACAAGACTGAAGGTGAACTGTGATTAAACATAAAATAAACACAGATCCCCTTTTTCCCGTTTGTCTGTGTCGGGGACGGTCAGGAAGGTTGCAGGGCGGGGGAGGGCGGACTGGGGGGAGGGGGAGGCTCAGCCTACACCTGCACTGGGTCGGATCCAGCAGGAGGCAGTGAGGCCGGGGGCCTGGGAGTGGGGATGCCCGTGGGACAGGCAGGTTGGCAGGACCGGGGCGGGGGCAGGGAGGTGCCACAGGAGCGGTCAGGGTGCAGAGCCGGGTCAGAGCCGGGTCAGAGCCGGCAGGGCTGGGTGAGCGAGCGGGGCGGTGGGAGGGCTGCAAGCACCCTGGGCGCGGAGGAAGCTCAGGGCATCAGGAGGGCTTGGCGGCTCTGTGCTGCCGTGTTTTTTTAATTATTATTACTTTTTTTATTGATTTCAGAGAGGAAGGGAGAGGGAGAGGGAGAGAGAGAAACATCCGTGATGAGGGAGAATCATGGACACCCCACACTGGGGATCCAGCCGCAACCCGGGCCTGTGCCCTGACCGGGAATCGAACCCGTGACCTCCTGGCTCATAGGTCAGTGCTCAGCCCCTGAGCCAGGCCGGCCGGGCTGTGGTGCCTTTCAGTGGGAGAAACCCGGCAGCAAACACATCCCAGGTGTGGATTCGGGTCTGAAAGTTCCAGCTCCCCAGCTGGACTCTGGGTCTGGGACGGGGGACCCCTCTGTGGCAGTGCGTCCCGTGTCCTGAGCCTCTAAATCAGAACCCGGGGAGCATGCGCTCCCCGCAGCTGCTGATCACCTCCAGGCGTTAGAGAGTAGGAATTTTTGAGCGTGCTTCCTCCTAGTCGACTTCACCTTGAATCCCAGCTGCACCTCACAAAATAGCCTTGCAAGATAGCACCCTGTCAGCTTTCCGAAGAACAGGATGACCCTGTGAATAACATGGTGGTCAATAACATGACCCTGACATGAAAAACTGTTTTGTCTTAAATTGCCTGCTCTGCAAAAACAGGACCGTGGTAAATGTGCTTAAAAGCAGTCCTGCACAAAGGGTCGGGCTGCTCTCTGGACTCCCTGCGTGGAGCATGGCAGAGCAGTCGCCGGCTGGCTAATAAAGGCTCCCAAGTTTTAATTTGGTCTGGACTCCAGTGGTCGTTCACTTGCGTTCGCTCCACAACACAGGGACAGGACACTGCCTCCCCAGGGATCTCCTCGGGGGGAGGGGGAGGGGCTGGTCTGGATCACTGAGCTATTTCCGTTGCCCCGTGGTCTGGACCCCACCCCTGATTCTGTGGGAGGATCCAGGGCTCCGGACAATGATGGCATCACGGGCGTGGGCTGGGCACTGGTCAGGGGAGGCCTGAGGACCAACAGGGACAAGCGGGCTGATTTACGGGCCTCAGACCTTTACGCAGCCCAACCTCAAGGTGCCTGGTGCTGGGACCACACGCAGTCAGCACGCAGGAGTGCGGCACCTTTTTTTAATCCTCACCTGAGGAATGAGGATATTTTCCCCAGTTATCTTTAGAGAGAGTGGAAGTGAGGAGGGGGGAGAGGAGACGGGGGGGGGGGGGGAGAGGGAGAGAGAGGGGGAGGAGAGAGAAATACCATGTGAGAGAGACACATTGATTGCTTGCCTCCCACACATGCCCCAGCCGGGGACAGGGCAAACCTGCAGCCCAGGTACGTTCCCTCGACCGGAAATTGAACCCGAGACACGTTCAGTGCAGGGGCTGGAGCTCCAAGCACGGAGCCACGCTGGCCCGGGCAAAAGCGTGGCTCCTCACGGCTGACGAGTGGCAGCCGCTGGCTCGCCGGCCCACAGCTGCCCCCAGACACGGGAGGGCTCCCGGCTGCAGCCACGAGACCCACCCAGAGGCGCCGAGGAGCCCAGCCCAGTGGCCAGCCCACAGGACCAACGCGAAATACGTGGCTAGGGGTTTAAACCCCCGAGTTTGGGGGTGATCGGTTACTTGGCGAAAGCCAGTTGATGGGATCCTCCCCAGAGGGCCCATGTACCGGCCTTCCCACCGGCCGGCGCCCTCCCCTGCTGGCCACCTTGAAGGTCTGCCCATCACATCACAAAGGACCGCCTGGCCCGTGCGGCTCAGCATGCGGCTGAGCATCAACCTCGGAACCAGGAGGTTGCGGGTTCGATTCCCGGTCGGGGCACGTGCCCGGGTTGTGGGTTCGACCCCCAGTGGGGGTACTTGCAGGAGGCAGCCGGTCGATGAGGCTCCTCTCTCATAGAAGTGTCTGTCTTCGTTCTCACCCCTTCCTTGCTCTTTACAAACAATAAAAACGTATTTAAACAAATAAATAAATCACAAAGGAGGCCCCGAGGGTGGATGAGGGGATGGGCCGCATCCCTCTGGTGAGGGGACAAGCCTGGCCCCGTGACTGGTGGCTCTGGCCAGACTGAGCGGCATTGCCCAGGGGCTCTGCGTGTGATTCTCCGGGCATCCCGTGTGGTAAGCCAGGGGCCGGCCCAGAGCCCCACATGAAAGCATCGGGGCCGGCGTGGCTCGTCCGTGAGTGTTGACCTATGAACCAAGAGGTCGCTGGTTCAGTTCCCGGTCGGGGCACAGGCCTGGGTGGCCGGCTGGATCCGCAGTAGGGGGCGTGCAGGAGGCAGCCGGGCCAGGATGTCCCTCGCTCATCGATGTTTCCATCTCTCTGTCCCTCTCCCTTCGTCTCTCTAAAAAATCAATAAAAGCATTTAAGAAAGAAAGAAAGAAAGAAAGAAAGCACAGAGCTGCACACTGATTCCCTTCCAGGGTCTCTTGTTTTCCTGTGAAACAGACACCTGCCCACACAGTCAAAGATAAGGCTCCCCTGCTCACAATTTCCACGCGGCCCTTCCCGCGACAGGAGGTGAGCAAAACCCGATTTCTTACGAAAACAAGCTGTGGAAGCCCACAAACATTCAGGCATCAGTGTGAGTCCCAGAGTTGGACTGTGCTGTCAGCTCTGGAAATCAAATACAGTATCAGCCTCGTCGGGAACTGAGGGCGGAGGGGAGGGTGGGCGGAGGGGAGGTGGGTGGAGGGTTGGGAGCTGTTTCAATAAAGCAATTCCACAGGGACTGTGCGTGTAGACCGGACAGCAGCACCAAGCACATGGGAGCCGAGGACAGCAGCCCTGACGAGCCACGTGCTGGCGCTGAACTAAGAAGTGGAAGCTGCTTGCCTTCGGGTGACGGAGTAAGACCGGGCAAAGACCAGGATGAGGCTTCAGAGAGCGTTTCGGCGAACACCAGGCGATTTTATTATGTCAAACGGAAAACAGCATTTTCCAACCTCTGCTCCTCGGACCAGCTTACCGCAAATTAATCTTTAAAAAGGGAAGGAGCTGAGCGGGGGACGTCTCCTGAAGGAAGGAGGCCATGGGGGAGCCCAGCACCCGCCCGCAAATTCCTCCTCACATCCCCGCAGAGTCCCAAAGGCAGCTGCCCAGGGTCAGCCCCAAGGAACCCCGGGAAGAGCAGTGGCTGGGAGCTAACGCATCGGAGGAGCAGTTTCCAAAAAACCAAGTCCCGTGGCGTCAGAGATGCGGGGTCAACACCTCCATCTTCTCCCAGACACCAGGGGACCACGCCTTAAGAATAAGGTCTATCTCCCAGGACGAAGGAGGGTGCCCTAGGAATAGGGCTGAATCAAACAGACCCTCCACAAGGTCTAAAACGGAGCTTTCACTGGTTCCAGGGATGTAACTGCTAGAACGAGAACCCAGCGCCTACAACGTACCCAGCGCCTACAATACATCACTACAATATCCCAAACACCATGGCAAACAGCCGGTATGGGCGGAGGGAGAACAGTCGGTGTAAGCAGACACAGAGATAACCCAGACGTTCGAATTAGCAACCAAGGACTTAAAAGATTTATAACCGCGACGAAAAGAATCGGCAGGAAAAGAGCTGTAATGGTGGCAGACGTAGGACAGTTCTGGATGACGTATGTAATGGGGACTACCGGAGAGAGACGGAGACCGGAGGGAGGAGGGCGGAAAGGTGCCTTAGGAGACCCATCAGCCCAAAGCGGCGTGTGGTCCCTGTTTGGACCCTGACGGAAACAAAGCACCTGTTTGGACCCTGACGGAAACAAAGCACCCTAAAAACAAAGCAGGACAAATGGGACAACCAGGGATCTGTCTGCACACGGAGATGGCCTTTCAGACGAAGGAATGATCGTGTGTGTTTTTAGACGTGGTCATACTAGCATGATCACACGCACACCAAAAAAAAAGAGAAGGATCCTCATGTTTCAGAGACGCGCGCACTGCCATTGCTGACGGAGTGATGGGATGGTTTGCTCTAAAACAGCATGGAAGTGGGGGGCGGGGCAGACAGGACCGGAAAGCAGAGAATAAATGAAATGCCGTGAGCTGTACGTAGACACCTGCGGGACCCAGGAACGGGCAGACGAGGATTCCTGTAACACTCCCTCTGCGTTGTGCATGCTGAAACGCCCGTAACAAAGAATTACACAAGGAAAGGAAGGGAGGGCGGGGACCAGAAAGAGAAAGCTTCCTGCTCCTTGGTGACGGGGGTCCACTCGGGCGCCCAGCCCACCTCTGCCGGCCCACCTCTGCCCAGGAAGGGGGTGAGGCCCTGCCTGCCGAGCATGCCAGTCATTTAAGCTGCTTCTGACTTGCATTGTCCAAACCCAGTTTCCTCGCTGAGCGTCAGATGTGGGACCCCGTGCCTCCCGTAGACCTCGAAGGCCAAGGGTTGCTTCCCAGGCCCTAGGTCGGCCCCCTCTCCCGTCCAGGTGGGCCAGGTTCCTAGGCCTGTGTGTCTGCCCACGGCCACCTGGCTTCCAGAGAGAGGGGCTGGGGGCCGTGCGAGGGCACCTCCCAAAGCGTAACTTCCTGGGACCCCTCCTTCTAGGACCCGCCCATCTGACAAGCAGCCCTGGTACCCACGCCGCCGCCCGTGGGCACCATTTCTTCTCTCTCGGTGCTTCCCCAAGGTTGGAATCTGGAGCCGGGTCCTTCCCCTCCCTCCACCGTCCACCAGCCTGTCCACCTGAATCCTTCCCTTGACCCTGAGGGGGGAGGGGGCGTTGGTGAGCAGCAAGGACAGGCAGGGGCGGGAGCCAGTGCTGGCGGCGAGGACGCTCACCCGGCAAATGCCAGAGGTGACCTGCCCGCCGGGCAGGGCCCGCCTGTCGCCAAATGCTCTTCCCGGAACGGGCGCACGCGGTGATCTTGTGACTGCCCTGCCTCCGGGGCTGGTGTCTCATCGCTTTGCTATGAAACAGGAGACGCGAAGAGCTCTGCTGGTCCCAGCGGAACGTTCCGGCGGCTCAGAGGCGCAGCCCCGGGCCGGGGGCTCCGCGGGACCGACCGCAGCAGACACAGAATCCTGTTTCGTTTGGTTTCTGTTTCAATCCGCTTCCGAGGATACGTCTTTACCGATTTTACAGAGAGGAAAAGCGAGCGAGGAAAACATCCATCGGTCGCCTCCCAGACGTGCCCCAGCGGGGGATCGAACCCACGGCCTAGGCAGGCGCCGGGACAGGGAATCAAACCCGTCAAGGGATGAGGCTCAGCCCACTGAGCCGCCGACCAGGGCTCTGAACCTCACAGTCACCCACAACGTCACGTCCCCTCGACATGAAAAGCGGGGCCCCCTCAAAGCGATCAGCCAGCTTCACCCACACCACCCTCCGCGGACCCTTCACACGCAGCGAGCGCGGCCCCAGAGGGAGACTGGTGACCGCCGTCCCGCATCGCCGGGTCCGAGGAGCCTCCCAGGCAGCTCCCACCCGAGGCATCAGGCTCTGGGGGGACCCGGACCTTCCTTGCGCGCCCCAGCTTCCGCATCCCCGTGCCTCTTTCAGACGTGGGCTCGCTGGGTCCGATCTCCCTCTGACTCTTGGGCACCCACTCCGCAGCGGGCTCTGTGGGCGGCCCCTGACTGCCGCCTGGGGTAGGTTCCCCCCTTTAGGTCACACCCGTGGGGCGCTCCCCCCTCACAGCGCCTCCCCACCCTGCCAGGGGCAAACGCCCCCGACAACCTCTGTGGCACCCTGGCCGTCCACGGCGCTGCCCACGGTGCTGCCCACGGCTGGAGCGGCACACGCATGGGCCGCGGGCAGGATATGAGAGCAGCCTGCGCACCTTCTCAGCTGCGGGAGCCGGGACAGGGCCCTGGGTTGTCCGTGGCTCAGAGGCTCGCCCCTGGCTGGTCTGTAGGCGGCAGGCGGGGCCTCCTGTGGTGCCATGGACAAGCCACCGGGCTGTGGTCTCCGTGCAGGTCAGAGCCTTGGACCACGGTCGGCATCAGGCTGAGTTGGGTTTCCTGTGCTTGGCCCGGCTCCCCCATCCCATCCCATCCCATCCCATCCCCATCCCATCCCATCCCCATCCCCATCCCATCCCATCCCATTCCCATCCCCTCCCATCCCATCCCCATCCCATCCCCATCCCATCCCATCCCATCCCATCCCATCCCCATCCCCATCCCATCCCATCCCATCCCATCCCATCCCCATCCCCATCCCCATCCCATCCCATCCCATCCCATCCCATCCCCATCCCCATCCCCTCCCATCCCCTCCCATCCCCTCCCATCCCCTCCCCATCCCATCCCCATCCCATCCCATCCCATCCCCATCCCCATCCCATCCCATCCCATCCCATCCCCATCCCCATCCCCATCCCCATCCCCATCCCATCCCATCCCCACCCCACCCCACCCCACCCCATCCCATCCCCACCCCATCCCATCCCATCCCCTCCCCTCCCATCCCCATCCCATCCCATCCCATCCCCATCCCATCCCATCCCATCCCCATCCCATCCCATCCCATCCCCATCCCATCCCCTCCCCTCCCCTCCCCTCCCCTCCCCTCCCCTCCCATCCCATCCCATCCCATCCCATCCCCATCCCCATCCCATCCCATCCCCACCCCACCCCACCCCACCCCATCCCATCCCCACCCCATCCCCATCCCATCCCCTCCCCTCCCCTCCCCTCCCCTCCCATCCCCATCCCATCCCCATCCCATCCCATCCCATCCCCTCCCCTCCCCTCCCCTCCCCATCCCATCCCATCCCATCCCATCCCATCCCATCCCCATCCCATCCCATCCCATCCCATCCCATCCCCATCCCATCCCATCCCATCCCATCCCATCCCATCCCCATCCCATCCCATCCCCATCCCATCCCATCCCATCCCATCCCATCCCATCCCCATCCCATCCCATCCCATCCCCATCCCATCCCATCCCATCCCATCCCATCCCCATCCCATCCCCACCCCACCCCACCCCACCCCATCCCATCCCATCCCATCCCATCCCATCCCCATCCCATCCCCACCCCATCCCCATCCCATCCCATCCCATCCCATCCCATCCCATCCCCATCCCATCCCCACCCCACCCCACCCCATCCCATCCCATCCCATCCCATCCCATCCCCATCCCATCCCCATCCCATCCCCACCCCATCCCATCCCATCCCATCCCCATCCCATCCCATCCCATCCCCACCCCATCCCATCCCATCCCATCCCATCCCATCCCGATCCCATCCCACCCCATCCCATCCCCATCCCATCCCCATCCCATCCCATCCCCATCCCATCCCATCCCATCCCATCCCCATCCCATCCCGATCCCATCCCACCCCATCCCATCCCCATCCCATCCCCACCCCATCCCATCCCCACCCCATCCCATCCCCATCCCATCCCCACCCCATCCCATCCCCATCCCATCCCGATCCCATCCCACCCCATCCCATCCCGATCCACCACCCAATGCTGCCCCCCCCCCCACGCCAGGGGCTCATTAAGCAACCCCCTCGGGGGCCAGCAGTGCACTGTCATTGCACCAGCCTCCCGCCCCGCCCGAGAAGTCACACCCCTGGGCCAGTGGCGTTTGGGGGCTGCCTTTGTCCTTCCTCTGAAAATGCTCATTCTTTGTTGTTGTTGTTTAATCGATGTCAGAGAGGAAGGGAGAGGGAGGGAGAGACATCCAGGACGAGAGAGAGTCACGGACCAGCTGCCTCCTGCACGCCCCACCCTGGGGATCCAGCCCACAACCCGGGCCTGTGCCCTGACCGGGAATCAGACCGTGACCTCCTGGCTCCTATGTCGACGCTCACCACTGAGCAACACTGGCCAGGGTGCGTTTCTCTTTCTTATGAGCCGGGGATGGGGGCCTCTTTCCTGCCAGGGCCATTGGGCACGTATAGCTTCATGCGTGGGCCTTACAAAATGGCCACCGCACAGCCAGCCGGCTCCACGTGGCCAAACACTCAGCCGGCTCAGCCCGGGGTGCCCCCGGTTCACTCGGCACAGGTGTCGCTCATTAGACTGAGGGGCGGCGCCTGGAGAGGGAATTCCAAAATTCCAAGCTGGCCCTGGCCGGGCGGCTCAGTGGCAGAGCGTGGGCCTGAGCACCGGGGGGGGGGGTGGAGGGGGGTGTCGCGGGTTCGATTCCCAGTCCAGGGCCCCGTGGGAGCATGTGCGGGAGGCAACCCTTCGATGTGTCTCTCTCACATTGATGCTTCTCTCTCTCTCTCTCCCCCCTCCCCACTCCACTCCCTCTAAAGATCGCCGGGGAAATATCCTCAGGTGAGATGAACTAAGGAAAGAAAAAGGCTTCCCGTCTGCATTTCTGTTTGGTGGAGCATGCAGCAAACCAGACACACACACACACACACCACACACACTCCCCCGTGTGTGGGGACTGGCTGCAGGATTCTCCCAGAGGTGAGGACCCGCCCTCCTTCACTGCGGCCCGTGGCTCCCTTATGACCCACACCCCGTCCGGCTCAGGAACCCCCAGGTTTGTGAGATCCCAGGGCAGCGCCCCTTGGCAGCCGCAGCGTCCGGATCGGCCGGGGACGCGCTCATGGGAGTCCGAGAGGCGCGGTGCCACCCTCAGAGCCAACACCAGCAGGAAGCTAAAAATAACTATTTCCCGCAGACTCCGGGCGTGCCAGGGCCCCTTCCATCGGATCCCAGGACTTGAGGGGCAGACCCTGGGGGCCCAGGGAAACGGCGCGGCCTTGGCCTTGTCCTCCCAGGCACCAGGCGGGTCCAGACCAATGGGGCCGTGGCCTGCCTGGTGGGAAGAAGAGTCAGCCCCTGCGTTCGGAGGACGACCTGAAGCCGGGAGGGAGGAGGCTGGGGAGCTCGGTGTGCTTTTCATTTCCCTTCAGGACGAAAAGGAAAGAAAAAGAAATGCCTGGGTCCCTCCAATCTCCGCAGCCAAACCCGTGCCCAGCCGCAGGTCGCTGGAGGAAGAGGCCACCGCTCCGCGGCTGACTTACCGGGTGCCCGGCAGGAGGGCGGGAAGGCTCTCCGGGACGCCGCGCTCCAGGCTGCCCTGGCCCGTCGTCTGCCCGGGATCACATGGAAGTTGCTATAAATGTCCACGGGCTGATGGCTGGGACTCCGGCCTGGGAGGCAGCGGCCGCCAGCAATCTGACCCGGCCTGACGGCGGCTTTCCAGAAGGCTCTGCCCGAGGGAGGAGGGCAGGGGCAGCGCGTGCGGGTTCCCTGCGGCCCGTGGCGGCTCCTCTCGCTCTAGGTTCGTGGGGGATCCAAAGCCAGTTGCCACCGCCTTCGGCTGCACCTTCATCGGCGTGGGGCAGCTCTACATGTTGGGGAGGACCGGCCACTTTTCAAAACAAAGCGGCCTTGTGAGGAGGGAGGAGGAGGAGGAGGGAGAGGAGGAGGAGGAGGGGGACATGAAGGGCTACAGAATCAGAAGGGCTCCAAGGGAACAGAGGCCGATCCTTGTCAGCATCTAAGCTGTCCCTTCCGAACATCGGTGAGCCCCGAGGGGGGAGAAGGAGCAGGGCGGGAGGCCGGCGCTGGACGGCGGAGCGGCCTGAAATCCAGGGAAGCTCACTGCAGGGCTCACAGGGGGATCCTTCCCCGTGTCTGCGCCTCGTCCCTGGCTCCCGCTCCCCGGGGGGGCTCCCGGGCAGTGACCGTGCCGTGGGCCCACCAGGCAGGCTGCTGGGTGGGAAGCGTGGGCTGCGTGGCTCTGGGACACCCCCCCGCAGCTTGCTCCCCAAACGTGGGGCATGCAGGAGGCAACCCATCGGTGATTCTGCCGTTACTGATGTTTCCATCTCCCTCTCGCTTCATCTCCGACGTCCATAAAAAGACATGTTTTTAAAAAGGGATGGGCCAGTGGGTAGGTCTATATTCACAATCGTGGTGAGCAGGCTCCTCGCTGTCGAGGCGGGAATCTTACAGCCGGAGCGAGGGGAGCGAGACAAAGCGCAGAGGCCTATCTACCATCTGTCTATCCAGCGAGCAGGGCACGGAGGAGACCTCCCTGAGACCAGGCGAGCGGGGTAGAGTGGGGTCTCGGTGCCACGCTGCGATGAACGACGCAGACACTGACATTTCTGCAGGCCTGTGTGGTCATGGTGCTCCTGGGAGACAATGTGTTCTGGGCACCCAAGGGAACTGTGGGAAAACAACACTCGCAGGAAAAGCCAAAATGCGTGGAACGGGATTCACACGTTTGTCTTTGAAACTATGCTGCAGACAAGCCCACCTGTGCCACGTACTTTTGAATGTTTTAGCTTGAGAGTCCGTCACAGACGTACACTGCATGGTGCAGACGCGCAGGGAGAAGGGGCTCTGCGTGCCCGGGACGGGCCAGGCCGTGGCCGGGTGCTGGGGCGCCACGGACCCCGGAAGCCTGGTCGGGTGGGCGCAGGGACCAGCGCCCCTGCCCCTGCGTGGGTCTCGGTCCGCAGAGGTCTAAGCAGAGGGCTCGCGGCCCCTGTGGTCCCCTGAGTTGCCTCGAGGGGCGCTCTGACCGAGCGCGCCGCTCCGGCCGCTGCAGTGCCGGCCTCCGGCCATGGGCGGCGCTGTTGGCAGCGCCCCCGGCCGACCCGCGGGGAGAGCGCTCGCGGCTCAGGGTTTCAGTTTCTGGCGCGAACTTCCGCCCGAGGTGGCGGCGCGGCGATGTCGGGGGACAGCAGCGGGCGGCGGCCGGAGGGCCGGGGACGGGCCCGCGAGCCGCACCGGGGGCGCCCCCGCTCCCGCTCCCGCTCTCGGTCCCGCTCCCCGCTGGGGTCCCGCCGCGGCGCCGCGCCCGCGCCCGCGCGCAGGGAGGCCCCCGAGCGCCCGAGCCTGGAGGACGGGGAGCCGTCGGACTCGGGGGACGAGCTCCTGGACCCCGCGAGCCTGGAGGCGGAGACGGACCACGGCCTGTGCCGCCAGATCCGCCACCAGTACCGGGCGCTCATCAACTCGGTGCAGCGTAAGGCGGGGCGGGCACGGCGGGCGGGCCGGGGGCGCGGGGCACGGAGCGCGGGTTGCAGGCGGGGCGGCTCGCTAAGGGCCCCCCGCATCCCTCGTGTCTCCCGGGCCGCACGACCTTGCGGGGGCGGGTCCCCCGGCGGGACGGCACCGCGGAGGCCGAGCCCGACGGCCTGGGGAGGGGGAAGGCAGCCCGGGAGAACTGTCACCTGCGCGGGTCCCCTGCGCGGCGTGTGGCCCGCGGGCTGCGGGACTCGCCGAGTTCGGGGACCGCCCGGTCCGCCTGCGCCGAGGCCGCGGGCGCCAGGCTGCGGGCGGGGTGGAGGGAGCCGCTCCCCGGGAGTCCCCGTCGCCTGGGGCACGGCCCTCTCCAAGGCGCCTTTTTGGTTCAAACGAGGCCGGCGCGGAGGCGTGGGGCGGGCGGCGCGCCCGGCCCGCCGGGTGCGGGCCGGCCGGCCCAGTGTGTGTGTTTTTGGAACAGAAAACCGGGAGGACATCCTGAACGCCAGCGACAGGCTGACCGAGGTCCTGGAGGAGGCCAACACCCTGTTCAATGGAGGTGGTTTCTTTGTTTCCTTCTAGCGCGTCTTTCCTGCCCCGGGCCCTCGCTTTCTCTGCGGCCACTCTTCGCTGTCAGGTGCTTGGGGACTGGCTTAGTTCTTTTTCTTTCAGAGCCCACGTGTTGACATCAAACCGGTCCCCCGAACCAGTCTCTAGAAGCGGGGTCGGCCCGGTCCCCATCCCGGGGAGCGTCCAGGACCGGGGTGATGCCCGTGGCAGGGCCTGGGCGCTAGCTAGCCAGGGCGGCAGTTCGGCTGTGAACTTGGCCGTGGGCATCCCCCGGGGCTTCCTTTCCGCCCGGCCTTTGCGTGTTCCCAGAGCCACTTTCCACACCCCCTCCCGTGGGGCCCAGAACCCAGCCCTCAGCCCCGCTGCCCTCAGCGGCCCCTCCCCTCCTCGCCCCCAGCTTCCTCCGCAGTCTCCCTCCCATTACCCTCTTGTCTCCTTTTATTTAAATTTCTCGCTGTAGCTTATATGTTTTAAATGTATTTTTTATTGACTTCAGAGAGGAAGGGAGAGAGAGAAAAACATCCATGATGAGAGAGAATCGTGTATCAGCTGCCTCTTGCACACCCCCTGCTGGGGATGGAGCCAAAACCCAGGCACGTGTCCTAACCTGGAATCGAACCCTGGCCTCCTGGTTCATAGGTGGATTCTCAACCACTGAGCCACACGGCCGGCATGCGGTAGCTTATCTTTAATCCCATGTCCTCTGTCCGATCCTTTTGGATCGTCCCTCCTGAGAGGTCACTGCTCGCCACCTGCAGGGTGGCGCCTGAGATGCCCGGCCCTCACCCTGTTTCAGCTCGGGCTCCTTGACCACTGCGGATTGCCAGTCAGCGCGCAGTGGGCCCAGTTGGCGCGCAGTGGGCGTGCAATCTGACCTGCCCCTGCCCACGTGATGACAGTGGCGGGGCTGGGTGGTTGGAGTCGAGGGAAAGCCCTCTGTGAAGCAGGCTTCGTTAGACCGCGGTTAGGAAAGGTGGTGGTTCGGGTCCCGGGAGTAGAAGTGGAGGCGGCTGGCTGTTCGGGAGACTGGTGGGCTTGGCTTCCAGAGTGTGGCCGGCTGGGCGCGGAGCCAGTGTTTCCAGCGAGATGGGCGGGTGGTCGGCTGGGCAGTGCTGCGTGCTGGCTGGAAATGCGAGAGCCGCGGGCGGACTGTGTAACTGATGCACGTCTCTCTCCTGAACAGTGTCCCGAGCCAGGGAAGCCGTCCTGGACGCCCACTTCCTTGTTCTGGCTTCAGATCTGGGCAAGGAGAAGGCCAAGCAGCTGCGTTCCGATCTGAACTCGTTCGATATGTTAAGATACGTGGAGACTCTCGTAAGTTCAAAGCGACAGACGCTTTAACAAAAGTTTTGTCGTCCCGTTGTCTGCTCTGCTTCTGTCCATATGCAAGTAGCTGTCACTTCCCTGTTCCTTCCTGGGGGCCCCAGAGGTTTGCAAGAGACCTCACCAAGTGCGACTGACAGGAGAGCTGGGCCGGAGCTCAGAGCAGCTGGGAATCGCAGCTTCTGAGGCTCCGGGCGGTCCATGCACAGGTGGCCACGCTGTTTCCTCAGTCCCCGGTCAGCTCACTCAGTTTCCAGTTTATTCCCGGTGACGGGGACCTTTGCCCAGGACCGCAGGGGGCAGGCTCGCCAGCGACCAGTCAGGGCCGGAGGGCAGGTGTTAGTCTGAGAAGATGATATTTCAGAACCATAGGAACACGATTGGGATGTTGTTTGTTTTTGGCGGGGTTCTTTTTTCCCCTGCTGTTTTGTTTATTTTGCGTTGCCTCTGTGAGCGGTGGTTGTTCCCTGAAACAGTGGGACCTCTCCGTGACGGATCTGCCAACAGGCACAGCGAGACCTTCTGTCTCCTGTTCTTCTTTTGTCCTCCTCGGTGCTCACCTCTGCCTGGCGTCTCTGCTGGGACAGTGACCTTCCGGCTGGATGTTTGTTAAATGTTATTACGTGACTTAGTTCCAGGAGATCTGACCAGATAAGTGCATTATTTGTAAAGGTATGAGGTGTTGGTTGTTCTTAAAACCTCAGAATTTTTTTAAAATTTGAAATACTTAAGTTTCAAATCTTACATTTTTCTCTGTTTTTAAAAAACTTTTTTATTTTGAAGTTAGTGTGTTTTTTAAAAGGCACACTCAGGTACCGCCCAGTAAAGTGGCCTGATGTTGGGTCATCTTTTTAAAAATTACTTGTGTTTATTAGGATAAAGCTCTGTACTTCAGATAACCTACCCAAGTAAATCCCGAAGCCTGAAAGCACCCCATGAAAACCCTAAATTAACAGCTGTCCAGCATCCGCGTGGGGAAGACCTTCCCCAGTAGGACACCCAGCATAGAGCCCATCAACGGTGAAGAAAAGGCGGCGGGTGTGACCAGACAGGAGTTAGGACATCCCCTACAAGTGGGCGGTGGCCAGAGGGGGCGGGGGGGGGGGGCGGGGGGGGGAGGGCAGGTGCTGACCTCTGACCTGCTCCGAGCAGCCTCTTCCCTCCGAGTTGGGTGCCTTCCATAGGGTTCAGCTCTTGGAGGACTTCTTGGTGATTGTCTCTGTGTGGTGGTAGCGTTTCAGCCTGGTAACCTCTGGACCCTTTGTAACCGTGTAACGGAGCAACCATGTGCTCTCCTGGCAAAGACAGCGCGGGGCCTTTTCTAGAGCTCGTCGGGGCGAAGACGCACTGCCCCCAGCTCTCCCAGGAAGGCGGCTTCCCGCTGGGCCGCGCTCCCCGTGCCCGCCGGCCCCTGGGTGCCGAGGAGGGTTTCAGGGGCCCGGCCTCTGGGTGCTGAGACCCGCTGAGCCCCGCTGAGCAGGGTCAGGGGTCAGCCAAAAATGAGAATCCAACGCAGTTCAGCTTCCCTGTTGTCTTGGAGCGTTTGGTGGGGCGTGATCGCATATTTTTATGCCGGCACAGCGTGCTAGGACTTTACAGATGAGCCGCGTGGGCCAGCGCCGGGCTCCCGTCTGGCTCCGGGGCCATCTGGGGCTGGGTCAGCCTTTGCTGTGGGGCCTGGACCAGGGAGGATGTTAGCAGCAGCCCTGCCTCCACCCACTGGATGCTGGGAGAACCCCACGCCCAGTTAGTTGGGACACCCAAAGATGTCTCCAGGGAGGGTGGAGAACCCTGGGTCGACACAGCTCGCCTTCCAAACAGCCCTGGTGCGCGGAGGACTGTCTCCTGCCACAGCAGGTGCTCTGGAAAACGGGAATTTACCAGTAAAGTGGTCTTTGTCACAGGAAACGCAGCCGGCGCGTCTGCACAGGGACACAGCCGCGCCTGCGCCCGTGAGCGCCGAGAGAGAGAGAGAGAGAGAGAGAGAGAGAGAGAGAGAGAGAGAGAGAGAGAGAGAGGGAGAGGGAGGGGGAGGGGGAGGGGGAGGGGGAGGAGGCGCGTGGTGAGGGGTGCCGTGGCTCAGCGGGCTTCTCCCTTCCTCTTGCAGCTGACACACATGGGCGTGAACCCCCTGGAAGCCGAAGAGCTGGTCCGTGACGACGACAGCTCGGACTTTGAGTTCATAGTCTACGACTCCTGGAGAATATCAGGCAAAACGGCAGAAAACACCTTTAATAAAACCCATACATTCCACTTCCTGTAAGGCCCTTTCGAACCCCGGAGGCCAGCCATTTTCAGACCTGACCTTGTGTTTGAGTGTAGGGACAGGAGTTGCTTGCTGCCGCAGCGGTGCCGATCGGGAGCCCTGTGTAGAGCCTGTACACGGGTCTGAAAGCCCATGAGGCCTTGGTGTGGGTTTGGCTGCGCAGGAAAGGCTGAGGGCAGCACCTCCTGACGCTGAGGGAGCCTCGAGCCCACGCGTCCGGCCCGCTTTGTCTCATCTGCAAGGTCCTCTGAGGGAGGCGGTGCCTCGCGGCACCGTGAGACGGACACGTGTGAAGGGCGTGTGCCACGCGGTCCCTCTCGGGTGGTTACTGTCCTATGTTTGAAGGCTGTTTGAGGCACTGCCCTGTGACCCCAGCTCAGTTTTGGACACAGCTCTGATTATGGAGTTTTCCTCTCTCCCCAAGCGCACGCATCTCTGTCTCACCTTCCTGCTCAGCCCGATGGGGAGACCGCGTGCAGAGCGGGGGATCCTGTCCCGGGAGGCACCTTCCCTGGGCCCCCTTGTTTCGTCCTCATGAGGCGGGGCCTGGGCGTCTGTGTCCTGAGTCCCCTCAGAACCTCGAGACTGTGGGGTCTCAGGTGGAAGGCCGAGGGGCCCGTGGGGTCTGCGTGGGGTCAGGCACCTGCCCAGACCCCTTTCTCTGCTAGGGTGCGAAGGTCGGGCCTCCTCACTGCGGGGTGGAGTCCAGGCCTTTGTTTGGCTGCTGAAGGCTGGGCTCTGCCAGGTCCTGGGTGTGTGGCTGGCCTTGGGCGGTGTCGCCCTTTATTCACCAGCCGGCCAGCTGCCCCGTGGTGAACTGCCTGCAGCCCTGGTCTCGTGTCCCCCCTCCTCCCAGCTGGCCAGGCTTGTCCTCCCGCAGGCCCCGGCTCAGGAGCCTCCGGGAGCTCCTGCGGCGGAGCTGTGGGTGTAGGGCCAGGTTTCCCCACTCGGCGGTGCGCCAGTCTCCACGTGGGGCCCACAGTGCACACGGCGCACCTGCCTGCACTGTCCTTTGGTTGCTCGAGTGTCGGGGCCACGGGGGTCTGAATTCTTGGGGGCTTGGCCTCTGCGTGATGCATCTATTGCTGTAGCTTCCGTCTGCAGTGGCCTTTTGGGAGGTAGTGGGACAGGAAGCCCTGGGTCTGCTCGAGCAGGTAGCCTAAGACAGGGGTGCCGTGGTCCCGCGTCACACCTGTCCGAAGGCTTGTACCCGCGGGAGCCATTCCCCTTCCCCACGTGCTCATCCTTCCCCGTCTGCCAGACAGCAGCCCGCGCAGGACCAGCGGCAGGGTCAGCGACTGCCGCTCGGGGCAAACGGTGCAGCGAGGAGGGAGCCCTGGCGAAGCAGAGCGGGAACGTGTCACAGGCCCAGGCCCGGCAAGGCCCGGTCTGGCGGCGCGCCTGCCTCGCTGATGCCGGCCTGGTCCGAGCGCCCCGGGCGGACCGCTCTCAGTAGTGAGCGAGTTTGTTTAGAAACGAACCGGAAAAGCCCTGAGAGCGCCTTTCCCATCAGGTTGGGCTCCATCCAGGGAGAGTGCCCCGTGCCAAAGCCGCGCGCCGAGCGTCCCAGGAGGATCTGTGCGGTGGAGAAGGAGCGGGAAATGCCCGTCCAGGTTGGTCCTAAGTCTCGCATTTTAAAGCCCCTGACGTGGACGTGGCCATCAGGACAGTGGACACGCAGCTCGGCCGTCTTTTCTAGCCGTTAGGGTCTGGAATCGCTTAAACAATCGTGTCATCTGAGCCTCTCGCCCTTTCATCGGCTGGACCGTGTCTCAGTCTCAACGTGTCCCGTCCTTCGGGTCAGGCCTAGGCCAGGGCTGCTCACCCTCCCACTCCCACACGTGGGGCGGAGTGTTCTTGTCCGGGGGTCTGTCTGACGCATGTGGGATGTTGAGCAGCACCCGGGGCCTCTTCCCACTGGGTGCCAGTAGCATCTTTCCTGCCCACCCAGGGATGGCAGCCACCTCCTGGCACGTGTGCCCGAGGCCCAACCACTCCCAGTGGGGACCGCTGTTCTGAAGCGCCCTTTTGCGCTGTGCTCTTTCATGTCCCACCTGAAGGCGGTGGGTTTGGCCACGTTGCTCCTCGTAAAGAACTGACGTGGAATGTTCCTGAAAAGCTCTGTTTTAGGGCGGCGATAAACACGGCCAGCCCGGGGCAGACGCTTGGAGGAGGCGCGTGGGGCAGGGCGGCCAAGCCGGCCTGCTGACGACTTTGTGTTTTCAGCTGAAGAGAATGGAGGAGTCTCAGCAGGAAGCCACGGAGAAGGAGGTGGAAAGGATCTTGGGGCTGCTGCAGACCTACTTCCGCGAGGACCGTAAGTGGGACGCCGAGTTCCCGGCGGCGCCGTCGGTCTGTTAGAGGCGTCGGTTTCAGCGGGAAGCTGTTTTTGTGTCAAAGGCATCTTCTCACCCTTACTGTGGAAAGGGTTACCCGTGTTCCCCTTCCCCCTCCACCCCTTCTCGCCCGCCCCGTGAAAGGCATGTTCGGTGACACGTAGCGTTGGAGTCATTTTGACCCTCGGGCACGCGTGTTTGCGGAGGCTTCTCCCCTTTACAGGTTCCGCCGAGGGTGTTGGTGACGTAGCTTTTACTTTTTAAACAACGGGGTGTTTTTCTGTAAAAAATAAAACGTGACGTAGACACGAGATAACCGTCCCCATCCCGCCTCTCCTCCCTCCCCGGAGGCAGCTGCCTGCAACCGTGCTGGGTCGATTCTCAGATGGTCAGAGCTGTGCAGTCCTACCAATGGGCACATAGTAGGGTGTTTTGTGGGGTTTTCAAAGCTGACCACAGCGCACACATTCTTCTGCAGCATGACTTGTCCTCTCAGCACACGGGGTCCCCGTGTTCTTGTCCGTGGCTCCCCGTGTGCGGCCGTGTCGTAGACACGTTGGCCAGCCCCTCTGCCCAGGCCAGTGAGTTCTCCGTAGCCGTTCACTCCCTGTCGACGGCGCGAGCCAAGAGGCTGGGCCTGACGGTCCCCGGATGCTCGTGTTTCTGTAGGACAGCTTCTGGGGGTGGGGGCGGGCCCGGGGCCGGGCCTGGCTTTAATAGGTTTGCCACGCCGCCCCCCAGAGGGTGGTCCGTGTTCACATCCCCAGCAGCACGGATGTGGGGCTTCGCGGCGAGCAGCAGCCACGCCCCGTCCTAAAGAACACCCCCCCCCTCTCTGCAGCCGACACGCCTATGTCCTTCTTTGACTTCGTGGTCGACCCGCACTCGTTCCCTCGGACGGTGGAGAACATCTTCCACGTGTCCTTCATCGTAAGGGTAAGACGTGTTTCTCCGACGGTTTCCTGAGCTTTAAGAAATAAACCGCCGAGACTGGAGGGAGCAGGCAGACGCGTTTGCGCCGAGCGGTGTGAAGGCAGACGCGTTGTCGAAGACAGGAGGCAGAAGCGACGGCTCAAACAGGTTCAAAGTGGAGGCGCTTGCTCTTCCGTTCAGAATTTTAGTGCAAGGATGGGCCAAAAGTGAACCTGGAACCGCGGGTTGGCGAGAGCACTGTGGCGTCCACGTAACACGCCTGCACGCGATAGCTGTCGTGTTAGGGACGAATCTCCTTGTCGTCTAGGCGCCTCGGGAGGGCCAGGTGGTCGCCCATGAACTCTCATAGAAACGGACAATGGAACGTGCGGGGTGGGCCGAGGCAGGCTTACGGCCGTGAGCGCCCTGGATTATTACTTGCTGTATTTTCCACGCGAACACTGGCGGTCTGCTTTTGCCCGCCCTGTGTCTACAGAGAGTGATGAAGTGGGGGTGGCAACACTCAGTGGGTGCAGTTGAGTGAGGGGCACGGAGGAGGCCTTACAGCAGTCTTGTAGCGCTAAGCGAGAAGTCATTTTGAAGTAGGTGAAGTGCTAATGGGGATTGCTTAGACTGTCTTTGTCTTAGCGGATTGCTCAGCTTAAGTCACATTCACCTTACACGTTGCTCGTGTTATTCATCCGTTCCTGTGTAGCTCACCTCTTCTGCTCGAATGACCTTTGACAACTTTTGTCTTTCCAGCACATGTAAGATGAATGTGATCTTAAGCTGAGACAAAAAATGTTGCATTAACTAAAGTTTTCCCAGAAATGACATCAGGCCTATTTTGTCAGTGGTGAGTGATAGAATTATGCACCACAAAGTGCGAGTATGCAGAAAATGCATCTGTCGGTTAAAGAGGCAGACAGTTCAGTTCACGAGATGCTGGGGCGGAGGCGTCGGGTGGGAAAGCGGAGAGGCCCCCCGGGGCGCTGAAAGAAGAACGTTCCGGCCTTGCCTCACTGTCGTTCGTTTCCTTGTCTGAGACACAGGACTCGCTGAGTGGTTTTCTCACCCAGCGGCTCTGGGCTCTAAACTGCAGTCTTCTACAATCATTTTTTTGTGTTTTAGGATGGTTTTGCAAGAATAAAACTTGACCAAGACCGGCTGCCAATAATAGGTAAATGACCCCCGGGTTCAGAAAACTAGCTTCAGAGGAAATGTATTTGGTACCGGAGTCTACGTGTTGTGCCCAACGTAAGGGGGTTTTCACTCCGGGAAGCAAATGTCTCGCTCAGCCAACGGAAAACGCCGAAGACGTGGCCGCAGTTTGACACAGCGGCTCGTCTCTGTCGTTGGTTCGGTCCAACCTCCGCTGCTGCCGCGTGAACAGGAGGTCACGTCCTTCCCTCCCATTTTAGCGTAGCGAGCTGGCCGTTGCGGTTACTGTGGTAGTCTTCTCCCGGAGAGGATCCTGCGTTCCCGGTGGAGGGATTGCTCCCGTTAAGGACTCTGTAGAGCGAGGCCGCCAGGGTGCAGCTCTGATTGCTACGCAGAGGTGCAAGGTTTCTCAGCGGCCGAACGCGTCACTCGACTGCGTTTTTAATGAAACACACGGGTGACTTGCTCCTGTAACAACGTCACAACCCAGCGATCGTAAGCCCCGGTCAGGAGGTAGTCCTAGAATCATCTCCACACAGGTTTCGTTCTGCTTTTCATCCGTTCCTGTGTAGCTCACCTCTTCCGCTCGAATAACCGTGGACAACGTCTGTCTTTCCAACAGAGCCTGTTACTGTTGAGGAAAGCGAGGGCATTGACCACAGCACCCAAATCAGGAACCAAGGGATTATAGCCTTGAGTTACCGCGACTGGGAGGTAAAGCTCCACCACTGCCCGCCGGTGGGTCCTGCCTCGCCTCGCCCTCGCCCTCGTTCGACCTCGGCCTTGCCCGTGAGCCCGGTGCCCACCTGTTCTTTGCTCTGCAGGAGATCGTGAGGACCTTTGAGATCTCAGAGCCCGTGATCGTCTCCGGCCCGAGCCGGCACAGCCAGAGCGCTGACGGCAGCTGAAGGTGAGGCTCCTGGGGGCAACCGGGGCTTTTAGCGAACGCTCCTGGGCGTCCGACCGTCCCGTTGGGCACGTTCTGGCGAGTGTGGGTCTTGCTGCCCATTGCCTCCCTGTGCTGGTGACGAAGGCCGGGCAGGCCCTGTGCTCGGCCCCTCTCTGGACCAGTGGCCTTGCTGACCTCCAGGTGGGCCGTCGGTAGAGGCAGAGCAGTTAGTTCTGGCTTGGCTTTTTTAACCCTAGTGGGACACATCGGTACGTAAGGGAAGATGGAAGCCTACATCGGTTTGGTTCAGTGTCCCGTCAGACTTGCTTACTTTGCGGGTACAAAGCAGAGGAGGAGGACCACCTCAAAAGGAAGTCAGGGAATGGCCGCTTCCCAAACGAGCGATGCTGTGAGGGCACTCTGCCTTCCTGTGGAGGAGAGCATTGTGGCAGCAGGCGAGGCTCAGTGCGACCTGGCTTCTGCAAGCAGCTGTGGGGGCCCCGGAGACCTGGGCTCCGCTGGCTCTGCCCCTGTACGATGGCGGGCAAGTCACATGCTCACACGCGGCCACCGTTGCCTTACCGACAGATCTATACGCCTGTCCGTAAAGCGGGAGGTTTCTTTTTCTAGCTCAAGTGTTGTATGATTCTGAGAGTTAAAATGCAAACTCTTCAGTGTGCCTCAGCTAACGGAGCTGCTTTTGCTCTGGGCTCCTGCGGGAGAGGGGAGTGCTGACACGCGGTAGGGGTGTGACGGGTGACCCGGGCCTGTGCCCTGAGGAGGGCTAGCCGTTAGGTTGCACTCATGTATATTAAGTCACCTTTTGATTTATCAACATTAACCAGCTATTTCCCCCTCCCCCCTTTTAGGACGCAAACGGATAGTGAGATCCAGAAAGGAGAGCAGCATGTACTGTATATACTGTATGATTGAACGTTTTTAAAGCAGATGGTTTTAGTAAACTGTAGCTTTTGATAGTTACGGATTTGTCATGGTTGTCTTTGATTAAAGGAAATTCACTGCCATGTTCACAAATAGTCCTAGTTCCTCTTTGTCCTGTTATCAGGAGAGTGTCTTCCTTCTCCAGTCCTGTCCCACGGGGAGCTTGGATCGGCAGGCAGTGGCCGACACATCACGATGGTCCTTGTTACATCCCGGGCCGTGAAGTCAGCTAGTCAGGTCCACACTATTAGGTTGTACCACAGAAAATAGTTTTTGTCGCTAAAACGTGGTCAAGTATCAGCAGTGTCACGTGACTCGGCCTATGATTTATACACAAGCAGCTCAGTCCTCGCCAAGCCAGGCTGGACCACCTTCCCAGCAAGCCAGCTGTGGGTCTGTCCGCCACAGTCCTCTGTCCATGAGGCTGCTGACCGCCGGAGGGAACCCCGCACGGGCGGACGCAGGCTGCTCCCAGGGCCTGGTCTTTCCTCGGCCTTCGGGTCTGTGCCCAGTGCTCTCTGAGTCCCTAGTGGGTTCCTTTTCCCATTCCCGCTTTCTGCATCAGCCCTTGCTCACTCCTTCCCTCGTGTCAGAGCTGGAGGGTCTGTCTGTGGAAGGCTCGGGGCGAGCCCCCTGCTCCTCGGTCTCTGCCTTGCCAGCCATCCCTCTCCCTCTCCACACCTAGTGCTTTCCCTCCACCATCTCATCTCATCTCATCTCATCTCAACAAAATGACCGGGACCCGGAAGTTCCTGTCCTCTCTCCTCTGTAAGCAGGACCACTTGCGAAAGCGTCTGGTCCTCACCTTGGCCGTTCAGCACCTCCTCCCACCACTCCGCTGAGGCCGTTCTGTGCCAGATTTACTGGCGGTTCCTTTCCAGCTGAGACCCAGTGAACGCGCGCTGTGCGTTTGGCACTTGAAAGGTACTTCTCGAAAACCACATCCTTGTGTCTGACGCGTCCCGTTTTCCTTCCGCCATCGTGCTCGCGTGGTAGACACGTCGCATCCCGAGCCTTCCCAACGGACTGCACTTCTCCAAGCAGCTCCAGGAGCTGTAGCCGAGGCGCCTGGGCACGTGGCTGTTGGGACGTGCGGAGAAGAGCCCCGCCTTGCCTCCCGCGGCCGGTGCGCGTGTCCTTCCTACCACAACCCGCCCTTAATGGGTCACTAACTCTCCCCTGGTCTCGCGATGCCATCTTGCCCCGTTTCTGCCACTGCCACCCCTCTGGTGCCCGCTTCCTGTCTGCCTTCAGGTGTCTCCTCCTCCTTCCCACGCGGACGCCCCGCTGCCTTCAGGACTGAAAGGCCGAGCTCCTGGGCGCGGCCGGGCCCGTTTCTGGCTCACTTCCTCCTCTAAGCCAGTCCTCCACTGTTAAATGGCCTGGGTGCGAGAATGGCATGCCACTGCCCCAGTGACAGCGTATTTCACTGGTAGTCTCCTCACGGGGCTGAGTCACCCCGTCCCCACCGCCGGCTGGAGAACATGGTCACCTGGCCCTCCTCGCCCCTCGGCCCTGAGCCCCCGCCGACCCACTCCGTCTCTATGTCTGTCTCTGTCTTCAGAAACTTGCCGGTTCCGGACATTTCGCAGAAATAGAATCACACGTGTGGTCTTAACATCGTAATTGCTTTGCTCTTGCCTTTCTCGTCCCCTTCATTTCCATTCTGCTTGTGTCAAACACGCCCCACGGAGAGACGGGCGCGGACTTTCTTCAAACCGAGGCGGAAAAGCTGCCGCTTCGCCTTCCGTGCCTCTTGGTGATGGCCGAGTGTCCTGACCATGGGCTTCATTGTTTTTTAAAACTGTCAACAGAGGTTACCTGGCAGGCTGGTTAGGGGCCACTTTTCCGTCTTTCAGCTTCTGATTGAAAAACAAAAGAACTGATGGATGCCGTCTTTTAAGAAGCAAACTAAGGTAACGTCCCGGCCTTTCCCCTCCAGAGCTCCGAGTTGGAAGAGCACCTGTGCTCACCTTAGTCACCCTGTCTGTGCTCACCTGGTCCTCCCGCACCCTTTCCTGGGGGCTCTCTCCGGGCCAGGGCGGTGCCTTGCTCTGTGCGGACCGTGCTGCGGGGGTGCAGGCCCGCTCTCCTCCCTGCCCTGCCGCCTGAGGAGTTCCCGTCCGGGTGCGTCCGCAGGCTCCAGGCCCCGTCCGCTGCGCCTCCCTCCTCGCCCCCCTTCTCTCACTGGAGCTTGTGCTACAGAACTGGGGGTGTTCGGCGTTGTTCCTCCGATGGGTGACGGACTGCTCAGGGGTTGGGAGCGGGAGATGAAAATATGGCTGCACACGTTAGAGAGGGAGTCTGTTTCCTCTCCCCTGAGCCTGGGCTGGCCTTGCTAACTCGTTGAGCAGCACCGTTGGCAGAGGCGATGCTCCGGAGGCCGGGCCCGGGGAAGCCTTGCGGAGTTGGACAGGCCTCTCAGAGCCCGAGTCGCTGTAATAGGTGCAGCCACCACGAGGCCCTGGAACTACACGGGGAAGGGACGGAGGGAGAGGGACTAGCCCAGCTTCCCTGCCTTCCAGCTGTCCCTGCCAGGGGCCTGTAGGGGAAGCGTGGACCCTCCAGACCAGCCCGGCCATCACCTGAGTGTCCCCAAGTGGCTCCGGTGGTGCCCCAGGGGCAGAAGCGTGCCCAGCTGAGCTCTGCCCGAATTCTCGAAGCAGAATTGTGAGCTACACGAAGATGGTGGTTTTAAGTCAAGTTCTGTGTTTATGGTTTAAGTCCTTCCCCCTCCCCCCATTTTGATGCCCTTGGAAACAAAATTAGGATATGGGATTTTACTGCGCTAACAACTATGCAGGTATGCTGCCTAAAAAAGAAATACAATCATCTAGAAAGTTTTGATTTTATTTTCTAGTTGACTTCTCAGAAATGATGGTATCCTCAAGAGCTGTCTTCGGAGTGGTTTTTTAACGCTGCTGTCTCTGGCCTTCTCCCTCAGAATCGCCACTGCAAAGGGTGCCTCCCAGCGAGGCTGTATGAGGGGGTAGGCTGTGATCTGCTCCAACTCCTTCGCTTCCTCTTTCCTCACCTGAGGTTTGAGGAGAGGAGGAGCCTGGGTGGCGAGTTTCTGGGCCTCTCGTTGGTGATTTCTTTGCTCTGCAAACTCTCGCCCTCGAATCATGCGATCTCGATGTCTCTGCATCTGCTCTTGCACCCATGCCAGCTGGTGCTGTCTGGTTTTGGCTCTGGGTCTTCTCTGGGTGTTTTCCGCCTTTTCGTCCTCCAGGGTGAATGTTTTAGGGGAAAGGATCTCACTCTTCTGAGGAAGCAGCCAATACTTGTGGTCTCGGAGGCCTCTAGCTCGCTCTGCCCGGTGGATGTGTTTCTTTATCTGGTCCAGCTCCTTCTCAGACACTAGACAGTCCTGTCTTCTCGCCTCCGCTGTTTTTCCTCTCTGTATTCCGTTTTCCGCTTCCTTTATGTCAAAGCCCCATTTTGGAACCATAATGTATTCCCAAGCATCGTCCAGCATCTCTTGATATTGTTGACGGCAGTGCTCCTCCGCCCTGGCAAACCACAAGTCAAAAGATAGTTTATGTGTATGAAGTGTATTTCTCTCGGGCCGAAACTGGACTGTTTCCTCACGTCTGTAGAATGGACGCCACCAACCGCTTGTCAGAGGGACGGATCAGAACCGTTTAGGTCGGCTGCTCTGTCCTAGTCCGTGGCACGAATCTCACGTGGCACTCGCACACCATGGGCACTTAGAGCCTCTTCACCGTGCGCCGTCCGGTCCTCCTCTTCAGCCCGCCGCGCCGCTGCGCAGGGTCCCTCCTTGTTGAATCCTTGGCCTTAGACTTCCTCGAGGAAACAGAAGCAGTCACTCAGGAGGACCCCTCTCCCGGGCCCAGCACCACCCCGTGTCTCCCAGACTCCGTCTGCCTTTCCAACACTGCCCCCCCCAGATCGAAAGCCAGTCTCCCACCTGTGCTCACGGAGCCTCAGGAACTTCCGTTTGCAAATGCTCAGATTCCCGTTCCTGCGTCAGCAAACGGTCCTGCTACTGGGTCCCCCCATCAGCTTGACGACATGCGTCAGCCCGCATCGCCTGTAACAGAAGAGGGTCCTCTCCAGCCTCCACTGCCTTCTCTCCCCTCCACAGCGTGACTTGAAAGCACTTCCCTACGACGCCCTCGACTTCCCCGCCTCTTATTTCCTCTCAGTCCTCTTTGGCTGGGTTTCTGTCCCCGCCCCTTTGAGACTGCTCTCATCTAGGCCGTGGGTGACTGCCACCCGGACAGATTCGGTGCTCCCACCTCTGTCTTGTCACACTGACCTCTCAGCAGCTTTCTCTGGAGGTGACCATGCTCCTCCTTGAAATACTTCCTTCTGGCTTCCAGGCTGTGGACAAGGGCATGTGACTAAGGCTAGCTTGGATCCCTCACTATCCCAGCTGTTAGCTGAGTGTCCCCCAGTGACTGACTCCCCTCCTCCTCTTCCGACTTCATGGCCATTCCCTCCACCTGCGTGGCTGGTTCTGTCTTTCAGATGTAATGCCGGGAAGGAGAGCGGAGAAATTGTCACCTGAGATAGAGCAGTCACAGTGGGGCTGCTGGACAGGGACAGTCTGAGCATGAACCAGGCGACCTCACAGGGGTCCGGCTCGGGGCAGAGGCATGGACAAGGCCGCTACCCTTTACTTGACTCTCCCCACAGTGTTGTCTCAGTCTGCCCTCCTCAGTCCTGTCACTTCTAACCTCCAAGCACCCCCACCCTGGGGTAGTAGCCTCCCGAATCCACTTCCCCGAAGTGGCTTCCCCGAGTCCACTTCCCTCCCTCTGCCCCCAGCGTGTCGCCCAGTGGCAGTGACCTTTGCACTCTGCAGATCTGAGCCCGCCCCTTGCCTGCCTCGACAGTCCGCGCTGCGTCCTAATGTGGTTCCTGATGGCCTCTCGGTCGACTGCTCGCTGCCCTGCCGCAGCCACACGGACTCACCATGCTCGTCCCCATTGGAGGCCTTTCACCTAGTCTCCCTTCAGGGTCACCCACGAGTCGCAGCTCTGACGGCGGCACTGACGCACGTCACCGCTAGGTTTCAGCTTAGCGGTCACTTCCTCAGACCTCCCGCCTGCGCATTCAGCTATAACCCCGTCCTTTCCTGACACTTAGCGGAGTCTGTGGCGACAGCCTGCTCTCTGTGGTGCTCCCTCACTCGCCTGCCCAGGGCGGACACGGCCAGCGGTGGTGCTCTGACCACCACGACAGGCAGAGCGCCAGGCCCTTTGCACCTGGAGATAGACTATCATTGTGTTAGTGGCGCCCAAATCCACGGTGAAGGTATGTCCGCACCTTATCTCCTCCCAGTGGGGCCTAGGAACCTACTGCCATTCGAGGATCCTGAGTTCTTTCGGCCCCGGCCAATCTGGAAGATCGAAGGAGAGGTTAAGCTCGGGTTTGGAGGGGGTCTCGGGAAGCATGCTCTGGCCTGAGTTGTATTCGGGAGCTGATTTGGGGCTGGCTGTTCATGTTTCTCTTTCCCTCGCCCCCACCTATTTCTAAGAAACGTTTTTAAGAAAGAAAAGCTATAAAAGCAAGCAAACACGGATATTTCATGCTTAAATGAAAGCATTTCACACATCAAGGCATGGCGGCGGCCCCTTTCTCGTCCGTAGAAGAGCTGAACGGAAACTCGGTCTGCATTTTAATCGCTCCTCTCCTGATCCCGAAAAGACAGCGCTTTGTCATGCTGCTCCGGTGTCAGGTGCACGTGATATTAACTCGGTCAAAGCGGCCGCAGTGCCCGGACGTGACGTGACTGCTTCGTACTCCCATAACAAGTTCCTAACAGGACAGGCACGCCTCGTTTTACTGCACTTCACAGACGTCGTGTTTTTGTAAGACCGAGAGGAAGACCCTCCACTAGCAAAGGCTGTGACTTGCTTTCTGACGGGTCTGGAGCCTGACCCACTGTGTGTCTGAGGTTCGCCTGCCTGTGCTCGTGGACTATGAACCAGGCACTGTGTGAAGTGCTAAAAGGCTCCTGTGAAAACAGAATAAAAGTCTTTTGTTTGACAGAGAAAAATATGCCTTTCTTTTTTATATACATGTATTTTTATTGATTTCAGAGAGGAAGGGAGAGGAGGGGAAACACCAATGAAGAGAGTCATTGATTGGTTGCCTCCTGCACACCTCCAACCTGGGCATCGAGCCCACAACCTGGGCCTGGGCCTGCCTGCCATCGAACCCGGAACCCTTCAGTCCGCAGGCCAGCGCTCTATCCACTGAGCCACACCAGCTAAGGCAAAATACGCATTTCTTAATGCGGACCTCTCTCTAAGGAATCAGCTTAATGAAAATAAAACTTATATAAAGAGAATCACTTGCACTTAAAAGTACTTGTCCTTTAAATACTATGTTGTACATTCTCTTCCGTGAGAAGAGAAACTGGGAGGATAAAGAATGTTTATAAGCCAGGGAGATGAAGAATATTTTCGATAAGCAAATCAGGTTGAAACAAATTGAGCAAGACCAGACTCTGCCCGAACATGAGCAAAAGATGGCCTGAGTGGTTTTTCTGTGATAAATATATAAAGGACTAGTCTCTGCCAACAGTGTTTTATCACATACCTAATTTTAATTCTTGGTCAAAAACCATGAAATACGTTTAAATAGTTACGAGAAGCCCTGCCTGGGGAAGATGACGATGATTCCTGAGCCAATATCAATACGTTATTATTAACCGAAGTCTGTAGTTTAAGATTCTCTCGTGCTGTACATCCCATGGATTTTGACACATTTGTGACAGGAGTCCAGTATTATGATTTCACAGATCTGCCTGTTTTTGACTGGGTTTTGTCACTGCTGAGGTTTTGGTTGAGGTTTTAGTGTTTGGCTGAGGGTCCGTTTTGCCCGGGTTTTGTCACTGCTGAGGTTTTGGTTGAGGTTTTAGTGTTTGGCTGAGGGTCCGTTTTGCCCGTTTTGACTGGGTTTTGTCACTGCTGAGGTTTTGGTTGAGGTTTTAGTGTTTGGCTGAGGGTCCGTTTTGCCCGTTTTGACTGGGTTTTGTCACTGCTGAGGTTTTGGTGTTTGGCTGAGGGTCCGTTTTGCCCGTTTTGACTGGGTTTTGTCACTGCTGAGGTTTTGGTTGAGGTTTTAGTGTTTGGCTGAGGGTCCGTTTTGCCCGTTTTGACTGGGTTTTGTCACTGCTGAGGTTTTGGTTGAGGTTTTAGTGTTTGGCTGAGGGTCCGTTTTGCCCGTTTTGACTGGGTTTTGTCACTGCTGAGGTTTTGGTTGAGGTTTTAGTGTTTGGCTGAGGGTCCGTTTTGGTCTCTGTGAACGGCTACAGTCTGTGCCCGGGCTCGTTTTGCGTGTGGATCCCCGGTGGTCGCAGCGCCGCTTTTGGAAAAGCCCACCCTTTCTCCGGTGGATTCCCTTTGCTCCTTGGTGTAAGGTCAGTTGACTGTGTACGGATCTACTTCTGGGCCTTGTGCTGTCCCCTCCGTCTGTGTCTGTTCTTTCTCCATTGTCCGAGCACTCTGGTTTACAGTAGTTCTAAGGTCTGGTAGTGTCAGTCCTCTGACTTTTTCTCCTTTAACACTGTTTTAGGCATTCTGAGTATTTTGCCCCTCCAGACAAACTTAGGATCCTTTTGTTAGATCCACAAATCACTTGCTCAGATTTTGATTAGGATTCATTGACTCGAAACATCAAGTTGGGAAGAAATGACATCTTAACAATATTCATCTTCCCATAAATGAACATGGGTTATCTCTTCATTTATTTACACCTTTTCTTTCTTTCATCTGAGGTTTGTAGTTTTCCTCATATACTAGGTGTACCGGTTAATAATGTGGATTTTGTAATTAAAGAAAACAAGATAATTTCAAGAGAAACATCAAAAGTGCTTTATTCAAAGTCATTTCCATCGCTAGCTACACATTCCCCCATCCTTCAGGTAATTGGTGGGTACCGTCCCGATAGAACTTTGCTTGTTTGGAGGCAGACCATTCAGAGACCCCATTTCCCACTTCTTCGTCCGTGTTGAAGTGCTGCTCAGACAGTGCGTGTGCCATCAATCGGAACAAGTGGCCATCTGAAGGAGCAAGGTCTGGTGAACACGGCGGGTGGGTTCATACTTCCCAGGCAAGATCTGTTAACGTGTCTGTAACTGGTTTTGAAGTGTGTGATGGTGCGTCATCACGAAGCAAAATAACTTTGCCGTGTCTTCTGGCCCATCTTGGTCGTTTTACGATCAAAGCATGGTTCAAATTGATTATTTGTTGTCGGTAGCGATCAGTATTAACTGTTTCACCTGGTTGTAGAAGCTCATAATACACCACACCTTCCCGATCCCACCAAACGCAGAGCAGTGTCTTCTTTCTTGATTTGGTCTTGCAGTCAATGTCGATGGTTGACCTGGATCAACCCATGATTTTGTGCATTTGGGATTCTCAAAATAAATCCGCTTTTCATCGCCAGTCACAATTCGATGCAAAAAAGACTTTCTTTCGTGCTGTTGAAGCAACATTTTACTGATGACTTTCTGGTTTTCCATTTGTCTTTCGTTCAGTTGACGTGGCACCATTTTCCTTCCTTTAAAACCTTTCCCATGGCTTGTAAACAATCGGACATTGTTTGCTGAGCAACGTTTAATCTTTCTTATGTTCACCATAAGCTTCCTGAAGTATTCAGCAGCACTTTTCTTCAAAATAATGAATTAAAACTTCCTGCAAATGCTTTTTGGCACAAAATTCGACATGGTTAAGTAAAAATATCTATAATGTTAACACCTTCAGAAAACTTGACATATGAAGTTTTGAAGCTTGTTGTCAATACAACAAAATAGCATACATATCAAATCACATATAGATCAACATGTGTGTAACTCCATCTATTGAAAAAAATCCGCATTAACCTGTACACCTAGTGGATTTTGTATATATTTTGTTAGATTTATACTTAATTATTTTGGGGTTTTTTTTCTGGTGCTAATGTAAATGGTATTGTTTCTAGTTTCAAATTCCAATCAACATTGTATCTTGCAACCTTGCTGTAATTGATTAGTTCCAAGGTATTTTTAATGATTCTTCGGGCTTTTTCATTTGGCCAATCATGTCATCTGTGAATGACAATTTTATTTTTTCCTTCCCAATATTATACCTTTTATTATTTATTGCATTAGCCAGGAGTTCCAGTTTGATGTTGAATAGGAGTTATGAGGGGATATCCTTTCACTGTTCCTGATCTTACCAAAAAAGCATCTAGTTTCTCACCATCAAGTATGATGTTAGCTGTCATTTTTTGGTAGGTGTTACCAAGTTGAGGAAGTTCATCTCTATTCCTAGTTTGCTGAGTTTTTGCAATGAATGGCTGTTGGATTTTGTCAAATGCTTTTTCTGCATCTACTGATGATTTTTCTTCTTTAGCTGATTGATGTGGATTAAATTGCTTTTGTAAGGTTAAACCAGCTTTGCTTAACTGAAATAAGTCCTACTTGGTGGCGGCATATAATTCTTTTATACAGTGTTTGATTCCATTTACTAATACTTTATTGAGGATTTTCGCATGTGTGTTCACTAGAGATATTGGTCTAGTTTTCCTTTCTTGTAATGTCTTTGGTTTTTGTATTGGGGTAATGCTGGCCTCAGAATTAGTTAGAAAATTCCCTTTTCTTCTATTTCCTGGAAAAGATTGTAGAGTTGGTAGAATGTCTTCCTTAAATGTGTGATAGAATTCATCAGTGAACCCATCTGGCCTGGTGCTGTTTTCATAAATTATTGATTCCATTTCTTTAGATATAGGCCTATTCAAATTATCTACTTCTGTGGGGCTTGGTAGATTATGTCTTTCAAATAACTGATCCATTTCTTCTAGGTTATCATACATATGGGCATAGAGCAGTTTGTACTATTCCTTCATTAGCCTTTTAATGTCTATAGGATCAGTAGTGATGGTCCTTCATTCATTTCTGACACTCATAATTTCCTTTCTCATTTTTTTCTTAATTAACTAGAGGCCCTTGGGGTGGGGGTGTCCTCAGCCCGGCCTGTATCCTCTCGCAGTCCAGGAGCCCTGGAGGGCTGTCTAACTGCTATGGGGGTGGGAGGTGAACTCGCCAGCCACGAGCCTGGCTCCCTGCGGAGTGGTGCTCCTACGCTGAGGACCTGCCCCCTGGTGGTCAGTGCATGTCATAGCGACCAGTCTTTCTGCCGTTCGGTCAATTTGTGTGTTAGCCTTTTATCATATAGGATTAGCCTTACTAGAGTTTTGTCAATTTTATTGGTCTTTTCTTTTGGTTTTCTTTATTGATTTCCTATATTCAACTTCATTTATTTTTGCTTTTTGTTCTTTGCTTATTTTGGGCTTAATTTGCTCTTCTTTTTCTAGTTTCCTAGGGGCTTAGATTTGAGATCTTATTTCAATTATATGCATTCAGTACTATAAATTTCCCTCTAAGCTCTGCTCTTGCTGCATTCCACGTTTGGTAAGTTGTATTTTCATGTTCATTTAGTTCAAAATATTTCTCAAGTTCTCTGGAAACTTCTTTGACTCGTGTTATTTAGAAGTGTGTTGTTTAATCTCAAGCATTTTGGTATTCAGCTGTTACTAGTTTTATTCCATTGTGATCTGAGAGCATACTTTGTATTATTTCTATTCTTTTAATTTGTTAAGGTGTTTATGACCCAGAATATGGTCTGTTTTGGCCAGTGTTCCATGTGAGCTTGAGAATGTATATTCTGCTATGTTCAATAAACTATTCTGTGGATGTCAAGTTAGATCCAGTTGATTGATGGTATTGTGTTCAATTATGTCCTTATTAATGCCTGATGGATCTGAATTACTGAGTGGTGAAATTTCTATTACAGTGAACTCATCAATTTCTCCTAGCAATTCTATCAGTTTTTGCCTCACATATTTTGCCTCTCTGTGCTAGGTGTGTATACATTAAGGATTGTTACATATTCTTGGGGAATTGATCCCTGTATTCTGTAATGCACCTTTTTATCCCTAATTTTCCTTGCTCTGATGGTTTACATTGTCTGAAATTAATGTAGCTACTCCAGCTTTGATTAGTGTTAACAATATATTTTTCTCTGCCTCTTTACTTTTACCCGTTTATAAATTTAAATGGGTGTTTTGGGTAGATAATAAATAGTTGGGCCTTTTTAAAATCTAGTCTGATAGTCATTTTATTAATATGATGTTTAAAGTGATTAAAAATTAATGTAATTGGAGTAATTAAAAACAAAGTTAACTGTTGCTGGCAATCCTTTCTAATAAGAGTAATATGCAGATTGACCATCACTCCAACACACAAGATGGCTGCCCCCATGTGGACACAAGATGGCCAGCAGGGGAGGGCAATTAGGGGTGACCAGGCTGGCAGAGGGAAGTTGGGGGTGACCAGGCCTGCAGGGGAGCAGTTAGGCATCAATCAGGCTGGCAGGGGAGTGGTTAGGGGGTGATCAGGCTGGCAGGCAGAAGTGGATAGGGGCAATCAGGAAGGCAGGCAGGCGAGCAGTTGGGAGCCAGCAGTTCTGGATTGTGAGAGGGATGTCCGACTGCCCGTTTAGGCCCCATCTTGGTAGGATCGGGCAGTCAGACATCCCTCGAGGGGTCCCAGATTGGAGAGGGTGCAGGCTGGGCTGAGGGGCACACACCCCCGTGCATGAATTTCGTGCACCAGGCCTCTAGTTTTAAAATGAAAGGACATTCTACTAGTGCTGCCACCCCACCCCCCAAGATGGGGGAAATTAAATGAAGGCTTGTATTTTCTCATTTGGGCCTCAAAGATGAAAACTGTCTCTGATCTTCAGCAAAATAAAGATATGCAGGAACTGCTGTCCTAGGTTAAGTCCAGACATAGCATCTGTTGATCTCTCTTCCTCTTCCGTTCACTTTCATCACCTTCTCCTTAACTAGGTGTATGGCCTGGGCAAATGCTGTAGCCTCTCTGGCCTGTTTTCTGTGCCGTGAACTGTAAGGATCAATGAGTAAAACATTGCCCAGCGCTTTGGATGTTGTCATTATCCACGACGGGGGTATGCCCTGGCGTGCCCTGGCTGGGGGGGGGGGGGGAGGGGGGTTCGGGTGTGGGATAAGGTTGGGACTTCGACAGGACAGGAGTGGGACAAGAATGTAAGACTGCAAAGCCCTGGCCTCCTACGCTTTGTATTGAGGTGGCATTCTGCTGTTACGTTTCATTCAAAATGAGAGCCGAGCCAGGAAGGAAACGGGGAAAAGCAAACCAGTTATAAGTGAACAAGACGGATGAAGTCTGTCTTATGAATAGGGTATCAAAGTAAGGAGCTGGAGTGGAGCAGCCTCGAGGGGCCCTGAAAACGGGCTGTGCCCTGCATACTACCCGTTTTGTCCCCATTGTGTGCGGCACAGCGACGCTGCGCACCCTCACAGGCCAGACTCTTCACCCTAACTGGGCACACACCCAGCAGGGCGGGCCTTGGGGGCAAGAACCTTGGAACTGGTCTCAGAGGTTTACCTCTGTTTCTCCAAGTTTCGTGATGTCACTTTTTTTGAGGGCTGCAATAAGAAAATGAGCTTTATTACGGACGGGCAGGCTGAAAGGACCTGTGCGCACAGGTGAAGACGGAGGAGCAGTACCTCGGTGGACGCTCATTTTTACACTTTGTCCCGGGCTGTTCCTCTCTGGAAGGTGCTCTTAGGACGGTGCTTGCAACTGGAGGCCCACGGGCTGCATATGTTTTGTTTGGCTGCACCGATCAAGAAAATTCTTCTACAGTAACGTTTTAAAAATGGTGTTAAAAACGCTAGATTTAGAGCTGCTGCTTCTTTTTTTTTTTTACAAGTTATGGTGACGCTGGGCTTCTAGAGGCCCGAGGCAGCGGCGGGCTCTCCCGGTTCCTTTAAAAGCGTCAAGTGTGCAAGTCCCACCCGGCCCCCGGCAGATGCCCGCAGGCGGCCGAGGCCACGGGCACTGACGCGAGTGCCCGCCGGTGTGCAAAAGCTCGAGTTGGTTCCAGGGCGGTCAGGGACGATCCGAGACGGTAACTTTCAATCCGAGACCCACAGGGCCGCCGCCTCCTGCCCCGGCAGATGGGCAGCTGTCGGGAGGGGCGGTGATGGAGTCTGCGAAGGCAGCTGGGTGCGCGGCTTCCATCCCGCCGACGCCCCGAGCGTCCCGGCCCACCGGGGACGGCACCGGAAGAGGCGCCGGGCGCGGGCTGGGCGTGCGGGCTGCGGCCAGGGACGCGCCGCCGGCTGCCTGCGCTCTGCCCCGCCGCGGGCCCCGCGCTTGGCTGAGGTCGCCCGGCGCCGGGAGGCGTGGCCGGCGCGCCCACCCCGGCGGCGGCCATGGCCTCGGTGGTGGAGTATAAGGGGCTCAAGGCCGGCTACCACTGCGGCTACTGCGACTCCGCGGCGGGCAAGGCGTCCTGCGGTGAGTGTCCCGCCTCGCGTCCCGCCCGGGCCGGCCCCGCGCGGGGCACGCACTGCCGGCTCCCCGCTCCCGCTTCCCCTGCCCACTCGCTTCTTCCCAGACCGTCTCCTAACGCTTCGTCCCCGTCTCACCCTCACCGAAGATGGCGGCCCCTGTGCGGGAAGGGGCAGCGGTAGCCGAAGACTGCCTGCCCGGGGCCAAGATGGCGCGGGCGACGTCAGCGCCTCCGCCTGCGCGAGGCGCGGTGCTTTGTGGGGTGGCTGCGGGCGACGCGGGACCTGGTGGGGCCGCCGTGGGCTGAGTGGGGGGGAGGGGAGGCCGGGCTGAGTGAGGGGGAGGGGAGGCCGGGCTGAGTGAGGGGGAGGGGGGGCCGGGCTGAGTGGGGGGGAGGGGGGCCGGGCTGAGGCGGCCGGGCGGCGCGGTGCATTGTGGGGAGGCGGCGGGCTGAGGGGCGCGGAGCCGGAGGCATCCGGGCGGCGCGGTGCATTGTGGGGCGGCGGCGAAGCAGGCGGGGGGCGTCGCGGCCATGGCTTCCTGCGCCGCCCTGTCGTCCAGCCTGGTGGAGTACTTCGAGGGCGAGGACTTCTACCGCTGCGGTTACTGCAAGAACGAGTCGGGAAGCCGCTCTCATGGTGAGCGGGCGGGCGGGGCGCCTCGGGGCGGTCTCGGGGTCGCGGCTCCTCGGCTCGGCGGGGCCCCGGCCGCCGCCCCCCGCGGCTGTCAGGTGGAAACCGGCCGCACCGGCTTCCGCAGCGAAGCTCCCGTGCACGTCCGCTCCGCCGCTCTGACGTGCGAGCAGCCAGGACGGGTGGACAGGCGCCGTGGCGTGTCGGTGACGCGGGCTGACCCGCGGGTGCCGCCGCCGCCGCCGCCGCCGCGGGGCGGGGGAGCATCCCCGTAGACGGTGCCGGCGCGGCGCGCGCACAGGTGCCGGCATCGGGAACCAATGCCTCCGGGAGAAAACACGGCCAACCGGCGGCCGTCGCTGCTGGCGAGGCCCGCTGTCCCCGCCTGTGAAAAGCTGACCAGGTGCCCCTACGCCCCGCCATTTCTCCGCCCGCCTCCTGGGCGGCAGAGGCCCCTGCGGCGGGTTTCCCTAGCGCGTCCGGACGGGCCGCCTCGGTGGCTGTTCCCGGAGAGCGCTGCCTGCGCGAAGGGAGAGGCTCGTGTCCCAGGAAACGCAGCTTGTGGAACGCGGGTTCCCCCCAGGACGCCCACGTCGGTGGTTCGCTCTTGAACAGGGGCGTTGGGGTGCCCTGCAGCGGGCGGTGGTGGTTCGGGCGACCCCAGCCGCCCTTGTACTCGGGAAAAGGGTTTCTGAGGCCGCGCCGGGCGGGGGGCAGCGTGCGGTGGGATGCCGTCCCCGGGAGGGCGGGGGGGGGGGGGCGAGCCCAGTGGGAACCTGGGGCGTGCAGCGATGGATCCTCGGGAAAAGTAAACAGGATGCGGACGACACGGAACGCGATTCGCTGGAAGAAAACCCCCCAGAAGTACAGCCCCCGGTGACCGGTGTTAGCCTGAGGGTGTTAGCGATGCCTCCCTTGTGCAGCATTTTAGAATTGTTACTGTGCCGGGTGCGAGCAGGAAGTTGTAGTCAGTGTCCAAAGCTAACACTTGAGTAGGTTTTTAAGCCGGTGTAGGGATTTTACTGAGAGAAAAGAATGGATGAAGATGCCCCATGTGTAAAGTCTTATGGGAGAAACCTGCTTTCGACCTTGCACCTAAAGAGACGACTGCCTGTGTGTGACCCTGGTTTTAATTGCGATGCTCTCTGCGGTAGGACACCAGTTCGTGGGGAGGTAGGCTTTCTCCCCGGTTCGCAGGGGGTGACATCAGGCTGCGCGGGGCTGTGGGGGTTCCGAGCGCGAGCAAGGCTCTGGGCGCTGCTGGGTGCAGCCCTGCGCCCCGCAGACACCCCCTGCGCCCCGCAGACACCCCCAGCGCCCCCACCTGTCTGTAGGCCAGATGCAGTTTACTGTTTCCAAGCTTCTTTTAACGCTCACTGTAACGGACCGTTCCGTGTGTCCTCATAGGCTTCGTTTGTTACGGTCGTGTGATGATTTCACCACATCGGCAATGCATACATCCTGTAATCACTTTCCTGTTCCTGGGCATTAGGGTCACTTTTAGTTTTTGTACTTAAAAGGAGTATTATTACACGTCTTTGTCCTGTTTTCAGTGTAAACATATATAAAAATCAGGAGAATTCATAGGCACAAGAAAACATTTGCTTTCTAATTTTTCTGAAGAGACTAGCTTATGTTATTGGGGATGTTATTATTGTTTAAAGGTGGTGTAATCTGATTGCACTGAGAAGCTGAATTTATGATGTCATGGAGACTATCGACTAAGCCTGAATTAAAGGTGATCACTTTGGTGTGTGTGTTTTTTAACTAAGGAGAATATATCATAATTTTCATTTGTATTATGTCAAACCAACAAGTATAAAATATGCAAACTTTTATTCCTCCAGTGTGACCTAGATTTTGTTTTTTTGCTTCTGTATTCACGTTAAAAAAATGGCTTTGAATTTAAAAAGCACAGAGTCCAGCCCGTGAGGTGGCGTGTTCCTTGTCTTTCAGGCATGTGGGCGCATTCCATGACAGTGCAGGATTACCAGGACCTGATAGACCGAGGATGGCGCAGGTAAATGCCGGCGCACAGGGAGGCTTCTCTGTTACTCAGGCTCTTGTACGTGAGAGAAAAAAAATACTGTTTTCTTTTAAAATGCTTTTCTGCTGCTGGGAAGAGGTTTAAGATGTTTTTTTTCCCTTTAGGTAATGATTTTGTCCTTTCTTTTTAATGGTGTTTACTAGGAAAACTTGAAATATATACAGGCATAGGAGGGACATTATGATGAAGCTCATGTATTTATCACTAAGCTTCAGCAGTTGTTCACATTTTGCCAGTCTTATTTCGTTGCTTCTTTGTTGTTGTTTTTTTAAGTACGGTGTGTATTTTCAATCTTTTTTTTATTTTTTTGATTTGAGAGAGGGGGAGAGAGAGAAACACCAATGATGAGAAGCATTGATTGGCTGCCTCCTGCACGTCCCCTACTGGGGACCAAACCTGCAACCTGGGCATGTGCCCTTGACCAGAATCGAACCCGGGACCCTTCAGTCCGCGGGCCAATGCTCTATCCACTGAGCCACACTGGCCAGGGCTGAAGGTTCGTTTTAGAAGTGGAAAGATTGCTGACAGGAAGTAGAGCTCATTAGAGGGAGGAGTCTAAGATGACCCCGGGTTCCTGGCTTGGGAGCCGAGCTGCACTGAGTGTTTGTTTGGGCTGCCATAGCAACATGCCACAGATGGGCAGCTTCGTAAACATTTGTTTTCTCTCCGATCTGGAGGCTAGACGTTCAAAACCAAGTTCAAGTCCAGAGCTCTGGTTTCTACTGAGGCCTCTCCTTGGCTGCACATGGCTGCCTTCTAAACACAGTCACCTTCTGGGGTGCTGGGGGTTAGGGCTTCAACATATGAATTTCAGCCCACACGTCAGGGCTCTGCCATTAACTGAGCTCTAGAAAGCATGAAAGGAACAGGCTGATGTGGGGGTACTTTGTGCTGTTGCACATGGAACCCCCCAAGCATGGCTATCACAGGCAGCCGCGTGCCTCGGTCCCACCGCCTCCCTGGTAGTGAGGATCTGAGTGGTAGCTCGGGCATGGAAGGGGTGGCAGGTGCTGCTGAGGAGGTGACGGGATTGGCCTGGGAGTGCATGGGTAAGGTCTAGCAGGAGAAGCTGGCCTCAGCACACCCACGTTGCAAGATGTCACTTGGGAAGAGTCACTAAACCTAAATGCGTTTCTGCGCTATGGATTAGATTTTTCCCCAATTAAGTTTGTGCTTCTCTAGTAATCTACTTTGGTATATATGGGAAATATGTAAAGATTAACAAAAACTATTTTACGTCTTAGAAGTGGGAGATATGTGTACAAGCCTGTGATGAATCAAACGTGTTGTCCTCAATACACTATCAGGTAAGAATTGTGATGAATAGAAAGAGGCTTTGTAATATGAAGATTGTGTATAGTTTTTTTAATAGAGTCTTGCTTGTTTTAAACGTTAATTTTCATTCTAAATTGGCCAGGCTGAGGGACCCCGGGGATCAGGCCGAAACCGGCAGTCTGACGTCCCCCGAGGGGTTCCGGATTGCGAAAGGGCACAGGCCAGGCCGAGGGACCCCACTGGTGCACGAATCCATCCATGCACCAGGCCTCTAGTATAAATATATGAAAAAATATCCTCTTCATTTGGCAGTGTAGTCAGTGATACCATGAAATATTGGGAAAACATTGGTAAATACTCAAATTACTTTTAGATATCAGATTTTATAGGTTTAGCTCAGGCTTCCCTGTTCTGGCACATACCTGCGCACTGCGTACATCCTGGCAGTGCCAGGTCCGATTTGGGGGCGAGGAGCAGGAGGGCTCCAACCTGAACGGCCACCTGCACTCAGAGTCCACTTTCCTCACTAGAAAGCTCGAACTGAAAAGTCTCATTTTCCTACAAAGTATTCAGTTTTTCCTAATCGTGGGTTTGCCCTCTGCCCCCTTCACCATGCGCTAATACGAGAAGATGTTCTCTCCCGGGCCAGGTAGCTCCGTTCGGTGGGTGCCTATCTTTGAGGCAGGTCGTCCGCAGGTGCCTGGCAGCTCCAGCTTTCCGGGTCCCCTTGGGAGTCCCGGCTACCCGTGCGGGTCTTGCTGGCTGTGGGCGTTGAGTAGGGGACCTGGCTGGCTGTTCTGTTGGGTTCCCCGATGTCCGTGCTTTCAGGTCTGATCACACTGGGAGAGAAGGCCTCACCTCCGGGAGGTCTCAGTGCAGTCCGGGCTCCCCGCGTGCTTGTGGCCCTCGTGTGGGGGGCTCTGCCTCACTCTCCTGAAACTGCCTTTTCTACTGGGTCGTGAGGGAGTCCTCTGCAGGGCGGGGAGGACACCGACACCCAGCTGCTTCCAGAACCTGCTTGCAGGGCTCTTCCTAGTTGACGCTCCTTCTTGCATGTCCCCCGTGGTGCCTGACACCGGCGTCAGTGGCCCTGAGACTTGCTGGGCAATGCAGGGACAGTAGGGTCCCTTTGCGCTCCTCTCACTGTTGGTTCAGGGTTCACTTTCCTGGATCTGCTCAGTCAGCCACCACTTGAACTTCCGCTGTCCGGCTTCCAGCATTTCTCCCACCCTCTTTCCTAGTGCAGTGCGTCTTTTCCTCCAACCCTTAGTGTTAGTGAGATTCGAGGTGAGGTTAGAGGCTACATTAAGCCTTGTCTTTATCCAGAAATCCCAGGCATAAGCTTTGCCTCAATAGACTGGGTACTGTCCATAAATGGTTTGTTTGTTCTGAGTTTGAGTTCATTTTTAAATACTTATTTTGCTTTCCTAGGTGCCGATCTTTACAGTTTCAGCCATCAAAATCTCACAAGAAGGTTTTGAAAAAAATGTTGAAATTTCTGGCTAAAGGGGAAGTTTCCAAAGGAAGCTGTGAGGGTAAGTTGAGATGGGGTCTAACACTGCTGACTTTAAAATGATGTCTCTTTCCAGGGTTCTCACTTCCGGCCAGGTACCACTGTTTCTATGACGACAGTTACCCGTGAGCAGCTGGCCCCACATCGAGGGTGTGGGAAATGGCTGCGAGGGCGAGCATCAAGACTGAGGGTCTTTTTGAGAGGGTGTTCTGGAGTGTATGGAATTGTAGTTTATGGTGCTCCGACACCTCTCCTCTTACTTGACCCCATGATACCCTTGTGAAGGACATGGGCGGGCATTGCTCTGGAGACAGGTGCTCAGGTGCAGCCTGCATATGATGGCAGGCCCTTGGACGGTCAGGTGAGACTGACCTCAGCACGTTACACTGCCTGAAGCTCTGTTTCTCACTTAACAATTTTGAATTATGTGGGATTTTTTTTAATGCGTGAATTTCTTAAAGATAACTAGTAACATTTAATTAACTGTGGTTACAGATTCTTTGCATTTTCAGTTTTGTTACTTAAAAAACAAAAAACCCTCTTCTTATAGGCAGTGCCTAAATACACGTATAAGGATTGAGAAGGCACTCGTTCTTCAAGCTCTTGCTTCCTTCGCCCTAGGAAATGCCTTATCTTGGGAGCCTCCCACCCCAGTCTTAGCTTGGTAACTTATGCCCCAAGTATGCTTTGATGCCCACAGTGTCCCAGTCCCTTTCTTAAGCGCTGGAGAGACAGTGGCCCGCAAGACAGGTGCGTTCTGTGCCCTCATGCACTGCCCACACAGACCAGGACTCGGGACAGGTGGGAGCTGCCTGGGCGGAGCTGGACCACAGAGAGGCCGGAGGCTCGGGTCACGGAGGGTCAGGGCAGCTGGAGCTCTGGGAGCATCAGGATGTTGGCCGAGCTCTGCTGGTATTGTCCGTTCATAATCTGACAGGTGACAGAGGTGGTGTCGGTCAGGCAGTACAGACTGTTCGTGGCTGGGAATCATGTTCCGAGTTTCAAAGACTAATGTTTAGATAAGCTTTGAGGAAGCTGTTTATTTGTAAATTGACGGTTGCCTGCGCTTTTATTTTTAATACATATATATTTTATTGTTGGTAGTATTACAGATATCGCCCATGAATACCCCTCCCCCTCCCGTGGCCTGTCTTTTTATGTAGCTTTTGTGCTTGGTTCTTTATTTGACTTGTATAACTTTCTGAATTACTTATGTCTACAACTTAGTTCATAGGAGTGATGTACTCATTCGGGTAAAGCTGTAACACAGAGACGCCAAAATGCAGGGACCGGGCAGTGATAGCAGCCTGTTCCTCCCTTCCCCCGCAGTCGGGGTGGGTGCCAGGCTGGCCATTCTGGGCTGCCCTCCATGTGTTCCCAAGGTCACTCTGGTTTTTACTGATCCTGCCGGTGGGGAGGGGAAAGGATGGACCTTCCTTTAAAACAAGGGAGGCACCATTGGACGTACCCGTCTGGTTGTACTGTGCTGGTGGGAACTGAGTCCCAACGTGCAGAGGATGGCAGTGCGGTCCCTTGCTGGGCTGCCCCAGTCCCGGCTGCAGCTCTGCTGCTCGGAGGCTGGGAGGGTGCGTTTGTGGACACACAGGAGCGTCTGCTACGGAGGTCAAGGGACATCGGTTCCCTGTGTGTGCCTTCACTGTGTCTGGCTGATGGGCCTCACTGTGTTCTTATTTGCAGACGAGCCTATGGAGCCCAGCATGGGGGATGCTGTTGCCGGGGACATGGCGCTAATCAATAAATTGGATCTACAGTGTGACCTTAAACAGCTCGGCGATAACCTCAAAGAGAGCTTAGAGAGGGAAGTGAAGAAGAAAGGAAAAAGCACAAAGAAAGAGGAATCTAAGGACTTGACTCAGTCACAGGGCAGAAAGGAGGAGCTGGGCTCTGGGGAACCGTCCCACGCCGTGGAAGTGCACACCGCTCCTAAGCCAGGTACTGCCCGTTGTCGCTGACGTCTTGTCCGGTGCAGGTGCCCCTCTTTGTGCTGGCAGTGTTACCGGCTCCTCTCATCAGCTGGAGATGAGAGTTACTCCCGAATCCACAAAACGGATCTGTTTTAGACAGCTGCTTTCCTGGGCTAAGATGGACAGGTCACATCCTTTTGAAGCCGGTGTCTGTCTGATAACCCTGACATTAGCCGCCTGGCCCCCAAACACATGAAAAGAGCCCACTTCTTACTGCCTTAGGCCCCCGAGGCTTGAGAGCCAAACCTTTTTCGTGAAAAGCTTTGCTAAACATTTTTATTTTCGGTGCTAAGGGAGACAAAGTAACTTTTGGTATTATGTCCACAGCATAGACATCGTAAAGTTCTTTTTGTCATTAGTTTTCTTTAGGTAATCATAATGAATTTTAATTTAAAAAATTTGAGGTTTTGGTATTTAATTTCACTTTTGAAAAGGTAAAATTTTTTCTATATTTTCACTTATAAAAAGAATTAAGTTTAAAAATTTTATTAAGCATTAAATGGGTATATAATGTGCTTGTGTGCATGTATGTGTATATAATTCTTTTAGCATTTTATAAAAATTTGGATGGTTTTTATGCTTCGTTTCTTGAATTTGTTCTTTTATTTAAGAACAGAGGATTTTTAGTACTATTTAGTACTATTTTAGTTTTTCTTTGCCACATATATAAAAGCACAGAAAACTGTGTTTTTGTTGAATAGTGTGTTTTTTATGTAAGACTTTCATGGCATTTAAATTGATGTTGGTCTGAGATTTTATCCTAAAAATGAGAATAAACCATTAAAATATTTTGATTTAGATAATTTCCTTCAACTTTTACTGGAGTAATAGGGTTAGTTCTTTTATTTTTAATTTTTTTATTAAAAAATGACTTGTGTATCAGATTAAAAAGCCATTTTGGAGAATTTCAAACCGACACATGAAGACTGAATATTATAATGAACTTCCACGCACCCTCCCCTCGTTTGAAAGAGTCACTGACTTACAGTTGATGGTGCTTAGGATTTTTGTTGTACTGACAGTATTACAGATATCTCCCATTTTGGGTACTACTGTTTCTATGACGACGATGACTCATGAACTGCTGTTGCTGTCACGCTGGCCCGTATCGAGGGTATGGGAGATGGATGCCAGGAGGGGATGCCAGGAGGAGTCTAGCTTGGTATGAGGCTGAGGGGCATTTTCCATATGTGACAGCCTGGAATTGTGGGGTCCCAGGTAGTTAAAATTTTACCTTTTAAAGAGGTTTGGTTAAAACTCTGACTACCTAGAGCTAAGTAACGCGACTCCTCAGTTAGGCGGGGAGAGGCATACCGTCGACTGAGAGCCTGCCCAGGGCGCTCCGGGACCAGCGCATCTTTCTGCCGGGCTGAGCACGTCTCTGTCCCCGGTGCTCAGAAGTGCGGGCCGGAGGCAGCCGTGTCCTGAGCAGAAGATACTTGATTATGTTCTCTCCTCACAAAGGCAGAGAGGAAGTAAATATTCTTTTAAAAGAGAGATTTCCAACAATAAGAGCTGTCTGCAAAGTTCTGCGCCTCCTTACCTTCTCCAGCAGTTCTTGCTTCCAAGGTAGAATTTTAAGATTGACTTTCGGCTCCACACCAGGACCCTCTCGGACACCTGCCCTGGCAGCTGGATCTCTCTGGAGTCTTAGAGACTTGAAAAAACATTTCCAGAGTCAAATGCGATTGGTCTAATATTTTGGAATTCTTTTTAGGCAAAGGGGCAGATTTGAGCAAGCCTCCGTGTCGGAAAGCAAAGGAAATGCGGAAGGAGCGGAAGAGGTTAAAGCTCATGCAGCAGAGCCCGGCCGGAGGGCCTGAGGGCTTCCAGGCTCCACAGGGACCCCAGGCCAAACCCAGCCAGCCCCGGTCGCTGGAAGAGCTGATTTTTGGCTCTTTACCGGAGGAGGCGTCACATAAGTTAGAGGTACTTTGGGAACATGCGATGTTTCGTTTTGCTTTATTTGTTTTTTTGTTGAGTCCCTTGTATATTTCCATTTGAGGTTATGTTAATCCATTGACACGTAGTTTAAACTGGGAAATTAAAGTGGATTGGGTGGAGTAGCATTTGTGCTTCCTAAGTCAGCTACTGCTTGAGAGAAACTTAAGATTAAAAAAAACAGGCAGCTTGACTAAAGTTAACAAAGCAACTGGCTTTCTGGCTTTCTGTGCCCTTTGATTGAAACGCGGTAGTTACAGTGAAAAAGCAAAAACACCTGCTTAAAGGCACTCTGGCAGCTTGGTTTAGACAGCGACGGAGAGGAGTCACGCGCTGTCGTCCCGGTCTGGGCCCAGCAGCAGCACCCAGTGCAGCCACAGGTCGGGAGTCGCGGAGCAGTCCCGGCCGCCTGCTGTAATGAGCTCCCGTTACTCCCCCGCCGGATTGGCACGGCAGAGATGGTTTTAGGGTGCTCCTGTTCCTTCTCCCAAACGGATTTCCATTCCAGACGAAGTCTAGATTGTTCAGTATTCGTTTGGCATTTACACCTGTCTTCTAAAACATTGGCCATGATGATGCTGTCCTGTTCTCATACGTGACTAGTAACTGCTCACCCTTTGAGTTCGTAGTTTAGTGTCACCAAGAACGTTTCTTATCGCTGAAGAGTGGATATTAAAAGCTAACTCTGACAGTGTGGTGTGACCTTAGAACGGTATGTTGTCAGCTGTAACTTTGAACAGCTTTCACTCACACTTCCTGGGCCACTCGATTTTGTTCTCGACTTTCTCCTTCCCGACTTGTAAAAAAGGTATTAACACGCTACTTTAAACATTGTATGAGGAGTCACTTATCTTTTGATCATAAATAGTCAGGTATTCAGGACACCAGGCACATCTGACCTAGCTGTTTACAGTAGGCAGCTTTTGCTTTTTAATGTAATGGCCCCCCGGACGGATAGAGACCTGCTGTCCTCTGTCACGCTTTCTTCGTAGAAGAGTACTTCTCAGGGCCTACGTGACATAGGCCTTTTGATTTTCTGTTTTACTATCCTGTTTTGCTAACCCATTTTGACAGGTTAGTAACTAATTAATATTAAAATAAATGTCAGCTATTACTGCTTGCAATTACTGTTTTTAACTCTTCCTCATTTTACATATGAGTAATCTAAGTTACATAGGTTAACTTGTATGTTGAGCACGATGGTGACGTTAAGATTTGAGTGAAGGGACTCTGAGTTAGAGTCCGCATTCTTAGCCATGTTATAAAATAGGAGCACTCTGTCTTCTTTTACACGCGTAAAAAAGGTGGTAAGTTTAGCATTAGCAACAGCTCATCAATATGTCCAAAAATATATTCACATTGCCAGAATTTCTGGCTGACTAGCCACAGGTGAGTTGCACACAGCTAGGATGGAAGAGTATGTATTTGGGTTTGTGCCCCGAGTGTCAGAAGTATCCTGTCGTTTACAAGAGAGCAGCTTCTATACCGGGGTCTAGACTTCAGCTAGGCTTAGAATTGAGACAGGTCCTCTGCCTTCTTAATGAGCCTGAACGTTGGAGAAATAACTTTTTACATTTAATTACTAACTGGTAGATTTTTAATGTTAAACTGTTACGTATTTATGCATTAATGTTTGTATTGGAGCATTTGGTTCTTTTTGGGTGGGAGTAACCGTTAATGCATATTCCGTGGAATAAGCACATGAATTAATGGCATTGTTTTTAACTCCTTCTGAAGGTGAGGGTGGTGAGATCCTCTCCACCAAGTTCCCAGTTCAAAGCCACAATGCTGGAGTCGTACCAGGTCTATAAACGATACCAGATGGTGATTCACAACCACTCACCTGACGAGCCGACTGTCAGCCAGGTCAGCAGGCCAAGCGCAACGTTCTGTGCATACGGAACGCGCCCTTCCACTCGATAGCCCTGTGTGAACGATCGGTTTACTTGTGGTGCCTTTCATTTATATTCTGTTTGCAGCAGTCTGCAAAGAGACACACTGGATTGACGGACATTCTGAAAGTGCAAATTGTGCCTAGTGCCAGCCGTGTGCTTTCACCGTGGAAAAAATGAATTATCATTTCATTAAAATCACTGTTTAGATGCACTTATCTAAAAGTAACAGAGGTCTAAGTAAAAGTATTTGAGAAAACTGCAAAAAACCTTTACATTTTATGGTAGGCATACTTTGCACAACCGGTTAATACGCTTTCTCCCCATTTTCAAGTCACGTGTAGAAGGGTTCATTCATAGCAGCTGCCTTACTCTGTTAATATGCTGCCCAGACTCAACGGAGGGAGTCAGAAAAGTAAGACAGTATTTGAACAAAAGTCCTCATTGCTTATAATTTCATAAGTCAAATTACCCAGGAAATCTGGAAGAGGAACAAGCTTACAGCACCTGCCTCATGGTGGCCATGAGTGGCCATGCCCTCAGCAGCCACATGGACTCCAGGGCCTGCAGGAAACCACGTAGGTGGGTCCAGGGAAACCCAAAACGGAGGAAGATCATGTCTTGGCCTTGGTTAGGGTGAAGTTAGTGCTTCAGTGTCTGTGCCTGCCACGCTCCCAGGATTGCTCGTTTCCTGGAGAACCCAGTGCTGAGCTTTGGAAGGGGAGTGGCGGGGATCTTAGCAGCCTCACCTTCAGAAGCGCGTCCTCAGGTGGCGGTGTTTCATAGCGTTTGCTTGTATCTCCCTTGCTCTGAAGGTGAGGTTAGTGCCCGTCTCCTTTGAGGACCCAGAGTTCAAGTCGTCCCTCAGCCAGTCGTTTTCTTTATATGTCAAGTATCAAATGGCCATTCACCGGGATCCGCCCGAGGAGTGTGGGAAGACTGAGGTACCTTTGCTAAACCTTTCCTATTGATGGGCTTGTGTGTGCAGAATAGCACTTTCTTAGGCCACTTTATCTGTTAAGCAGAGTGTATAATCCTCTCTACTTCCAGTGTGAAATACTGAATATTATGAAAATGCGTGACACATGTCGACATTTTAAACCCTCCGGGCAAAGGATGTGTTCTTCCTCGGTGTTCTGCCCAGGAACCGGAATGCAGTGTGTGTCTGCTGTCATCAGGCCGAGTCAGCAGACGTCACTGCGTGCTCATCACCGCCGGTCTTCGTGCCCCAAGTCCTGTCTGTGCCGTGTTCTTCCTGCACATGCCTGTGCAGAGTTTAACCTGTAGGTCAGGCACAGGAGATGGACAGCAGTGACTAACAGTGACGTGGTGCAGTGTAACAGTGAACGTAATACAGTTATGTGAGCCTGGCCTTTCTGATAACCAAGGCAGGAGCATGTACGCTGGGCACGCTGGACACGGATGATTGGCGTCCTGGGCGGGCGGAACGGCATGGCAGGAGGTTTCCTCACACCGCCCAGAGAGGTGTGCTGTTGAACACTACGAGTTGTTTCTTTCTGGGACCTCCCATTTGGTACTGTTGGACTGCTGTTGGCAGTGGGTAACTGTTCTCAGGGTGCTGAGTAGCTCTCTGCTCCTGTGGCTGCAGCCCCTCATGCCGCTGCGCTGTGGCTCCTTTCTCTCTGAGGGACACCCCTGCTTCGTGAGCAGGATCTTCTCTAGACAAGATAGTAAATGGGGGCTCACTGATAGGCAGCAGCAAGCCTGTGAGCTGCCTAGCAGCCCTCTGTGTAAGGAGGTGTCGCTGCTGCAGATGTTCCTACTGTGACTGAGATTACTCCAGGCCCCTGTGCCTGCGTGGCAACTGTTTGCACAGGAGTTCAGAGCACTTCGTGAGCGATGCACATGAGCAGACCTGCACGCCTCAGGGTGCTTGTTCAGGGGAAGGCTGTCTGACATTAGGCATCTGTGGTCAGACAGTGAATGTGGTCATGAAAAGGGGAAGGTCACCCTGGGTCCGCCCTAACCTGGAGAAGAAACACAGGAGCTACTGGAATACTGGGTTGTGCGAGGCTCCAGCCAGCAGGTGGCGCCCTGGCTCCAGAACAGGTCTGCGCTTTGATCTGGTCAGCCCTGCCTGTATGGGGTCCAGCCCTGTGTTTACATCCTGGGAAGGAGGACAAATGCTTTCCTTCTGTTGTTGGGTAGAAGCAGTTTGCATTGAGGCGTTGAATATGATAATTACAGGTGATTGGTTGCTTGTGAAAGATTTGATTTTTTTGGAATTGAACTTACAGACGCTTTCAGCTTCATTTCCCCTCTTAGTCTTACTCCGTGTGTATGAACAGAATAGCTTACGTTTAGAAAGTTACCACTGTGTCCGACTGACAGTTCCTTCAGGTATGCAGACAAACCGGTCATGTGCATAGGCATGCGCTATTCCATCAACATCTGACTCCTACAGTGAAGGCAAGCTCTGAGCATTTTGAAATATTTTTCACGTATTTTTTAAGGCCAGGGCTAGCGTAGCTGAATGAAGTAGAGGGCTCAGGCAGTTACTGGTGTAATGCAGTTAAAAAGCCCACTTTTTGAGCAGGGTACTTCACATTGTAATCTGTCGTAAGGCTAAATTAGCAAAGCTTTTGAGTCAAATAAGTTAGAGGAGAGGCTCTGTTATATGCTTAGCATACGATAATTTGGGGGGAGACGCAAAAGGTTTGTGTTAAATAGCACTGGGTACGTTTTCCCTTAAAGTTTAGTTTGGTCAGTAATTTCCAGAACCTCCTCTCAGACCCTAAAGCATAGCATCGCACAGTAGAGACAAAGGGAACTTAGTGGTGTGCAGATTGACTTCCCCTCTTTGGAGAATTAGGCGATTTGTCCAAGACAACACGGGCATCAGTGGCAGAGCAGTGCCTCCAAATCTCAGTGCCTCATATGGGCCACGTGTTCCCGTGTGGCGGAGTTACGGCGGCCTGAGTAATGTCTGCGGGATAACTGGCACCAGCGAAGGAGGTGTTCAGTGTCAGCGAATTTTCCAGGTAATGGAAACATCTTCATTGCCGAGGTTCTATGTCCTCAGATGTGTGCGGTGACAGCCCTTCGCGCACGCATGGCCGTCCTCTGCTCCTCCCAGTGCGGAGCAGGGCGGTCTGTGGTGGCGCCTGCCCTGGCACTTCCTGTGCAGGTGCCCGTGATGACTGCCTTTTTCTGACTCCTTCAGCCTCTTCCCTTTCCTTTTCGATGCCAGTTGTTGGCTTGTCTAGTTTTAGCGCTTTCCCTCTCTACCTTGTGGTCTCTTAACGTGTTTGTTAAAATATTTATTGAGCACGTAGTGTGTGCCAGGTACTGTTGGAGAAGCCTTTGGTAGGTAGCATGTGAGTCAGAGTCGAGATCCCTGCTCTAGTGGGGCCCTTCGGCGTGGCGGGGTGGTCAGAGGTTGTCATTAGCAGTTGGCACAGTGAGTGAGGAGAGATGGTGGTTGGCAGGGATGGGTCGAGGAGGAGGAGGGCAGATGCAGGGAGCACGCTGGTGCTAGTAATGGTCGTGGAAACGAGCGCCAGGTAACAGAAGTGGAGGGGTCCTGTGTGACGGGTATAAGCACCAGGGACTGCTACCAGCTTTTAGTTTGAATGTCTGCAGTTCTGAAGTAGCTTGATAACTGATCTCTCATGAACGTGTCCTACACAGTAAAAGCCTAATATGCAAGCAGAACAGTGAACAACCGGTTGCTATGATGCACACTGACCACAAGGGGGCAGATGCTCGATGCAGGAGCTTCCTTCTGGTGGTCAGTGCGCTCCTACGGGGGGGGGGGGGGTGTGCGGGGGCACTGCTCAGCCAGAAGCCAGGCTCATGGCGGTGAGCGCAGGGGTGGAGTGGGAGCCTCTCCCGCCTCTGAGGCAGTGGTAAGGAGCAGCGAGCAGGCGGGTGGTCAGGAGCGAGGAGTCCCGGACTGTGAGAGGGTGCAGGCCAGGCTGAGGGGACCTCCCCTACCCTCTGCACAAGTCTCCTGCACCGGGCCTCGAGTAACATAATATAACAACTGATGTATTAATATGCACGTACCTGTGTTGTTTCTTGAAAGCTGAACAATGAGAGAATGAAGTGCAGCGCTTGGCATGAAATGAATGTTGATTCTTGATTGACCGCCTGCATGAAGAGAGGTGTGCCCAGTGCTAAATCATTTAGACGGGGTGGTATGAAGGCGACACCAGACATGCTCGTTATGTTTACAGCCTTGTACATTTTGGGTGAGAACATGACCTGAGGCTGAGGCCATCCAGGGTGGCGGTGTGCACTCTGTAGGCACCCTGCCTTCGCTCTCAGCTCCCACTGCTGCCTCCCGTCAGGCTCCTGTGGGAAACGTGAGTTGTTGTAAGGATTGAATAAAGCGGTGGTCAGCAAACTCATTAGTCAACAGAGCGGCAAACCGTGGCTCGAGAGCCACAGTTTGCCGACCACTGGAAAGGGAAGGAGCTGGGCTAACGATTGGCTACACCTTGGCTGCTAGTATGCAGAAGACCACCGTTGGGAGGCGGCAGGTCAGGGCCACAGCCAACATTGGCAGTCAGAATTATATTTTTCTTTGGTGTTTTGTTTTTCTGTCTTATTTCAAATATTTGTTTGAATTAAAAGATAACATATGTTTAAGTTTTTAATATTAAATTAGGATTAGTCCTTTCAAAGGAAAAAAGTAATATTTCAAACCATACTGTGTGGTTCATCAGCATGTAATTTTAGTCTTTTTTTTTTAATTTTATTGATTTTTTACAGAGAGGAAGGGAGAGGGAGAGAGCCAGAAACATCGATGAGAGAGAGACACCAATCAGCTGCCTCCTGCACACCCCCCCACAGGGGATGTGCCCGCAACCAAGGCACATGCCCTTGACCGGAATCGAACCCGGGACCCTTCAGTCCGCAGGCCGAGGCTCTAGTCACTGAACCACACCAGCCAGGGCTGTAATTTTAGTTTCTAAGTTACTTTTACACCACATAAAACCTATAAAAGGCATCATTCGGGGAAGATTTATATGTGTATTTTTCAACGGCCTTGTTTGGAGCTGGAGACAGGAAGTGAGCATGTTTCTGGGTCTGTGTCTGGTGATGGCGGTGCTTGCTTTTGAAGAACTCACTAGGTCACATTCCCACAACCTGTGGCGTTCCTTGTGCTGTTACACCACCTTGGGAAAATGCTCCGCTGGAGCCAGAAGAAAGGCGGTGCCCGGCAGAGCGCCCGGACGGTGCCTGGAGGTGCCCGGACGGTGCCCGGCAGAGCGCCCGGACGGTGCCTGGAGGTGCCCGGACGGTGCCTGGAGGTGCCCGGACGGTGCCTGGAGGTGCCCGGACGGTGCCCGGCAGAGCGCCCGGACGGTGCCTGGAGGTGCCCGGACGGTGCCCGGCAGAGCGCCCGGACGGTGCCTGGAGGTGCCCGGACGGTGTCTGGAGGTGCCCGGACGGTGCCTGGAGGTGCCCGGACGGTGCCCGGCAGAGCGCCCGGACGGTGCCTGGAGGTGCCCGGACGGTGTCTGGAGGTGCCCGGACGGTGTCTGGAGGTGCCCGGACGGTGCCTGGAGGTGCCCGGCAGAGTGCCCGGACAGTGCCTGGAGGTGCCCGGCAGAGCGCCCGGACGGTGCCTGGAGGTGCCCGGACGGTGCCTGGAGGTGCCCGGCAGAGTGCCCGGACGGTGCCTGGAGGTGCCTGGACGGTGCCCGGCAGAGTGCCCGGACGGTGCCTGGACGGTGCCCGGACGGTGTCCGGGCGGTGCCTGGACGGTGCCGGGAGCTCGTGGGGAGGACCCGCAGCTGAGGTGACTGTCCCTAAGCAGCAGCTGGAGAGAAGTCGCCGCCGATGGAAACTACGCAGAAAGAAGACGGTGTTCTTGAAACGTGGGACGTGAAGGAAAGGAAACGTAGAGGGAGTCCGAAGCTCTGGGCGTTGTTTTCAGTCAGGGAGAGCTGCTCTAGTTCCTGAGCTGAGAGAACCACCTCCAACCATAAGCGCCGCTCGGTGCGTGCAAAGCCCAGTGATAGGGATCGCCTCGTCGGAGCGCCTTTGGTCCTGAGCTGCTGTAAGTTAGGTCTGCTTTCCCGTCAAACCCGAGGAGCGCCTGCTCTACGGCCTCCTCGAAGGCCTTGACGGGAGCACGCTGCCTGTTGATGGCGAGTCCAAACAAGGCGAGTGCGAGGTTTTGCTGTGTAATTCATTTAATACGCCAGGTAACTTCAGGGAGCTGCTTGCACAATGAAAAAGCAGTCGATCTTCTTCCAGCTGTAGTTATACAAGAATATCTATTAACATACATGATTATTTACCCAGAGCATAGTTCTGTCTCTAAGAATGTGTTAAAATAGGAATATATTTGTGTAGATCTAGAAATATAAGCTATAGGTATATATGTGCATATAAACATATTTACACTCATATATGTAAAAGCTTTTCTGTGACACTTTAGAAATAGTTCAAAATTTTATTTTTAAAATGGCTCCCATATTTCTTTCCCCTTGGCTATGGATGAGTGTGATTCTTCTACTCAACCAATTGTGTAAACATTTAATTCCTAGCATGTTTTGTCAGTGTGGTAGGTTTTGGGGACACATAGATAAATAAGGCATCGTCCTTTGCACATTTTAGCTAACAAATCTTAAAATACTTTTTAAAAGTTCTTTTCATAGGTTTGCATTCATATTTAAAATGATCAAATACTACTACTAATATTAATAGTTATTGGCAATACCTGGACCTGTCGTGCTGTGGAGATTGTGTGGTCTTGCTTGGAGCCCATCTGACCAAGTGTGTAAGCGGTACCTATGAGTGGGCAGTCATCTGTCTCATGTTGGGCTACTGTAAAAAGGACCCCAAACCACAAAGCTTGCACTTTAAATTTCAGTAGAATGACTTGTTTCATAGCAGCATTATGAGAATTTAAAATTTTGTTATATCTTGCACTTTCAGAAAGTTCTCTTCACAGTTAATATAATCGAATTGCATATTGATACAATTTAAGAAAACATTTTTATAGTCTCTGTATTTTGGTATTCCCTGGCATTGAGAGCCTATAGGATATTAGTTAATTACGTGGCTTTGGCGTGTACTAGTAATATTTCAGTAATACTTACTTGAGTATTTGGGGGAGGAAGTGTCTGATACAGGCTTTTTAAAATTTTATTTTAAGTTTATTTTTATCTTTATTGTTGGAAGTATTACAGATGCCCCCTTTTTTCACCATTGACCCTTTCCAGCCCGCCCCTGCCTTCACCACATGATGGTCTTTAAACTCTATTATGGAAACGTGAAACATTCACACAGTAGAGAGATTCGTATAATGAATTCTCAAATACCCATCTCCTGTCCTCACTGACACGATATGATGACCAGGCTTGTTTTGTCTACACTCACCCATTGCTTCCCTCTGGGCCCTCTGATTCTCAAGGGAATCTCAGACCTCATGTGACGTCGCTGTGCCACATTGCTGGGGTCTCTAAGAGAAAATAAACGCTCTGTGTTGCCGGGGAGTGCTGCCGGCGGTCCAGCAGGGATGGGGCCAGGCACGTAGTTAATTTGCATCTAGAAAGATCAAGAGTTTATGCTGCTTGTATTTCATTATTACTGTGACTCAAGGGGTTTGGAATGTTGATTTTGTAAGGACATCTAAGAAGACGTGAATTACCATTATGAATTTGTATGAGGTGCGGTGCAGTCCTGGGCTCAGAGCAGACCTGCACTTGGCTTTGTCATTGTGCCTGACTGCCTCCTCCAAAACCTGTGCGTCTTTGTTTAAATGCTGGGAGTTTCAGGTGAGATTCTGTAAGCCGCTGTGCGCGGCAGAGAAAGAGCAGAGAGGAAAGATACGCGTGTGGCTGGGGAAGGAGGCCTGAGCAGGGTAACCGTCACCAAGGGGAGCAGTACCTGCCCTCTCTCACGCCGGCTCACCCAGCCTGTTTGGGGACGGGATATAGTTGTGTTGATTTCAGAGAGGAAGGGAGAGGGAAAGAGAGAGACAGAAACATCCATGATGAGAATCTTTGATTGGCTGCCTCCCGCACGCCCCACACTGGAGATCGAGCCCACAGCCCAGGCCTGTGCCCTTGACTGGAATCGAACCGGGACCCTTCAGTCCGCAGGCCGACGCTCTATCCACTGAGCCAAACTGGCGGGGGTGGAGGGGAGCTTTTGTTTAACAGCTTGAGCTATCCCTCACGTGCTACAGATTTCACCCTAAGGTGGACAGTCAGTGACTGACTACCGCCGGCTAACCTCAAAGCGTTTTCACTACCCGGTAGCACACACTCGCCATCCTGCCCCAGCCCAGCCCTAGGCAGCCCTCATCCACGTTCTGTCTAGAGATTTCCTGTTACGAATACTTCATGTCGGTGGGACTATGGTAATATGTTGGATTGCTGCTTTTTGCCTCTCCCAAACCCAGAGCTTCTGGGACTCCATCGCATCCAACCTCCTCTTGCCTTCCTTTCTCTCTCCTCGCGGTTCCTCTTGACTTAGACCTCGTCCTTGGCTTGGCTTGGCTTGACTTTGGTCGGCAGACGCTGGCTCTTCCCGTAGAGCGGCGCTCGCTTACGCAAGGGCTGTGACATGAAACTTTGAAGAAATATTGTAGGACTGACTTGTTTTTACAGATTCTTTGAAAAAAAGTTTACTTAATCTAATTCAAGTCGTCAGATGCTCCCCGTGGGCCACGTTGGCCTTCTCTGTGCTCTGGGTGGCTCTGCCGTGTACGAGAGCACTGAGGTTATACGTAGACTTGGGGTGGCTTTCAGTGCTCTTGCTGAAAACTGTGTAATAACTTTTCCTTTTCTGTTCTCTTTCTGCTCATTTACTGGATGAACCTGATTCTTCTCAAATGTGGCTGCAGTTCACAGGATTCCTTTGCACCTCGCCGTTGGAGGTAAGTGGGCACCGGCATCGCCGATGGACATCTTGTGTGGGGCACGGATCTCTGACGCGATCCTTTTGTTGGGACACGTTCATTCTTCAGGAACAGAAACGAGATGCACGCAGACCTTCTCGATAAGAATTCCGATAACTTACGGAGCTGTTCGCCCTCATAACAGGCCATCGCTGCTTTGTGAGCGCCTCGTCCACCTCAGTGAGTGGGGTGCAGTCAGCCCTTCGTTGTAAAGAACAGTATTGTATCTCTCGCCCCCGTAACCGTAGTAACAGGAGCCTTATTTTGTCTGGGCTGCCCAGGTGTTAACGCGCCGGAGAAGCCTAGGCAGAGGCTGACATCGGGGACGCTTCATTTGGGTCGAAAGAGCTTTTGAAAACCTGTGGATTGGTTAGGGAGGAGCAGAGGACTTCCTGTGACAGCTGTTCTGGTCACATAGGCCTACTCTAGGCGCCTCATTCACTTTCTCCTTTAGTCCTCACGGTGGCTCTGCAGACGGGAACTGAGAAGCTAGTGATAAACTGTGAGCTAAAGAAAAACCTAGCTATTCAGGGAGCCAGGAGTCGCGGTGAGCTGCAGCGGACACGGCATAGCTTGCAGCAGAAGCTGAGACTTGGGGAAATGGAGGGAGGTGGCCAAGAGCGTAGAGGCACTTGGATCTGGAGCCATTGTGGGCTCGAGGTGATGCCTCCACGTCCGGCCCCCGGCCACCCCCGCTTCTCGGGCGACTCCGGCCAGCAAGAAGAGCCTGCTTTCCCGCTCCGGGCTGTGTCGGTGGGGTGCACAGGAGCGAGGAGCGGTGGGCTGAGGCCGAGAGTAGCAGGTGTTGCCCGTGTTTTGGCAGCTGGAAGCCCAGCAGGTTTCACGTTTATGCCTCAGTGTGGGCGACTGACGGCCCTGCTGGGTTGTAGCCCCTCGGCCTCGGGATCTGTCGTCCTGCCTCCGGGTTCCCGAGTGTAGGGGGACGTGGAGCGCACCAGCCGCTCACCTGGAGCTGCACCAAGCACGCCTGCTGTCGGTGCCTCTCACTCCCTGGTGGCACTGGGCCTCAGGGGTGGAAGCGGTCATCTTTGGTGAGAACAAGGGAAAGTAACAAGGCTGAAGCTTAGTGTGATTTCTGTCATTTTCTGTGCGGTTTGCTTTTTCCCGTAACGATGGGGATGTACTTTGCCTTAGCTAAAGTGATCCATTTCTGACTGGACCTATGGACATGGGGAGGAAAAATAAAATTTAACACGGCCAACGTGCTCTTTTTTCCTTCAAGTATGTGGGAAGTGGTTGAGGGCTTTCTGTTGATAATGTTTTAGCCTGGAATTTCCCAGGGGCTACCTGATGACAGTTACTGGCTGCTCCCTCCCCCTCCACCCCCACCCGCCTCCAGCTCCCCCCAGTCTCCAGGACTCGGCTCCTTGGCCCTGCGGAGCCTGAGAGCCCAAGCAAAGCTAAGGCAGGAGAATGTTGTGTCTCTCTAAATGTTTGATTTTGCCATTGAGCTTATGGTTTAGCTGTAGAAGAGACACCTTGCTAATCTATATATATATAAAAGCCTAGTATGCTAAGTGTCCGACTGTTTGACCAGCCACTATGACGCGCACTGACCACCAGGGGGCAGATGCTCCAACCAGTAGGTTAGCTTGCTGCTGGACTCCGGCTGATGGGGACTGGGCAAGATGGGCCAGACACGTCCTGGAGCCCTCCCGCGGTCCCTCCCAGCCCCGATCACGCACCGAGGGGGTTCCTTGGCCTGGCCTGTGCCCTCCTGCAATCTTGGCGGATGTCGGAGAGCCGGTTTCGGCCTGATCCCTGCGGGCCAGGCCGAGGGACCCACCGGTGCACAGACGTGCCCTGGGCCTCTAGTTTTGCATAAAAGAAAAATAACGATGGCAGAGACTGAAATACACGAGACTTGCAGTTGGTGGAAATGAAGGGACGAACGTTCACTTTGTCCACAAAAGCTGCTCCGAACGAGCCGGGAGCCGACGAGGCCGTCTGGGCAGCAGCCCATCGGTAACGGGATCCCTGCCGCCTGAGTGGAGCCATGTGTGCAGCGTCGTCGCTTCCCCCGGCGGGCTGACCCTCACGTTGCTGGGCGCTGAGGACTAATCGAGCTCATTACGCTTTATGGGAAAAGAGCTTTTACCACCTCGTCAAGTCGGCAGCCTGTTGCCATTCCAGTCCCGTGTGTGTGGCTCTGCGGCTGCTGCTGGGTGCTCCCCGCTAGGTTTACACCGGGCCTCTTCCTTACAGACGTTTTTATTGACATTCTAAATCTGAATTACATTTTGTGTGGCACCACCTACAGATGTCTTCAATTAAGGGTAGGTAAGTAAAAGGGATTGTATATCAGAGGCCGAGAGATTCCTGAAATTCTCCTCTGAGTCACGCCCTGCCCGCCGGTGCGGTAGGGGGCAGTCTCGGCCCCATTCTGGAGGTGACAGCCTCAGAGGGGCCCCTGGAAGGAACTGAACTGTGTGTGACTGCCCGCTCCTGGGGCCTCTCTTCAGAGGTGTCCTTCCAGTCCTTCATTTCAGGTCAACTAAAGTAAGTCTTCAGCTGCAGTTACCGTGACTTACAAGAACTTGGCACCGGCAGCGCGTGGGTACTGTGCTGAGCTGTCTGCTTCCCTTGTTTCAGTTCTCACAGTGTCTGTGAGGTGGATGTCCCCATTGGCTTAGGAAGCAGTGAGCCTGGAGAGGTAGGTGAGGCGAGGTCAGTGTCACAGCGGCTTGTGCGCACACAGCAGCGGCAGGCAGGAGTGCGTGATGACACTGCCCTGAGACTCGTGCACAGGAAGTGATGTCACTCACTGGAAGGAAGACAGTGATGAGTTGGAGGCGGATTCTGTAAACGCTAGAGCGAGCTTTCCCAGCCTCGGCTCTGTGGGCGCGTCGGTTCCGTCTTCGTTGTGGGTGCTCTCCTGAGCACCACTCCTGTCTCCTGCCCACACCGATGCCAGGAGCACCCTTCGTCTGAGCTGGAACCAAATGTCCTCGGGGGCGGGGGGGGGGCGGAGGAGGAGGCGGGAGGGAACCACTGCCCTAGAGCAGCCTTAGAAAAGAAAAAGGAGATACAGTTCACAATCCGGTAGTGAGGACGACAGCAACGGGAACACGTTTTCAGTCTCAGGGTCTGGGAAAAGAAGGAAAGCTGAGCAGAGAACAGGTGAGACAGAAAGCAAATAGCAAGATGGCCCACTTGAATCCACTGCTACTGATTTTATATTAAACTAGAGGCCTGGTGCGTGAAATTCATGTGGGCGGGGGGAGGGTCCCCTCAGCCCAGCCTGCACCCTCTCCAGTCCAGGACCCCTTGGGGGATGTCGGACTGCTGGGATGGGGCCCAAACTGGCAGTTGGACATCCCTCTCACAATTCTGGACCACTGGCTCCTAATTGCTCACCTGCCTGCCTGCCTGCCTGATCGCCCCTAACTGCCTATCCCTGCCTGCCTGGTTGCCCCTAACTGCTCCCCCTCCCTGCCAGCCTGATTGTCCCTCACTGCCTCTGCGTGCCAGCCTGATCACCCCTGACTGCCTATCCCTGCTGGCCTGGTTGCCCCTAACTGCTCCCCCCGCTTGCCAGCCTGGTCACCCCCAACTGCCCCCCTCCCCCCCGCCTGCCTGGTCGCCCCATGCAGCCTGCTGTTCAGTTGTTTGGTCATCCCTCACTAACCCCACTGCTAGCCTGGTCTTAGGCAGCCATCTTGTGAGGGCGTGCAGGTCAATTTGCATATTACCTCGTTATTCTATAGGATATAAACGGTCTAAACCTGTGGTCGGCAAACTGTGGCTCATGAGCCACATGCGGCTCTTTGGCCCCTTGAGTGTGGCTCTTCCACAAAACACCACGGCCTGGGCGAGTCTATTTTGAAGAAGTGGCGTTAGAAGAAGTTTAAGTTTAAAAAATGTGGCTCTCCAAAGAAATTTCCATTGTTGTCCTGTTGATGTTTGGCTCTGCTGACTGAGGAGTTTGCCGACCACTGGTCCAAACTGAACCTGGGCTGTGTGGATACGTTCTCCATCTGCACTGTCTCAAACATGTATGTCACCAGTGGTCATCCATAGCTACTGAGCTTGTTAGGAACCGAATTTTAAATTTTCTTAAATGTTAGTTAACTTATGTCGCTGTGTGTGGCAGACCTGCATTGAAAGACACCCAGTAATTTTTCATATGGTGGGGATCATATTTTCCGTTTCATAGTGTTGTGTTCTTACTTAACTTGGAGAAATGCTCATGTTACTAAGAAGTCTTGGTAAAAACAGTTTTTAATTATTACATAGCAGTTGCTCATACGAATGTACTATAACTAGCTTCTTTATTTTACGGTTTTAATTTGGTTCTTTAGTGTACTGATTGCCAGAAAATTAGGAATTTGTTGCATTTGATTTTTAAGTCACTTTTACAAAGCTTGTTAACCCTGAGTGTTGGTGTTTGCAGTTTCCAAATTAAACGTATTTTTTAATTTCTCACTATAGACTACTTCAAATTTTCAAATTTTCCTTTTTCTTAAGTAATGTAGATTTTGATGCCATAGTGGTTTAGCACGCCTTTGGGTTTCTATTTTTAAAATGAATCTGAATTTTAGTATATACAGTGTTTCATGAAACTGTTAACAAAGGCAAAACAAGGACTAAGTTGCTGTAAAACAATGCTTGCTTCTAACCGGGGGCCTCCGCAAACTTGTTTGAAAGAGTTCAGGGCACCAGGGGTCTAGTCACGGCTTGTGGTGATCAGCTGTGCTTGGGGGCGGCACGCGGAGCCGCAGGAGGAGGAAGGAGGAAGGAGGACACAGGCTCGGCTCTCAAAGCCCCTGAAGACGTCACCCCCCCTCCTCCTACCCCCCTCCCCCGCACAGTGTCACCGCTGGTGCTGGGCGGATGCCTCCCCCTTTGAGTCTCTGAGGTGTGTGTTCTCAGCGTAACTGAGGGACGTGAGGCAGATGGGCCAGGAGACGGGCGCACTTCACCAGAGGGACTAGACGCTCATGGGGAGTGCTGGGCTGAGTGGCCTGTTTTTAACATCGGTGGCTCCGCACGGCGCCCTGCGCGTGTGCTGCCGGCTCGGTGATCACAGCCGCCTGCCATCTTCCGGGTGGGAGGCGGTTTCCTTTTGCTTCACTGTGCTTTTCCTGTTGTCAGCTAAATCCTTGAGATGAGGAACTTCTGAGAAGTAACTTTGCTACGCTTTCACACATCCAAATCTGTATGAGCTGCAGGCATGGGGAAGACACACTACTAAACAATTGCTGTCACGTCACGACTTAGGTATGAGGAGAGGAAAGCTGACTGCGGTTACTGGTTTAAGTAACTCCGCTATGACATGAGTGAGCCACTGGTGTAACTTCATAGACATCACCTTTTAGGCGTGCCGCTCAGACCCTTAAGCCAAAAGCTACAACTGACCCGCATTTGCAGGAAGCTTGTGTCTGTACATTGTCATTGGTTTCTCACAAATGATGAGAAACGTGATGTGAGCGTGATGATTCCTATTTTTAAAACGTAGAAACATCCTTTTAAAATAAGTTACGTTGTTGTCTGGGATCAGTTTGTAACTCCATGGTTTCATGATCGTATTGCTTGATTGGCTCCTCCCGGATTTCAGGTTCCTCATCTGTGATGTGACGGGGGTCAGAGTAGGTCGTGCTGTGGCTCCTTTTCCTCAGTAGTTGGAAGGCAGCCCACGTCTACGTCCAGTGCTGTGCCGCGGGGAAGGCCCCTGGCTTACCCGAACTGAGAGATGGGAATGGTGCCTGTGGTAGGGCACACTGCTCGTTCAAAGCAGTGAGATGGCATGGAAGCAGGTCGTTAAGAGCGAAGTCCGGGGGATGCGAGAAAGCATGGCTATTGGAAACTGAGAAGGCAATGGCAGTTTTAAAACTATTTCAAGCTGGTACACAAATGAGTCTGAGTAGCCCGCCGGCCAGCGCTCTGTCCGCCCGGAGCCCGCCGGCCAGCGCTCTGTCCGCCCGGAGCCCGCCGGCCAGCGCTCTGTCCGCCCGGAGCCCGCCGGCCAGCGCTCTGTCCACGAGTCACACTGGCTACAGCCTCGTCCGCGTTTGACTGGGGGGTTTCTGACGGTTACAGCCCCCCCTTCCCATCTCGGGGTCACTGCAGGGCTGCTCTCCTGGGCGATTATTTCTAACGACGGGGGGCTGCGTTCCTGTGGACCTCAGGCTCCCCTCTGAAAGACGGTTCTTATAAGATGCCAGAACGCACCGGAGTCCGTTTCTTTCTTACGGCCTAGCCGGGGTATTCTGGTTTCTGAAACAGGTTGTGAGACGGCAGCCTTTCGGCTGCTGGTGGTGTAGCGAGACCAGGCTCGTCGCCCTGTCCTGTTGAAGCTGCTGGGAGATGAGAGCCACTGTTGAGAGCAAAGCTCGGTGGCGGTGAGTGCGGAAACCGGGCTGACGTAATTCATCGCAGCTGGTGGAAGCGCTGAACGGTTAAGGTGTGTTTACTGCCCAGGCAGCAGGTCGCTGCGGCGGGGAAGTCACAGAAGTCAGGGACGCTGCTCGCACCTCAGTGCCTCCCGTGTTTGCTGTGGCTGACCTGGGCCGCCTGGCGGGTGCTTGCCCTTCCCTTCAGACGGCGCTCTGGGAAGGAAGCGGCTCTGCGCAGCCCGCCCTTAGGTAGCAGGGCGTGATGCTCCCCTGCCTTTAGGTTTCCAGTGATTTTTAGGGAGAGGGGACAGGAGAGGGACAGAGGGAGAAACGCCCATCAGCTGCCTCCTTCACACCTGGGCGTGTGCCCACCCGGGACTCACACAGGTGACCTTGGGGCCTGGGTCAGTGCCCAACCACTGAGCCGCACTGGCCGGGCAGTACTGCTTTATTCTAGTGTTTCGGCCCGGGCCTTTGGAGCTCTCCCTTGCCCCCTGCCCCTTTGATATACCTCCATCAGTCGGGGTTCGTTTTTCTTTTTTTGAGTCCGTCCTTGCTTTTGGTGCCACAAGATACTTCAGGCTCATCTTGTGCATTTCCTTCCTCAGGCCCGGAATCAGTCGTTCCTCCAAAGAGAAATGGTTCCTTTTTCTTCTTCTGGTTCCTTTTATTGCAGAACGGAGAAACCGAGATCGGGTGCTGGTGTGCTGGTCACTACTGGGGTGTCATTCCTCTTAGGCCATAGGTCACAGAACAAGTACATACGTGTGTGTGTGCTCACCTTCCGTGTCCATATCCGTGACAAACTGCTCACGTGTGTGTGTCTGTTTTCACAGCCGGAGAATCCCCCGAATGGACCCGACTGTGGCTATGGCTCCTTTCACCAGCAGTACTGGCTGGACGGGAAGATCATCGCCGTGGGGGTGATTGACATCCTTCCCTACTGTGTGTCGTCTGTGTATTTGTACTATGATCCTGATTATTCGTTTCTGTCCTTGGGTGTCTACTCGGCACTACGGTAAGATCGCCTTAGACAGCTGTTAGGGTCACACAGAACTTCCAGTAACTCCTCGTTGATTACGTTTCAGCGCAGACCAGTACAAGTCCTCTTGTGATAGTACCTGTAACTTGTTGCTGCCGCCGTCTCTTACGTTGGCGTTCAGAAACACCACTCTTAGGGCTAAGGCCAGTGTCTGGTGGTAACTCCCAAGCTTTTGGAGGTCTCCGCCCACCTGCTCCCGTGCACGAGAGCTCATTGTGTTTGTGGGATGCTTTTGTCGTTTAGTTGATGCATTTACTTAAGCTCCCCTGTCAGAACCACTTAATGTCCCTTAAATGTGCTATCATTTACTTACTTTTCCTGCCATCAGCGTTGCATGTATTGTTTTCATAAAGGTTAAGTGAATCTGGCACAAATGAACTGAAATATGCAGTTCTGTAAAATAGATAGATTAGGCCCAAGAGTCCTAGACTCGGCTTGACGCAGGCCCCTCATCGGACGATGGACTTCCCTTGTATGTCAGCTGCAAACAGGTGCATCACAGCACACACACCTCAGGTGCATCACCCTCAGGTGAAGAGATCGGGCCTCATTCCATGGAAGTGCTTGTTTCTCTTCTGGCTTGTGCCTGTATGTAGCGGGGTAGGAGGGCATTGAGAATGGCTTTTCTGTTTGGGAGCGCAAGTCTCTCGTTGTCCCTCTACTTCCCCAGTTCCTCTGTCTGATGGTCACATTTTACATCATGGTGAAATGTACTTTGCGATTATTTTTATTATGTATGGGGTTTTTTGTATTTATGAAAGTAAGAGAGTTAATATTTTCTTGAATCACCATTTGATTTATTTTTTTAATTTGGTCCATAGTTGGTTTTGGTGTGTGTTTCAATGGCCCATGATATAAACAAGTTCTCCATCTTGGGATTTTCGACCCATCTTATCAAATCCACAATTATACATGTTTACAACTGATCTCTAATCATCTTTTACTTTTCTTAGGTATTTAATTGCATTTTTATATAAACTGACAATATTTATGACTCTTGGTGATCTCACTAAAATTGGAACTGATCATTTGAAGCAATCGCATTTTCTAACTTGAGACACATATTCTGTTCATTTCAGAACAGATACTCTTTCTTTGTACCGAAATCAGTTTCCGCTTTGAAATTATTGCGTATTTTTTTGTTTTATTTTTGTATCTATCACTTTACAGTGCATAGCTGTGGATTTGTCTAGCTATCTCAGATGAATATTAAGAATGATATTTATTCCTATATAATAAGTCCCATCCATGTCTCAATAACTAAGAAATGTAGAAATCCTGCATTTGAGATAGTAAATAAATAATTCCCTGCAAAATGAGAGAGATGTGTTTATTGTTTGGTGTATCTTTGGAAAATTCTAGAGAGCTTTGAGGAGGGAGCCGGGAGCCTGCACAGGAGAGCGCGGGGAGGTGCCCCCTGTGCAGCCCTGCCCGCCCTTCCCTTAGAGCCCTGGAGGTGGAGCTGCTGAGCTCGTGGAGGAGAGAGAACTAGGAGATCATATTTCACAGCAAAATTGGCGCCAGTAGATCACAAATTCCAGTTCTGTTATTACCGACTTGAATGTAGTTCAGTGAAACCTGTTCAGGTAGCGTTTCCCTCCAGTCACTTAATAAATACACAGATCAATATAGATTTTAATGTAATCTAGTCTGCAGATTTAAAAAATGTTTGAATTGGCGAACTTGAGCATGGCTTTTTTTTTAAGATGTATTTTAGAAATGTAACTAATTTGTTTAGTAGATACTTACTTGAGTTCTCTTTATGGGCCCAAAGCCAAGAACATAATTCTAGGCCCTCTGCTGTGCTGGGACAAATAAAACGGTGGTGGGCGGGCCTCTGAGCAGGTGCCCTTGAGGATCAGAGCAAAGGCAGCGACGGCTATGTAAATCTGGGGTAGAAGTCAGACGGCCTGAGGAGGTGCAGGGGAGAGAAGGAAGGTGTCCCAGCTAGGGCGTCAGTAACTGGGGACAGTGATGGGCAGGGGGCGGCTGGCAGCGCTGAGGAGGGCAGCGGAGCAGGGCTTGCCGGTCACGGTAAGGAGGTTGGACTTTACATGTGATACCAGCCCAGTGCCAGTGTGAGGTCCCCTGATCGGCTTAATGAATAACAACAAGAAGCCGTACTGAGTAGATATCTCTAACTTTATGGTGTTTGAATTTTAAATTAACCACCGTCTATGCCCAAAAAAGTGTAAAACCTGAATTTAGATGCATTTGCTCAAAAGAATTTAGAAGGTTCTTTTGGTGTCTTTGTATTAAAAATCATCTCACAGTGTTTTTAAAATAGTTCTTTCAACACTTGGATTTTTTTGATAGATTAGTATCGAATTTTATGAAATATTTGTCATCAGTTTACATAGCACTTTCACTATTGGAAATAGGTGTAACTGTATCTTCTTTATTCTTCTTTTGACAGCGAAATTGCTTTCACTAGGCAACTGCATGAGAAAGCACCTCAGCTCAGCTATTACTACATGGGTTTCTACATTCACTCGTGTCCCAAGATGAAATACAAGGTAAAGCTGATTTCACACGTGTCTGCTGTGGACCCACTTTATGAAAATTCATGCTTCCATAGTTTGTCATCACAGGAGTTCACTTGCTTGTACATTTCTCATGAACGTCAGCAAATTATTGTGAGGCATCTTCAGCCTTTCATGGCGTCTGCCTGCTCGTCGCCTTGCATGGCGCCTTACCCACCGGCACTTAGTTGTTTAATGTAGTTGATCTGCAGTGATTTGCTGACCATGTAGAAACCCTAGCTGTTCTGGGTAAGTTTCCATGCTTTTTCTGAATGAAGCCTGGGGAAAATCAGCGAAGAAGTCAGGAAAGTGGGGGAAAGTGTAATCATTTGCCACAAGAATTAAAGCTGAGTGATCCCCGGGGAGCGTTACTGGTCTGAAGGCGTTCACCAGCATCGAGCGAACCAGGGAAGCGGACGTTTTTAGGAAGAGGACAGGCGTGGCGTCACAGCAGCTGGCTTTGTTTGTAGCTGTGGTGTGGTGGTGGGGTTTGTGGCCCTGTCTTCTGTTAACTGTATGTGTGATATTAACCAGTTTATCTCCCGAGCACAGGCGAAGAAATAAGCGTTGAAGCCCAGTAAGTTCATAAAGGGTTCGTTTCCACTTGGACTTCCTGTAGTGCTCCTAACAGGCCAAGAGATCCCGACGTTAGGCTTTTGGAAACAGTGACTGCCGGCCTTTTCCAGTGTTTTAATATTCTCCATAGGCTAGTTCGTTTCAGTGCTGCCAGGCGTTTGGGGTCTGAAGGCAGTGTATTGGCTGAGCTCATGCTCCAGATCTGTTTGTGGCCAGAGTTAGCAGTGACTGCAGGCAGTCGGCGTGGCCGTCATGGCGTGGCCAGACATCAGATGGTTGAAACAGCAGAAAGGGCTCGGAAATGTCAGAAAGAAACGAAAGGCTAATTAGCTGTGATTAATCATCCTTAAACTCGGTGCTCAGCCTGACTGTGGTCTAACACCACCGGCACGTGGGCACTGCCCGCGCTGCTGCTGGTCGGAGGGAACAGATGACCTCAAGTCGCTGCATGGACAGAGCCCAGCATACGGCTTCCTGGAGCTAATGCCCAGCGACCTCAGAGGCATTGCAGTAAGGGCTTCCGATGCCTCCTGCTGGCAGTGGGGGGGTAGAAACATCACCTGCTCATCACAAACTCTTGTGTTTGAATTGTTAAGTTTTAGGTTTGCTGCGTCAGAGTAAAGGCAGTTTCCTCAGGGTCTCGTGTGCTGAGCTCGTCACTGATGTGAGCGAGTGGAAGCTCCGTGCTTTTCCCGGCCCAGAGTCTGCAGGGCTCACGTCTCTTTAGCAGCGCGAGGAGAGTGAAGAACTGAAATCATGGACTGGCTCTGTTCATCAGACTTATGATGAGGTGTCTGTAACGGCCAACTTCGGAGATCCTAAAATCCTTGCACGTTAATGAAAGGTAGATGTTAACTAGGGATTGAAAGCGTATTTAATCACTGTTTCTTATTTTCCCATCCTGCTCATCTCCTTCCCACAATGAGGCAGCTTGGTGTGGAGGGAACATGCTTCCTAACCAAGACAGTCCTGGGTCATCAGTGAGTTTATGGCTGTGTCACCTCTGGGGCTTCTGAAAAGCACTGAGGAGCTCTGCCCAGAAGAAGGAAGCTCGCTTCTCTCTCCACAGCGTCCGCAGCCTGGGGGCGCTGTTTTACGTGCCCTCTCTCATCTGATAGGCACGCGCTCAGCTGCAGGTGCAGCTGGGGGCCTCCTGTCCTTTCCGAGGGCACGTTGTAGCTCCTTGCGCTCAGCTGTTTGACGAGTGTGATCCCGGAGTGTCCCCGGAGGGCCGGTGCTGTGAGAGCCGCAGACGCCAGGCACGAGGACCAGGAACAGATGTGGGCCCTGCTTGCCAGGCCCTCGAGCAAACCAGGTCTCCTCTGTCACTGTCCCAGACCCAGAAAGCGCCTTGACAACCAAGAATTCTCTGGCTCAAAATGTCAGTCGTGCTGAGGTCTGAGAGGCCTGGGTACAGGGTTGCCCGCTGCCGTCGGTCGGAGTGGCTCGGTTACTGTGGGTAACGTGACTGCTGCCGTCAGAGAGGAGCTGTCAGAAAGAGTGACTTGGGGTTCACGTGACCAGGTGGACATAAATGATCTTGTATGACACACCAGAGAGGGTCCCTGGGCCTCCTCCATGCCCTGGGCGGCCATAACTCATCGAGGACCCGGACTGCCTGCAGTGTGCTGGGGGAGGCTCCTGTGTGGCCTTCACGCCACTGAAAGGCGATGGTGCTGGTGCAAGGAGACCTGCAGCATGTCTGAGCCGGGGCGAGCAGCACAGCGCGTAGGCCAGCGTCTCCCATAGGCGGTGCTCCCTTTCCCGTTCCCGTGTGTGAGGGCGGGTCCGCGGTCAGTGTGTGTAGTCGTCCTGTAGCCCTTGCTTTTGGGGATAAAAGGAACCGCAGCTTCCTAATAACCAAGCGCACTGAGTGACTGGCCCTCGCCGCTACGTTCCGTTTGTCCTTCTAGTACAGAGGCGCCACCGTGCTGGCGGCTGCTTTGGGGCTGGAGGTCATTGCGGGAACAGCTTTGGAGGTGTGGCCCGTCCTCGCTCTTGGTGGGCACTGAGCTGTCTGTCGGAGAAGCGCGTGTGCATGTATGTCTGACTGGTTTCCCAGCGGTGGTTCTGCCTCCGTGTTGATGTTAGAGGGAAGCCAGTTCCCCCTTCGCTCCCCCAGGACTCGCCCTCCCGCTCCGACCCGCTTTCCTTCTTGCATCTGGAGCTGTTCTCGTCTGTGTCTTCATTCTGTGAGAGCGAGGCCGCTGTGGGTTTTGTGCCGGACCTTTCAGAGCCTGCTGTCTCCGTTGGTGGCACCAGCTAAGGGAAGCCATCGTGAGCAGCAGCATTATCTCGGAGGGTCCGTGTCAGCGCAGCCGGCAATGTCGGGAAGCAGAGTGGCCTGGCCGCTGTGAGGACCTTCCGCCCGGTGGCTTCCTTTCCTCTGCCAGCTCATTCCTCTTCGCTCGTGTCAAATACGATTCCACTGCAGACTCCAGCCGTGTGCCTCACCTCACTCTGCCCTCCTGGAGCCTGGGGTCGGTCTGGCCGTTAAACTCCGGCCTGTGCTGGTGGGTCTGCGACTTGAGTCAGACCCTCAGCCGTCTGCTTGCCTGGCTGCCGTTTGCTGGATCACTGCTGAACCCCTTGGGGTTCTCCGTAGTTTCCATGTCTGAACATGTGTGGTCTGGGCTCCTTGTCACAAATCCAGCCCTGGTTCTGACAGTGGCTTTAAACAAATTTACTAGTTTACCTTATGGGTACATGATGGATATGTTACCTCTTGCATATATCCTTAAATTCTCATCATTGGAAGGTGTTTGGGTTTTTTTAAGAAACCCTTCAGTTGAGGCACACTGTAAACGTAGGAGAGTGCGCTAATGTGGAGAGCCCGCGGGGATCACAGGATGAACACGCACTGGCGTCCTCTGACCGCTCCTGGGAGGGACATTCTCTCCGTGGCCGTCACTCTGCAAAGGCCAGAGAGGGACGTCAGGTTGAAGGCCCCTTGGTCTGCTCTTCGGCACAGCACCATGGGAAGGATGCCAGCCAGGGCATGGCTGTGCTCTGGAAGCCTCTGTTCGCGGACTTGGAATGTGGCTGTATGGAGTGCCTACGTGCCACAGAGTGGGGTGCTCTTTTAGTTCAGCCATCGAAGATGTAAGAACCGTTTTAGGGTGCAGGCCACGCAAAAGCGGGCAGCAGACCAGATGGAGCTCCTGCCTCAGCGTGCTGACCCCGTGACCCCTGCTCTGCAGCGTCAAGTGGACTCACTGTGTGCATTGAGACACAGCGAATGCCTTCAGCCCCGGGCTCGTGCTGATAGCAGGAGGTTGCCAGGGTCTGCTGGGCACCGTGCTGGCTGCTCAGAGGCTGCGTCTGCGGAGCGTCCAGGCAGCTGCGGGTCGACAGCTTCCAAACCTGCTCCGTGCCCCACACTCAGGCTCAAAGCATAAAATGGCCATGATTTCAGGCTCCGCGTAATAGTGACTTGTCAGAATTACCCTTCCCACATCTGGAAGTTGTAGACTTCAGCTTCGATTTTATTTCTACTATTTCCAGAGAGTTCTGATGTGATAATCATGCTATTTTGATTTCTCTAAACTGTTTCTAGATGTAAAGGTGACGATTGGCTCCTTAAATTTTAGGAGGATGTATGTTGTTTTGTTGTTTTTGTTTTGGGGTGTGTGGGTGTGTATGCATGCATGCGTGTGTGTTTTAAAAGCAGGAGTAGCTATCTTTTCTTTTTTGTTTTAAATATATTTTTATTTATTTCAGAGAGGGAGAGAGAGATAGAAACATCAATGATGAGAGAGAATCATTGATCGGCTGCCTCCTGCACACCCCCTACTGGGAATCGAACCTGCAACTCAGGCATGTGCCCTTGACCGAAATGGAACCCGGGACCTTTCAGTCCATAGGCCGATGCTTTACCCACTGAGCTATACCAGCAAGGGCAGGAGGCTGTATTTTTTGTGTAAAGTCAGATAGGTGACACAGTGGAAGAATGGTTGAAAGGTTTGGCCTTTGGTAACTTGCCCTTTACACGTGCATTTTAAAATTAAGTCCTTTCAGCTCTCGCCGCTTTGGCTCAGTGGATAGAGCATCAGCCTGTGGACCCAAGGGTCCTGGATTCAATTCCGGTCAAGGGTACATACTTGGGTTGCAGGCTTCTCCCAGGCCCTGGCCAGGGCGCGTGCAGGAGGCAACCAGTTGATGTGTCTCTCACACACCGATGTTTCTCTCTGTTTTTTCCTCTCTCTTCCACTCTCTCTAAAAATTAATGGGAAAATATCCTCGGGTGAGGATTAAAAAGTAAAAATAAGAAAAAATAAAGTTAAGTTTGTTCAAACCACCTGTACAATACATCTTAAAGGTCTTGTTTGTTGCGTTTGTGGTTTTATAATGGGCTGAAATGGATAAACCTATAACATTACAAAGATGTTAATTACTATCATCTTGAGGTTCTGTAAATTCTGTTCTGGTGGCATGGTTGAGTTTGGGCCAATTTGATATTTTAGGGTGGGTGTCTTAGTTGGAATGAATAAGTAAGATTTCTCAAGTTGTCATCCAAGATTGGTGTTTATAACGTCATAAATGCTTTACAATTACGTTATCTAGAACTCGGAATGGACTTGATTTGCCTGCTCTGTGAACTATTTAGGGTAAAAGTGGCTATCCTATATGATAAAAGCCTCGGTGGTGTCACTCCCTCGCGCTACATCATCACAAGATGGCCACGTGCACAGCAGAGGCAGGGCCTGTTGGCCGCTCTCACGGTGAGGCCTGGGGGTCCCGCGGCTCTGCACAGCGTGGAGGAGGCGAGTCATGGCAGGGGGGCAATCAGGCCGTCAGAGGAGAGCAGTTGGGGGCAATCAGGCCAGCAGGGGAGCAATTAGGTGTCAGTCAGGCTGGCCGGGGATTGGTTAGGGGGTGATCAAGCTGGCAGGCAAAAGCATTTAGGGGCAATCAGGCAGGCAGGCAGGCAGGCAAGTGGTTAGGAGCCAGTGGTCCCAGATTGTGAGAGGGATGTCCCACTGCCCTGCGGGATCGGGCCTAAACGGGCAGTCGGACATCCCCCGAGGGGTCCCAGATTGGAGAGGGTGCAGGCCGGGCTGAGGGACACCCCCTCCACGCACGAATTTCATGCACTGGGCCTCTATGTTCTTCATAATCACATAACTGAGCATTGAGAAAGGGGGAAACAGTTATCCCTTGAGCTTCCTGACGTGTGGGTCTGCCCCCAGCTGTCCCCGTAGCCTTCTCCAAGCCCTTCCTTGCTGAGACGTAGAATACTGGTGACATTAAGGCCGTAGGATGTGCCTGTACTGGACTCTGCTGCACGGGTGAGGGGGTCGGTCATCCTTAAGCTTGAAGCATTTAAATCACTGTGGTGAATTGCCCATCAGGCAGAAAAGAAGGAATGATCGCCGAAGATCACAGCCCTGCGACACATGGAGTTGAGCTAACTTCTTATTTGCCTCGGGGGACACAGACGCGGGAGTACGGCTTTCATCACCATTGGAGATGTGTGCGGGAATACTGCTCAGGTAGAGGCGTGGCGGCGAGGCCGCTCGCTGTGTGGAAGCTGTGCTGCGGGACGTGGGCCTTGGTTGGCCGCGGGTCCTCTCGGCCTGAAAACTGAAGCCAGCACGTGTTTCTCTGGGCCCGGCCCCGATGCGCTAGCAGGCGTCTCCATGAACGGGACTGGGGCCTTGCTGGCGCAGGTGAGGGGTTTAGGCCAGTGGTCGGCAAGCTCATTAGTCAGCAGAGCCGAACATCAACAGGATGATGATGGACATTTCTTTGGAGAGCCACATTTTTTAAACTTCTTCTCACGCCACTTCTTCCACATAGACTCACCCAGGCCGTGGTGTTTTGTGCAAGAGCCACACTCAAAGGACCAAAGAGCCGCCTGTGGCTCGCGAGCCGCAGTTTGCCGACCACTGGTTTAGTGTTAATGTCTGGCTTTAACTGGAATTTTAGCAGAAAAAGAATATTGAGATTAAGCTTCTGATCTTGGCTTTGCCAATAACGGGCCTTAAGTCACTTTTCTCTCTCTCCCGCCCCTCTGTTAAATATTGAGACTGGAGACTGCCTCGGGAGGTCTAAGGCTCTTCTACCTTCAAAGTGGTCTGATTTTCTGTTCTTATGGACTACAGCATGACGAGGTTTAGTTTGAGTCAGCAAATATTCACCGAGTATTTGTTGAGAGCTCAGTCCATACCAGGTATTCTGCCCAGGCACAAGCAAGGCAAAGAGGTGCTGCACTGCCCGGACTGGGGGACACTCCAGGCTGGGGAGTGGGGGCGGGGGGGGGGCGGCGCAGCGGGTGGCAGGGCCGGGTGCACTGTGTCCTAGGACAGGCTCCCTGTGGGCTCGCTGTGTGATGTGCTGCTCCTCGCCTGTTTGCCGGACTGTCGTGATGTTTCTGTGATGATCAAGTGGCCTCCCTCCTGGTAGAGGTCCCTGAGAACTGAGGTGGCAGCGCGGTTCCCACGGCACGCCCAGGCCGCTGGCCCGGAGCCCGGCAGGTGGTGCATTGACTAACTACCTGCTGACCTGCAGGAGTGAGAGCCGGGGTCCTGCCTGGGACGGAGGGAGCAGGTGGGGGTGAGGGGATGCCAGGCCCAAGGTGCAGTGGGCATTCAGACCCAGCGAGTGGTCACCCTGGCCCGCAGCCCTGCTTAGTGCTTAGAGCCAGGGCCCTGGGGGTGCGGGGTAAGGAAGGCGCTGGCGCACATGGGTGACACGCAGTGTCCGGCCTCAGCCAGGGAGCGGGCGCGCTGGGTCCAGGCAGCTGTGGGTGTGGACTGGAAACACGTGCCGGTGTGGTCACTTTACACACAAGGTCCTGGGACCAGTAAAACCTACGCTCGCTTCAAAGCAGGAAGGACTTGGCCGTGCCTTTCTATCTGTGTGATGTCTCAGCGGCTGTAGCTAAGATCGCCGGCCTCTGAGACGACTTTACGTTAAAGGGGTCGTTCACTGTGCTGTAGGTGCTGTAGGTATTGGGGACCCGAAGGGTTTCGTAGAGTTTACCCTGTCAGTGCTCTCTGGCGGCAGGGAGCTGGGCTCAGCGGGGAGAACTTGGAGTCGGCTCCCAGGTCTGTCTGTCAGTTGAAGGTGTCACCTGAGGGGAGTGTCGGAACCAGTGACTCCAACCGCTGTGTCCGAGCAACAGCAGCAGCCGAGCAGAGCCACACCGAGCTGATGCTTTTCACCGTGTGGCGAAGGCCAGTCAATATACACGCACTACACACAGACACTCACTCACCGCCCTAACCTGCAGCAGAAACTAGAGAGACTTGGAGTTTTACTTTTCATTTTCTCTGTATTGTTTTCTTTGTCTTCATCTTTCATCCTGTTTCTTTCTTTTTATCTCCTCTAGCCTTTTCAACTTGTGACCCCTCAGTTTGAAATTAAATTTGGGCTGTAAGTTGACTCCTTGAATCTTTTCTTCACAAGCTTTCTTTGTATTTTCTAGAAGAAAAAAGATTAACCCAGGGTTTCCAAAATAAAAGCAAAGATGGTGATTAAAGCTGACTTAGAATCTTTATTCTGCATTACTCGCTACTAGTCAAATAAATAGCCCCGTCTTCAGGAAGCTTTAAAGCGCGTCCTGCAGCCTTGGCCAGCCCTGGGTTTTAATTAAGGAAACACAGACTCCATCACTTCTGCTGGTCGGAGGAAGAAATATGTAAGTTCAGGGTTTCAGAGCGTAGCCTGCAGCACGTGGAGCGCATCTGCTGGCTTTCAGAAGTGGGGCGCACAAATGGATTCAGATGTTTGGGCCCTTTGTCTTCCCATCTCAGCCACCTCACCACCGAGCGGGCGCAGCCTGAACACGCTTCTGAAAACAGAGCGGCTTGGGTTACTTCCCAAGCACTCTCCTGGGGACCCACCAGTCGGCTCTGTTTATGTAAGGGGGCCCGGGAGCAGGGTCTGCGCGGGCTCCTCGCCGGCTCCGCGGGGCTGTCTTTCCGGGGAAAGACGGTTCGATGGCCCCGTTCCCTGCTCTCTGAGGTGCTGCCCGCTCTAAGGGTGTTCTCCACTGGCTTTGTTTACGGAGCGTTAGAGCTTCTCCGTGCGCCAGTGGTGTAGGCAAAGCCAATTGGTTTGTTGTAGAAAACGGGATACCGGTCAGCTTTACCTGATGGAGGACTTGAACTTTCCTTCTGCTCAGTGCTTCTCTCTCTCTCTCTGTATTTAAACAATATTGCCTTTTTTGTATTCGTACATTTTTATTGAACTTTCAAAACAAACTGCTGGTTTATCCTTTTCTCAAATACAAAATCCTTCGAATTTTTCAAAATGTTTATGAAGTATTCTTGAGAGTGAAATCTCATAAAGATCTTTGCTTCAGGACCAGAGTTCAAAGGAAAGTCCGTTTGGTTTTAATTTGAAAACTGTAAAAACAAAATTCCCTCAAAATGGCAGGGTGCGAATTGGTAACCTCAGTTTTATTGCAGTGGCCAAGCCCATCCCCAGATGTTTCCAATTAGAAGCCAGGAACGCTCACTCTGGGTGGATATCATATGAAAGCATTTCTTGACTTTTCTCTGTTTTTTTTTTCTGAGAAAAATAACAGTCTCAAGTTCTTTAACTTTAATTAAAGAAATAACTTCTTTTTTGCATGTTTAAACTTGTGCAGAGAAAAATGTAATATTCAGAGAGAATTCTTACATGTCAGATTTGTAAACATATATAGACTTGAATACATAGGGGTTTACATATATCTTATGAAGGCCAGAAAAAAAGTTTGTAAAAGATGATAAAGCCTTTTTGAAATGAAAGTCATGCATTTCTGGGTTTACTATAATCAAAGAGTAGACCCTTTAACACTTGACTTTGTTTGAAAAGGGATAGTTAGTCATTCCAGTGCTTTCTTCAGGATTGTTACAGGGAATTTTCCACTATAATACAAATAGCAAGCTTTTCTTTCATTGTTGATCAGTTGTACGTTCAGTTGTAAGAAGTACTTCTGTAGGAATCTGTGAAGATGTAATCAGATAAAAGAAACATCCCAGATGTTCCTCTGAAATTTCTATAATGTTTTTTAGACTTCTCGTTACTTATATTTATTAGTTTAGATTGCTCATGGAAGTGGAAGTATGACAAGACTACTTTTTAATTTATTAGCATGAAATGATATTGTCAACTGAGTCTACAAAGTGAGAATTTTGTGACTAAGGATGATGAAATTTTATTTTGGAAAATAAGTTCATTTCATATATAAGTTAGAACACTCTAATACATGAAAAGAAATTTCCCTGTGTTATTAACTAGCATTTAAAAGACAACTTGATTTTGAAGCTGGGTATTTTTAGCAATCAGCTCAGCAAAAATCATGTCAATTATTTCTCCCAAAAGAAGTAGAAACCCAGGTCTTCCCGATCGCACAGGCCTCCCAGGGGTCCGTGTCCCTCAGAGGCCCTGGGACGCCCTGTGCACTGCGGGGGGGGTGGGGGGGTGGGGGGGGGGGCGCGGGCACTGACGGAGTCGCTGAGCCTTGACGGAAAGCTGCTCCGGCCGCCTTCCCTCCCTCCGTTGTCGTTAAGCCTCCCCGAGCCTCGCAACCAGGGCGTCCCCGTGGTAGTCATGCCTCTTCCCTCATGTCTCCTCAGGGTCATTACAGACCTTCCGACTTGCTGTGTCCCGAGACCTACGTGTGGGTGCCCATTGAGCAGTGCCTGCCGTCCCTGGAGAACTCCAAGTACTGCCGTTTCAACCAGGACCCCGAAGCAGGTATGAGGGGAGCAGAGCTCGACGGGAGCCGGGGCTGCTAACAGGGTCCAGAGAGCTTTCTGCTGGTCTGTGCGCTAGAGTGTGCCTGTGTGTGTGCGTGTGTGCGCGCGCGTGTGCATGTGTGCCTGTGTGTGTGTGTATGTGTGCACGTGTGTGTGCGTGTGTAAGGGACCACGTGCACACACACAACAAAGCTTTGCAGGTGAAGGCCGAAACCGCGTGTGCGGCTCCTGGCTGCCGAGCTCCTCACGTTGGCTTCCACATCTTGCCCGAGGGCTGACTCCGCACCGTTGCTTTCGCTCTCGGAGGGCATGAGAGCTCTTCCCAGATGACTTAGCCACCAAGACACCCATGGGACCGAGCAACGGTGGGGGATGGTTTCAGGGGGAGCTGGGCAGCAAACAGGCTGTGGTGGGTTTGGTCTTGTGACATGTTGTGGACTTTCTTCCTGCAGCTCTGTGCTGCTCCGTTCCTGTCCCTGCTCGTACCTCCTGCCCAGAAAGCCCAGCACATTCTCTCGTGTTCGCCATGGGTGCGCCCCCCCCTTTTTTAAATAATGCATCACAGCGTGTTGGGAGCAAGCTCCTCCTTCACCCTGCTCGCTGTATTAATTGTTGGGAACTCGGTCCAGGTTCCTCCTTTTCCTGTGCTCACTGTCATGGTTGGAAGCACGCACTGCTCCGTCCTGCCGACTGGTCCAAGCGGAGCACAGATCCCGATCCTGCCCTGCCACGCTAGCTGCCGGGCCCGGCCCTCTGCCGGGGGCTGGACCTTCTTGGTCACTGGGCGGTAGACGGAGAAGCCGTGAGAAGTTGTGGGTGTCTGAGAGTCTGGACTGTAGGAGCTAGTGGCTGCGTAGCCACTGCTAACAAGGAGCCCTAGACACAAAGATCTTCAGAGCAGAGTCCCGTCCAGCAGGTAGCCGCACCGGCTCGTTAGCAAGCCATCTTCCCCACAGCAGCCTCTGTCCTCACAGCCATGACCTGAGCGGCCCAGGCTGCCTCTGGACGCAGCCTCCTGGTGGCCGCGTTGAGCTCGCGCTCTCCGCTCTCTTCAGCCTCAGTGACCTCTCCCTCTGGTACGCTGGCTGCTCAGCCGCGTGTACTGGCTACTTAGACCAAAGAGGCTTCTTGCCAAACAGCGACAGCATGTTTGGGTTACAGAAGGGCGTGTTCCGGGCGCTTGCTGTGTCCTTGCCCCTGCGTGGTCCTTGGACCCCGATTACGAGTCCCATGCTCAGAGTGGCCTTGGCCGCCCGGGTCCTGCAGACAGAGCCTTTCCTACTCTAATTGGCCTGGAGCATCTGCCGACTCCGGTGTGGTTCCCACGAAGTGTCAGACGTTCAGCAGTGAATCCTAAGGGTCTCGTGGCTGTGTTCAGTGACTCGTAAACCGGGCAGCACCCACCTGGCAGGTAGCAGGGAGCTCCGAGGAGCTGTGCAGAGCGGACGACTTAGGCAGGAGAGGGCGGGACAAGGAAGGCACACGAGCCACGAGCTGATTGGCTGTGGCAGGGTCTGTCAGGAGTCTGTCGGGCGGTTCGCCTTGGGAGGGAGGGCTGACGGTGTCGTCCCAGCTGGGCTGGTTCAAGGCCGTGTGCTGGGGGCTGGCCCTAGGCCAGTGAGGCCGTGTGCCAGGGGCTGGCCCTAGGTCAGCGAGGCCGTGTGCGGGGGGCTGGCCCTAGGCCAGCGAGGCCATGGGGCTCGGGCCGGGCTGGGCACAGGTCATCGTCGTCTCGTTTCTAACAGAAGAGAAGGCAGAACCTCTCCCAGTGTGGAGTGTGGGGACCTTCTCAGCGAGCACCAGGCAGTGCTGCAGCGCTGACTAGCACAGCCCAGACCCCACCTGACATCAGACTTGGGTCTGTGGGTGGGGAAATACAGTGAGTTTCTGCTGGAATGTGTGTGCGCGCTGTGCAGCGTGGCCACTGGAGATTTAATGGTGGAAGTGACAAACGTCCTCCTCTCTGGGGCCAGCTTTGCTTCTGCTTGGCCCAGAGGCTGGTGCCGAGAAAGTAGTGCTGTCCATCAGCGGGCTTTCCCCCAGGCCCTGGCTTCCCTCCGCCTCCAGCCATCAACTCCCCGCAGAAGGCGCCGCCCTGGTCTCTGCTGCGCAGTGGCTACCGGCGCCAGGGCCACCTGTACGGAAGGTTCCGTGTCCCACCCTGAGGTGCTGCAGGCCTCTGCGAACCTGTTCCTCCCTCCTCTGCAAATACCCCTCCCCCATTCCCCCCTACCCCCACCCCACACACTGGAGATTTAGGTTCTGTGGTTATTTCTCAGCTAACAATAAAAACCTATTGTATTTCCTGCTTTTGAAGTTCGGGGAGGGGGGGCGCTGACAGCTGAAGTAACTTGGAAAATTCTAAAGAAGTTACTGAGCTCACAAATAGGCCGTTTATTTTCCCTTCAGGACCTCAGGTCCCACTGTGAAGAAAGGGTCTCAAAGTTTCTCACATGATTTTTATTTCTTTTATTTGTCGTTAATCCTCACCCAAGGATGTCTTTCCATTGCTTTTTAGAGAGAGTGGAAGATAGGGAAAATAGAAACACTGATGTAAGAGAAACACGTCAATGGGTGCCTCCTGCATGCCAGGAAGGAGCCTGCAAACAAGGTAGTGCCCTTGACCGGGATCGAACCCGGGGCCCTTTGGTCCGCGGGCTGACCCTGTCCACTGAGCCAGGCTGGCTAGAGCTCAAGTGATTTTCGAGTCTGCGGTGGTTTTAAATTGACAGCTGGGTATGGGAAATTGGTGTTTTTGTTTCCATGTCTTCATTGCTTGGCTGGAGAGGGAGGAAGGGAGGAGGGGAGCTCCACCCTGTCGCTCCCTCATTTGCACCCTCGGCGGGTTCTTGTATGTGCCCTGACGGGCTCACCCCAACCCTTGGAGAACGGGCTGACACTAAACCTGAGCGCCTGGCCAGGGCAGCAGATCTGAAAATGTCTGCATCGCAGTTACATCTTACTCTTCCTAAAAACTACTTTGAAATGCTTCCTGGGAACTCTGATGGCAGGGTTGTCCAGGCGGATGGACCCACCATCCCCTGCAGCAGGGACGTTGCAGGTTTGGGTGCTCCCCTGCTCGCTGTTTTCCGTGCGCCCGCTCCGCTAATGCCTCTGTGAACTGCTCTGACGCCTATCTGACTTCGGACTCCCCGTAGCTGAGCTCGGCTCCCGAGTTCAGTTCTTCCATGCGTTTGTCTTACAATCCCGCGTTCTTCCGTTGTGTCGCTTGTGCCCAAGTGCGTTGCTGCCATCGCTGTGCCTGCCATCTGTGCCGCTCTCTTCATGAGAAGCTGTTTCCATGGTAACGTAATAACTGTAGCCATAGCCGAGGTAAGATAATGAACTGTTCCATCGTTTTTCTGGAACGCGTACGAGCTATCAAATCTTCCGAAGAAGAATGAGCACGTTAAGTCCCGGTGAGGACCAGTAAGCCTTTGCTCTCCGGATTCGCTTCCTTTGAAGCACCTGTGTCTCCTGTGAATGAAAAGCTAGGAAATCAAGCAGTTGTTTCTCACGTTTTCCTTGAAGATCAAAACATCATAGAGCCGACGGCATCTTTGTGTCACTAGTGACAGAGTGTGAGTCTCAGCAAACGGCTTGCAGGATGGCCTCTGGTGCTTACTTCCTGAGGTTAATTGGCTACTCTAGAGAAAGGGGGAGGGGTCTTGCAGGGACACATCTCCAGCCGTCCCAGTGCGCTGGCGGCCGGCCATGGATGCAGAGTCCGGTCCGCGATCTCCGAGTGGCTTATCCTCTAGCATCTGCGGGTCCCTTGGGACGGGCTGCTGGGCACACCGTGTGGGTGAGCTGTGCAGGTTTGGTCTCCCAGCACTGAGGACATTTGTCAGGCAGAAGTGCAAAAGGGCGGCTGCCGAGGGTTTTGTGAGGATTTAGGGAACGTTTTTCCTCCTTTAATAAATAAATCCTAACAACTAATTTATTTTTAATATTTTAAGTCTCTAGTAAATTTGTTTAGCTTTTAAACAAAAGCTAAACAAATTGTGTATAGTGTGCCAAGAATCAGAACCTGCCTTTATTGTAAATATAATTGGCGGTTATAAACCTGCAGAAAACAGAAATGCATTATTTTGTCTATAACAATAAGTGGTTTCTGACATTAATACAGTGTACCTATTGAAAAGGCGATTGATTTGATTTTCTGGCCTTAATTTAAGGTGTGGTAAAAATATGATAGGGAACTCTGAATTTACATATTTAAATGCATCTTACGGAATTGTTAACCTGGCACCTTGGGCAGAGGTCGGGTGGAGCAGGAAGGAGCGGCGTAGAAGAGAGGGTTGTGGCTGGGGCTGACATCCCTTTCTGTTTATTTCTGTGTTATTTGTGCTCTTTTATGATTTAAAAGGATATTTAAACATAATGTGCTCATTATTGAGTATTCGGTAATTTCACAGATGACTAATTCCCAAGAAATTTGTTGTTACTTCAGGTTAGTGTGATACTTTAAAATTTATATTGTATCATTCTTTTTATCCTCTTATTACATGTCTCGTTGCTCTCTGTTCCCTTCTCCTAAAGTACTGACAGTTTTAAATATTAGTGTGTTTTTTAATTGATTTTAAAGGGAGAGAAGAGGGAGAGAGAGATTGAGGTGAGAAAGAAACACCCATCGGCTGCCTCCTGTGTGCTCCCCAACCAGGGGCTTAACCCGCACCCGCGCGCGTGCCCTGACCGATAATCGAACTAGCGACCTTTCAGGGCCTAGAGTGACACCCAGCCCACTGAGCCACACTGGCCAGGCTGTGGGAATTTTTCTCAATGAATATTATATTGGGGAATGTTTTGGAGATTTGTGACAATTTGAAAAAACATAAAACACGTAGCCTAAAAATAGCAAAAAAGAAATTAAGAAAAAGCTATGTCATGAATGCATAAAATACTATATACAGATAGTAGTGTATTTAGTTCCATAAAATATGCACAAACCTATTGTAAATATGACATAAAATTAACAAAGCTTACACAGATAACCACAGACTGTCGTGGCACCATTTCCTGTGGAGAAAAATGTGAACAAACATAAAGATGCATTATTAAGTCATAACTTTGTGGTGAGCTGGGAGGTGGGGTATATGTGTGGGTTATGATGCGTGTGCAGAGCTGGGAGGTGAGGTAGATGTGTGGGTTGTGATGCGTGTGCAGAGCTGGGAGGTGGGGTAGATGTGTGGGTTGTGATGCATGTGCAGAGCTGGGAGGTGGGGTGATGCGTGTGGAGAGCTGGGAGGTGGGGTAGATGTGTGAGGTGTGAAGCGTGTGCAGAGCTGGGAGGTGGGGTGAGGCGTGTGCAGAGCTGGGGGTGGGGTAGATGTGTGAGGTGTGAGGCGTGTGCAGAGCTGGGGGAGGGGGTGAGGCGTGTGCAGAGCTGGGGGAGGGGGAGGCGTGTGCAGAGCTGGGGGAGGGGGTGAGGCGTGTGCAGAGCTGGGGGAGGGGGTGAGGCGTGTGCAGAGCTGGGGGAGGGGGTGAGGCGTGTGCAGAGCTGGGGGGAGGGGGAGGCGTGTGCAGAGCTGGGGGAGGGGGTGAGGCGTGAGCATTACTGTGCTCGAAACTGAGAGCAGGAACCAGGTGCTGCCTTTTCCTTTGCCGTCGCTTCCCGGGAGGGAGGCGGTGACCTAGCACATGGTGAGTGTTTCCTGTTTTAAAGCGCGTGGATTTTCTGCTGTGGTGGGATGTGCAGTTGTCAGACAGCACACTGTGAAGTCGGTATGTCCAGTCAGGGCTGCAGAGCCACTGCAGGCTCACCACGGAGAACGCCTGGTGCAGGGAACTGGAGTGCGTGTGTGTGATGCGCACCCAGCGGCACTGAGAGGCGGCGGGTGCTGGGCAGCAGCAGGAGGCTGGCCGCGCGCCCGGCCGGAGAGGAAGGGGGCCAGGGGCCGGGCTGCCCCAGAAGGTAGAGCCTGACAACATCAAGAGCAGCAGGAGCCGCGGGCGAAGCAGAGTCCGAAGGAGAGGGGAGAGGTTGGGGAGACGTCCTGGCGTCTGTCCCCCCAGCTCCAGCGCCCGCAGCGTGGGCAGAGCGAAGGCGGGGCACCTGGCCCTGGGGGTGGGGGTGGGGTGGGGGTGGGGGTGGAGCAGCCTTGAGGAGACCACCTCCTGCCACGCTATGCTTCCACCTGATCCCCTCGGAAGACATCCTGGACCAGGGGAACTGAAACTGCGCTGGACTTCGCTCTGTGGAGTGAGGACCCTCTGGCGCGTCCTGGGGTCCCCTGGTCCTCGCCCGCCCACGCTGCCCAGGCTGGTGCTCGGTGGAGGCGTTGGTCTCTGGCCGGAGTGACCTCTTTGGGAAAAGCCGCAGTGGCTGGCACTCCCGTCGCAGGACCTGGGCGGACCCAGGACGCAGTCAGCCTGGAAGGCCTGGTTTCGCCTTCCAGCGATGATGGGGGCAGGGACGCACATGACCAGGCCTCTCGGTCTGCGGGGCGCTGTGCTCTGTCGCCCCGACGCGGAGCCTGATGTGTCCTCGTCAGCCAGTGGCTTCTCGAGGAGGACACAGTGTCAGTTGAAGACTCAACGTCGATTATTTAGAATTAGGAGCAGCTGCCAGAGATGGACACTGAAGCAGGTTGGTGCAAGCAGCCAGGTATCCCGTTGGATGTCGGGTTCCGCCGTGGCCGTCTGGGGCTGGCATGGCCTTTGGTTCCACGAAGTCTCACGGACCCGAGTGCTTCGTGGTTTGCTTTGTTGAGCTGAGGGAAAGCTCTTCACTCAGGCTCCCGGGAGAGGCCGGGTCTCCTGCCGACACCCGTGTTCCGGCTGCGCGGAGGCGGGGACCAGGCTGTCCTCTGGCCTCCGGTGTGCTGCTGACACCCAGGAGGCCCTTCCCTGGGAAAGCCAGCAGGTTCCGCGTGTCCTCCGTGACCCCTGCCACGGACAGGGTGCCCATTGCCTTGACCTGGCCGCCCCGGGTCCACCAAGACTGCGAGTGGGCAGGAGGCTCGGTGCAGAGGGAGCCCTCCAGGGTGTGCCAGCTCGAGGAGCGGCACGTCCGTGTCAGTCTGCGCAGGAAAGACCCTCCTGGGAGCCTGGTTGTGGTGGGACGGTGACAAGGGGTCGGGGACAGTGTTTCAGTTGCACACAGTTCTGTCTCCCCGACGTGCCAGGAGTCACCCTCTCAGCGGGGCGTCGGGGCGTGTCTGACCCGCTCAGGTGGGTCCTCGTGCCGTGCGCCCTCACCGGAGCCTTCTGCTCGGAGGGGTCGTCTCGGCGTTTCTGTCTATCTGTCCGTGCGTGCGTGCGTGCGTGCGTGCGTGGTGGCGAGTTAGGAGGAGGAGTGTGCTCGCGCCTTGTTAATCGGTGTTGTGTTGTTGCAGCGGATGAAGGTCGCAGCAGGGACCCCGACCGGCTGCAGGTGCTGTACAAGAAGGCCGTCCTGCCTTACGGCGTGTTTAAGCAGCAGCCGCGGGAGCCGGGCGAGGAGGCCGCCGTGCTGCAGTACGCCAGCCTCGTGGGCCAGGCCTGCTCCGAGCGCATGCTGCTCTTCCGGAACTGAGCGCTCCGCCCGCCGGGCCGGGTGCCGTGCCGTGCCGCCCGACGCCTCTGCAGGAGTCCCGGCCCGCCCGCAGATCTTCCCTATTTTGACTCTCGTGGCTTTTGTAAACTATTTTGTGGCAATGTATTTGTGAAATCTCATGGTTAATGTAAAGACTTAAAATATGTATGACCAGCTCCATAGTTGGGATTTATAATTTCGAATGTTTGCTTTATGAACAGGACATGGTAAACTTCTCTTGCTGTCAGTATTTCAGAAAGTAAAATCAATCCGTGAATCAGAAGTCATTTTAATTACAGCTGTGCTTTCTTGTTCTGTTAGAATTCAAAGCAGACTGTGTCCTCAGACCCATTTAAAAGGTTAGTTTATGCTGAAAGACAGACAGACAAAACCTCGCGTGTGGGGAAGAAGGCGGGGTGCCTCATTGCCTAGAAGCGTCTTCTCGGGAGAAGGGAACTGCTGTCGGTGTCCCGTGTTCAGTCGCGTGAGCGTCAGGTTGTGGGTTCAGCAGGGAGCTGGGGAGGCAGGTGCGAGCTTGAAGAGGTGTCCTGACGCCCGTCTGTTTGCCCCGCGGTCCTGCTCGTCGCCGGCTGGCGTGGTTTCTTCCTGGCAGAGTTGCTGCGAGTGCTCCCTTACTCTGCAGGTGTTTCCGTTGGGACAGTCGGCATGTATTTACCCTAGGTCCGGCATTTGCTCTGTTTGCAAACGTTTAAGAAATGGAGTTTCTCAAGAAGAATGTGGGCTCCTGCCTTCACTAGCTGTTCGTTCCTTAGGACCGAGGGCACTCGTCTTTGGCTCTTGGCTGAGAATTGGTTCCTGTCCGACTGCTTTCATGGCCGTGGAACAAGCCCCATCACGATAGGAGGAGCCCCTGTGACCTCCGCTCCAGGGTGGGCGAAGCTCCGTGGCTCACCCTTTGGGTGTCACCGGGGACGCTACGCTGGTCATTGATGTGAAGGCTCCCCTGCTCCTCCCACTTCCTCTTGTGTGAGCTCATGTCCCTGTGGCCGCGGTCAGGGTAGCTGCTGAGGACGGAGGGCAGCGAGCTGTGGGGGCGCCAGGACGGGTGGTTTTCCCGCGCGCTCTCCGCTGACCCCGCGGCCCCGGCAGCCCCATGCTGCCTTTGGTCTGAGTTGTGTTGCGTGAGCCTTCTGGAAATTGTGCTGTGAAGCGCACTCAGCTCTCACTGCTGCCTTTACGTGTTTCTTCTACACACACTGAGTTTAGATAAAACACACAATAATTCAGCCAGCTAGAGCAAAAGGGAGGCTCGTAAAACAATGTTTTAAAAGTCCAATGTCTAGAAATTGAACCTCCGGGTAAACTGCATATTCACTCGGAACGCGGCACCACCTGCCGTGTGCGGCTGCTGGGCCACCTGGGGATGGCGGTGAGCGAGCCGTGTCCTCTGAGCGCAGGGATTTCACGTTCTTCTGGAATTCTTCAAAGCAGTCTCCAAGGGCATTCGATGGACTCTTACTTGTAGCTGCCTTCAGAATCTATAGAAAATGGTTTTTCTCGTGCCCTCTGAAGTGAAAGTGGCTTCATTTCTCTTCTGATTATGAAAATGATACTTTGAGCAATTAGAACGTTAAGGAAAATAGAGTTAAGAGAGTAAAAATAATCTGAAATCCTGCCATACAGAGAAAGATTTGTCCTGTACACACACACACACAACTTGAGCCTAAGTAGGATCCTGTCTATGCTGTGTCCTCTCCAGTTCTGGGCCCCCGAAGCTAGGATTTTAAGGTGGGACTCGGAGGTGGTGTGCGTGCTCCGGTGTGATGGGCAGGGACGTCCTTGGTGCCCATGCCTGGTCTGGTCGTCGGCTGCCTCCATCCGAGTAGTTGGCATGTAGAATGGTGTTCGCAAAATGGCACGAGTATCCGTGAGGAGAAAGCCTGAATCTGAGCCCACGCTGTGTTTCCCGCAGGGTTCCCTGGAGGCTCCTTCAGGGGTCCGCTGGGCCGCCTGCGGGACCCGGGCTGACCCTGCGGGGGCGCTGGTGGCTCCCGGGAGGCCCCAGAGGTCGGGCGTGAGGATTTGCTCGGTTGCTCAAGTCATGTGTTGGGTTGTTTGTTGGTTGGTTTGTTTTTGAGAATAGATAGCAGTTTCTTCGTCCTCGCGACCAGTTTCTTGAGACGCAGCAACGTGTCCTGCGTCTGGCTGCGTGCTGGTGGTGGCCGCCTTGTCAGTGGACGCTCAGTCCAGCCGGGCACTGATCTCACGCCCTGGCTTCCTCTCAAGGCAGAACCTTTCAAAGCTGGTGGCTCTGGTCACACCCACCGTCCTGTGTGGGGGCAGAAGGTTCTAGAGGTTCCCCATACGACCATCGTTCTTTAAATCAGTTCTCTCCTGTTGACACTTCTGTTCTCTCCTCTTTACAAAGTGTAAGCTGAGCACTTTGTACATTCTAAAATGTAGAGGCTGTAAGATAAATATTTCACCATTTGCTTAAAATTAGGTAAGAAATTACTGTTCATTTTTTCCTTTCCAACAAGCTTATCCTGTTTTTTAATCTATTTTGCCAAATACCGGTTGTGTATGGTTGCTTGACATAGTGAAATCTATTATGTAAATGAACCTTTTCAGGTTTTGAAGGATGTATGGTTTGATTTTATAGGCTTTCTATTATTTCAGCGTGAATAAAGGTGAAAAAAAATACGATGACCAGTTACCTAAAATGTGTCTGTCTTTTGCTGGCTTGAAAGGAAAGAAAGGGAAAGACAGTGGCTGTGATTGGGAAATGGTAAATTAAAAGCTGTTCAAACATGTGCTTTCGTGCCAGAAGAGACCCAGTACATGGAAGGCGGAGACCCAGTACATGGAAGGCGGACAGGCTTGCTCGCAAGCTGTAGCGTTGCTCTCGTCTGTTCCTTCTGCGCAGCCCATTGGTTGACAGCCCATTGGTTGACAGCCCATTGGTTGACAGCCCATTGGTTGACAGCCCATTGGTTGACAGCCCATTGGCTCGAGTGGAGGAAATAAAGCTGCTTCTGTCCGCAGAGGCTCTTGCTGGTCGATACACAAGACACGTGTTCCCTCCCACCTGCTCACTCCCGGAGTTCGCGTGACCCGCGTGAACGTGTGCAGAGCAGAGCGGAGCAGCGGCGGGTGAGTCGTGACGCTCGACTTCCAGTCGTTGGCTCCCGGTCACTCATCACTTCAGCCACAGGAACCGCGGTTCTTTCCTCAGGAAAAGCAAGAAAAAGGAAGTGTCTCCTCCAGCAAGGATCTGGGTTTCCCCAAAGGGACGTGGAGTAAAAGATTTGTTACCAACCCGAGTATAATTTCTCCTTAAAAATGTACTTGGCGGAGAGCGTTCCTCAGTAGCGATAAAGCGGTCAGTCTGCTGCGACTCGGAAGCAGTCCGCAGTGTATCCCTGGGACACGTGGACGAGTGTTTGTCGTTCCTGGTGAGTTGATGGTAACACGAATCCCATTTCCAACATGTAGCAGTTACTTGTAACTGTTAAGTATCGGTTACAGCCCCCACGGACATTTCTCCCAGAACGGAAGTGGCTGCAGTGCCTGCCTTCTTCGCAGTGACAGGAAAGTGCACCCAAGACCATGGAGTCGCCGACAGTCCCAACCCCAAGCACTGGCCCTTCCCGGGGCGCCCCCTTTCAAGTGTTCTGCCTGCACGTGGGTAGCCCGTGGCTTTAAATAAAAACGGAATCAGGCCATGTATGCTGTTTTGTTACTCCTTATTTGATGTATTTGAACGTCTTGATATATTGCGAATATGCAAACGAGGGAGGAAGGAATGCCCTCTCCGCGGCTGCATGCTGTTCTGTGTCTCTCCTCCTTTGAGAAAGGGGGCGAGAGGCGTCCGTCCCCCCGTGGGCAGTAGGGCTGTCATGGACTGGCGTTCGCGGTCTTTGCCAGTTCTCCGAAATGGTTGGTGATGCCCTGGCCGGTGTGGCTCAGTGGAGAGCACGTCGGCCGACGGACTGAAGGGCCTGGGGTTCGATTTCAGTCAAGAGCACGCACCTCGGTTGCAGGCTCCCCCCCAGCCCTGGTCGGGGGCATGCGGGAGGCAACCTGTCTGCGTGTGTCTCTCACATCGGTGTTTCTGCCTCCCTGTGCCTCCCACTCTCTAAAATCCAGTGGGAACAGTGTCCGCGGGTGAGGGTTACAAAGAGACTCAGCCACGCTCTCACTCCTCGTTCTGGCTCCCTTGCCGCCAGTGGTCAGTGAGCAGGAGGACTTGTCTTCACCCTTGAGGGTCCAGCTGGGGTGTGGCTTGTGCAGCTCTGCCCCTCCCCTCCGCTCCCCTCCCCTCCCTTCTGCTCCCCTCAACAGGACACCTGGGAGGCAGACCTGCACTGCTGTTCTGACAGGTGGCTCACTGCTAAGACTCCCCATTAGAACGTGTCTGCGCAGCTTGAGGGAGCCCTGGCTGGTTTGGCTCAGCGGTTAGAGTGTCGGCCTGAGGCCTCAAGGGTGGCCGATGTGACTCTGGTCCATGGGTCAAGGGCACGTACCTTGGTTGCAGGCTCGATCCCGGGCCCAGGCCGGGGTGTGGGCAGGAGGCACCCAATCCATGTCTCTCACATCTGTGTTTCTTCCTCCCTGTCTCCCGCCCTCCCTTCCGTTCTCTCTCAAAATCTACGGGAGAACTACGTCCTCGAGTGAGAGCTAACAAAACGTACATGCAGACCTGCAAACATGCAGCGAACCCTAGTCATCCACGTGCCAGGTGTAGAGGCTGGTCGTGACCGGCCGAAGGGTCGCGGAAGCAGCTAACGGCACGCGGTGCCTCCCGCACAGGAGACCGTGTAGGCATTGAAACGTCCCTGTTTACCGTCGTTCAGACGATTCTACGGCGGATCAGCGGCCGTTGTCTGCACACTGACCAGTCTTGCAGAGCCTGGACCTGGGATCCACTGGAAGTCCCCGCTCACGGAGGGTGTCCGATCCCACCGGGCGAGAACTCCCGAATGGCTGCCTCTCGACGAGAACGTGGACAGGTCCCCGGGCATCCAGGGAAGCGGCCTCGGTGGTGCCACGGCACACTCCCCTCTGTGTAACGGGGGAGGGGTGTTTCGAGGCCGCTGCCGCTACGTGTGTTTCTTTTTATTTTGAGACAAAGCTAGAGAGCAGGCTACCTGGGACACGGGGGGCTGCACGCAGCAGACTGTCACGTCGGTTATAGCTGCCCCCGGGGGGCCGGCGGGCTGCTCCATCTTGTCCGCCAGCTGCCCGCGCATTTCTCCTGCGCCCTCCTCCCACGTGGAGGCCTTACACCTTCCCCTCCGCTTGCTCCGGGGTCACAGGTGGTGGGGCTCACCGGCAGGCCCCGAGCGGCGGATGAATGATGACTCGGTTGCGGTTCTGTTCAGAGAGGGCTAAGGGGCTGCTGGGCTTCAGAAACCGAACAGCCCAAGTTCGCCTGCCGCCTTGGGCTTTAACGGTAACAACAGCTTGAGCTAAAGTGAACTATTAGTACTGAGCCGGGCAGGCATGCGTCTGCAGTGTCCTGTAAGCAAGGATGTCTGCCCTTGAAGCATCAAGATTTCCATAAAGACGGCGGGGGTGGGGGGTGGGGGGTGGGGGGAGGGGAGGGGACGGGGGGGATGGGGGGGAGGGCGGGCGCGGTCCGGTTTGTTAGGAAAAGTCACGCGGGGCAGCCGCCTTCCGCCAGCTCCTGTCCCACGCCGTCCCCCCACAGCAGGGGACGCAGGGCCCCGTCCGCGGTCCAGTGGGTGGGAGACCAGAGCGCCTTTCAGACTGGACGGGAGGGGCGTGACCGAGGGCTGTGGCATGCTGCCTTGGGGCAGTGGGGACGGCGAGACTGGGAAATGGATTTGTAGCTTTTAGCCAGGAGAGAAGAAAGTGCCCGTGTGTTGGTGGTCCTAAGTGAGCTCTGCTGTGTGAGCCGTGTCCCCGGCCCGGGGCAGCGCCATTGGACACGGCGGCCGGCTGAGCCGTTGCCTGGGGTCGTCGGAAGCCCTGTGCTCGTCGCGGCCCCCAGCGAGGGTTCCGGGGGCCGAGCACACGGGCTCAGTCTCTGCTCCGCTCTCCCGTGGGCCGGGGGCGGGCAGAGCCGCGGGCTCGCCCCGCACCCCCGGCGACCGGGTCGGAGAGCGAGACGCTCAGGTGGCCCACGTGCAGAGTGGAGCCGCGTCTGCCGTCCCTGTTCTGCCCTTTCCATTGGTTCTCCCCGGAGCCACCAGGGGGCAGGAGGAGACCTCCTCACCAGCTCTCAAACCTCTGAGGCTCCACGGGGAGCAGGGAGCTTTCTCCCGGCCCGTCTGGGCCAGGGGCTTGGATACGGAGTGGGTGTCTCGTCGGGCGTGTCTGATTGCTGTTCCAGGTTTGGGTTGTCTTTGAATCCACTCTCCCCTCAGCATCTACGAGTGGTGAGAGGAGGCGACAGGTGAGCAGCGTCCGCTATCGATGAATGACTTCGGGCTTGGGTCCCGGGCCCCACACAGCATCCCGCCTCTCCTGCATCGTGTCCCGCCTGGCTGGGCTGGTGCGGCCCGTAGCTCCTCGGATCTGGTTGTTGGGAAAGCCTTCGGCGGCAGCGTCCTGCCCACCCCCAGCGGTCACCTCATCTGTCCCTCTCCTGGTCCCACCTCACAGTGACCCACCCCAGCTGAATGGGTGAACCCTGCCTGGCCGGCCCCACCTCTTCCACCTTCCCCCTTCCCCTCCCCTCCGGAAACGCCCCCTCAGCCTTTTCCTCCTGGCTCCTGACCTCCGCGGGGCCTCCCTCCCCGTCGTGCCGGCGTCGTGCCGGCCCCTTGCCGCGCCATAGGCTCGTGCCCGCGAGGTCAGACCAGGCGCTGGGATGGCTGCTCCAGTGAGGCCGTGCCGGCTATGAAGATGTCCCTGCCGGCCCTCCGCTTGGTGCTGAGCTTGAGGACTCTGCCTGAGCTGCGCTAGGACCCGGCCGCCTGGCCGGCCGGTGCTGTCGCATCTTTGGAAGAAGCGAGCACCCCGCTCCGGGGAAGCTGCAGGGGAACCAAGTGTCAGCTCTCAGGGCCAGACCCACCTCTCCCGAGAGGCACGATGCGGCCATGCGGTGAGTCTGGTCTCATAGGTGCTATTGGACAGTTTCCCAATGGAGACGTGGCCGCTGGCCCCACCGGGCCCCGTTTTCGGCGTGGGACCCCACCGGGCCCCGTTTTCAGTGCTGGGACCCCGGCATCGCGGCGGTAAGTTGCGGGGGCACGCTCTGGCTTCTGGGGCACAAGGGGCATGAGGGTGGGGAGCGACACAGGTCGGGGCCGTGCTCCTGCCTTTATCAGACGCTCCAGCCCCGTTTCAGAGCGAGAGGAAGAATAATAAGAGCCGGTGCCCAGACCGTTTCAATCAAGACCAAGCTCCCCAGAAGGCGCGGCGACCCAGACCTCCCGGCTCCTGCCACACCCTGTGAAAACAGAGATCGAGCGGCCGTGTTTGTTTTGCCCTGATTGCTGGTGTTTTGTGCCGCCAGGAAGATCCTCCGGCATCTGGCCCAACACGGGCGGCCTCGCTTTCGATGCGACTGCTCGCGGCCGCCCCTCGGCAGGTCACGTCTTCCTTGGCTGCGGGCTGCTCGCGGGGACCCCACGGGAAGGGGGTTCCGGGCCAGTAGGGCCTGGGTTTCCCATTCCTCCTCCTCTTAAAACTTTGTATTTTTATTGATTTTTGGAGAGGAAGGGAGAGGGAGAGAGAGAGAGAAACATCCATGATGAGAGAGAATCACGGACTGGTTGCCTCCTGCACGCCCCCCACTGGGGATCGAGCCCGCAACCCTGCATGTGTCCTGACTGGGAGTCCAACCCGGGCCCCTCCGGCCTGTACGCGGATGCTCTATGCACGGAGCATGCTGGCCGGGCCACGTTCGGTTCTTTAATGCTGACGGTGTGATGTAGAAGGAGTCCAAATCCTCTGGTTCCATGTTCACAGCCCGTGTGGTCACTGCCTGGACCCATACCTTAGTCGGGGGTTGGAAATGGTGATATGCTAATTTCATCCTATCTTTTTTAAAAAATATGTTTTATTGATTTTTTACAGAGAGGAAGGGAGAGAGAGTTAGAAACATGGATGAGAGAGAAACATCGATCAGCTGCCTCCTGCACGCCCCCGACTGAGGCTGTGCCCGCCACCCGGGTACATGCCCCTGGCCGGAATTGAACCCGGGACCCTCAGTCCGCAGGCCGACGCTCTGTCCACGGAGCCACGCCGGTCAGGGCTCATTGTGTTCCGTCTTGATTTGTTACTCAGACAGAGACCTACCCTCGTCCGCTGTTCACCCCCAAAGTACAGAGCACGCAGAGAAGCCAGGTAACTTCCCCTTCTTGCTCTTTATCCAGCAATTTCCGAAACACGGAGTTGGTCTCCTAGCACGGTGCTCGGCACACGGCGGTCGGCACACGGCGGCTCACGAGCCTTGCCGCTCTGTTGACGAATGAGTTTGCCGACCACTGGGACAGGGGCTTAATCACAAGGAACAACAACAGCCTGTGATTGTTGGAACCGAGAGTCTAGGTCAGTGGTCAGCAAGCTCATCAGTCAACAGAGCCGCCGTGTGCCGACCGCTGTCCCAGCCTATTTCAAAGGCAGCCAGTGAGTTTCTTCGTCAGTTTCATAGGAACTCGCGGACTGACACAGAGAGAGCGGTTTTAACGCGTCACACCCTGTCCGCCTGGTCCCACAGGCGGCGAAGGAGACGGGCCTGAGCCTTTCGTCACGTTTCCACGAGAACAAGTTTGCTCCTTATGCTCTGCAGGTGACCGGTTAGGGGGTGTGAGTGTGTGTGTGTGTGTGTGAGACAGAGTGTGTGTGACTGTGTGTGTGTAACTGTGTGTGTGAGCGTGTGTGTGTGTGAGCGTGTGTGTGTGTGAGACAGAGTGTGTGTGACTGTGTGTGTGTGTGACTGTGTGAGCGTGTGTGTGTGAGAGCGTGTGTGTGTGTCTGTGTGTGTGTGACTGTGTGTGTGACACTGTATGTGTGACTGTGTGTGTGTGACTGTGTGTGAGCGTGTGTGTGTGAGCGTGTGTGTGTGTGTGTGAGACAGAGTGTGTGTGACTGTGTGTGAGCGTGTGTGTGTGTGTGTGTGACTGTGTGTGTGACACTGTATGTGTGACTGTGTGTGTGAGCGTGTGTGTGTGAGTGTGACAGTGTGTGTGAGTGTGAGTGTGTGACTGTGTGTGAGTGTGACTGTGTGTGAGCGTGTGTGTGTGTGAGACAGAGTGTGTGTGACTGTGTGTGTGTGTGACTGTGTGTGAGCGTGTGTGTGTGTGAGACAGTGTGTGTGTGAGCGTGTGTGTGTGTCTGTGTGTGTGACAGTGTGAGTGTGTGTGTGTGTGTGTGTGAGACAGAGTGTGTGTGTGAGCGTGTGTGTGTGTCTGTGTGTGTGACAGTGTGAGTGTGTGTGTGTGTGTGTGAGCATGTGTGTGTGACAGAGTGTGTGTGTGTAAGAGCGTGTGTGTGTGTGACAGAGTGTGTGAGAGAGTGTGTGTGTGTGAGCGTGTGTATGAGCATGCATGTGAGTGTGTGTGTGACACTGTGTGTGTATGTGTGTGTATGTGTGGCTGTGTGTGTGTGTGTGTGTGTGTGTGTGGCTGTGTGTGTGTGGCTGTGTGTGTGACTGTGTGTGTGTGTGTGTGAGTGTGTGTGTGTGAGTGATGGAAACGTACGTAACGTATTGGATGGGACGAAGGCGGTGAGTTTAGTCCTTCGCAGTCACACCGCCGGCAGCTCCTCAGGTACCGCCTTTGGCCAGTGGGAGGCTCCCTCGTCGTCCACCGTCTGTTTGCTCATTCCTGTAACTGGGCGCCGGTGAGGCAGACCGAGGGGATGCAGTGAGCATCCCAGGAGATCTGGTCGCTGTCTTGTCTCCAAGAAGCGCCCGTCTGTCAGGAGAAGCATACCGGTTGCATCCAGAAGGCGGTGTCACGAACGCCGTAGAGATAAAGAGGTCAGGGCCTGGAAGCTGTACCTATCACTTCTGACCACTTACCAATGGTCAGAACCTAGTCACATGGCCACACCTAGCTGCAAGGGAGTCTGGGGAATGTAGTCCTTCAGTGGGTGCTGCGCCTGTTCACTCCGCTCTGTGCCAACCCCGTGCAGGCCACCAGTTCTCCGAGTGTCATGCCACATGGATCACCGGGGGATCTTGTTAAAATGACTCTGATTCGGGAGGCATGGGGATGCCGGGGGGTGTTGACACTGGGCATTTCCCACCAGCCCCCAGGTGAAGTGGGTGCTGCTGGTCCTTGGACCACGTTGAGCCGCCACAGCGTGAAGGTGCCGACGACCCCGTGGGAGGGACTGTCTGCTTTCAGGGCGACCTGGCCTCGCAGCCGACCTCGCCTCCACCTTCCTGTCACCGTGGCTGCGGCTGCTGTCTGGGTAAATGGACGCGGAGGAGGTTGCTTATTACCCAGCAATGTGTCCGGCCGGCGCGGCTCAGGGGCTGAGCGTCGACCTATGAACCAGGAGGTCAGGGTTCGATTCCCGGTCAGAGCACAGGCCTGGGTTGCGGGCTCGATCCCCAGGGTGGGGCGTGCAGGAGGCAGCCGATCAGGTTCTTTCTCATCATGGATGTTTCTCTCTCTCTCCCCCTCTCCCTTCCTCTCTGAAATCAATAAAAAGATATTTTAAAAAAATACCCCGCACTGTGCCAGCGTGCAAAGTGGAATTAGAAGCCTCTTTGCCCCAAGAGCTTTCTGTGCGTTCGCTTTTGTTCAGAATCCGGAGTTTTCCCCCGCGGACCAGAAAGTCTGCGTAATACTATTTCCAGCAAAATAATATAAAAATGAGTTATTTTCTAAGTAGAAAGCAAATCACAGTAGCACACAGTTTTCTTGGCATTATAAATATTTAGACCCATGGACTCCATCCAATTATCTCCAAACACTTCGGAAAGTGTGAATAATTTCACTGTGTGCCAGTATAAATAGGGTTTTTATTTCCTGGAGAAATCTAAGCGCTTCACGGCCCTTTAAGTGCGTTATCTTCTAAGTGCCATTAATCAAAATAGACGGGTGCATCCCGCCGCCTTCCTTGCCTCCTGGGCCTGGGTGAGCCTCCCCTCCGCCTCCACGCTGCCCCCGCCTCTCCAAGGCGGCCCTGAGCCTGGGCCCCGAGGGGCCGTGCTGTCCGGGTCCCGTGCCCCCCGCCTCCCACACCCGGAGCTTTTCCAGCCCCCACGCGGGATTTGAGGTTTGGGGTCTCCGTTTGTCCCATCCCCAGCAACGGGCCTTTTCTGCTTGACCCACACCTCTGGGTGCAGGGGCCTAGCCTCCCTCCAGAGGCACCCCCCCGCCCCCCCACTCTCCCGCGGCGGACAGGCGAGGGGCAGCCCCGGGGAGCGTGTGCTCTGTGGACCTCGGGCCACACTCAGCAGTGAGGTGGCTATGGCTGTCGAGCCCGAAGTGGCCGTTTACGGGGCTTGTCCCAGTTCCACACCCGAGAACCTGGGGCCGCACGGCGAGCTGCCCGTCAGGTGCCCGCCCAGGCCCCGGCCTCCCGTGCCGCCGCCCCGAAACGGTGCGCTTCGGTCGGATCCTGCTCCAAAGGGAGAAGGTGCTTTGGGAACCGTTCAGACTTGCATTTGGATCTTTCAGTCCCAGTCATTTTGGTTCCTTTTCATAGCCCAGAGGGGCCTTCGCCTGGCGGCTTTGCTTTCGCGGCCTCTGCCGGGTAGTCACCGCCGCCCTCCTCGCGCAGCATCGGGGCGCGGGCTGCATACAGGCCCCTGTCATCTCCGCGCCACGGCTGGGGGCATCTGAGCGTTCGTGCTTCTGGTCCAGCTACCGATGGAGCAGAGGAGAGGGACGTGGGCCCGAGAAGGGAGGCAGAGAAGCCGGACCAGGCGGCGCCTCCCCTCCCCCCCACCCACCCCCCCACCCCCCGCCCCATGAGACCTGCCGCCGGGGCGGACTCCCATCGCGCCTCGTCCACACTGTTTCCATTCAGATCCTGCTCGTTTCCCCTTCCTCCACCTTTTAAAAAATATATCTGTTTAGTGATTGTGGAGAGGAAGGGTGAGGGGGAGAGAGAGAGAGAAACATCCGTGATGAGAGAGTCACCGACCGGCTGCCTCCTGCACGCCCCACGGGGGATCGAGCCCACAACCCGGGCCGGTGCCCTGACCGGGGATCGAACCCTGACCTCCTGGTTCCTAAGTGGACGTTCAACCGCTGAGCACCGCCAGCCAGGCCCTGCGTCCGACCTTGAAGGTCCTTTCCCGACAGGGAAGGAAGCAGGGACGCCGTGAGCTTTAGGAAGGCGTCCCGAAGCATCGGGCCTGCCTCAGGCCCTCGGACACCGTGAGCGATGCTGGAATCGGAAGCAGGGCTTCCTTAGAGCCGGCTTACGTTCAAACTGCCACCTCGGGGTTTCTCTCCCCCTTCCCCAGGGGAGCTGGGGCAGGTCTCGGCCCTCTCCCCACGCCCACCCCGCACCCCAGCCAGGCGGTGCTCCTGGGGCGCCGCCCCGACAAGGCTCTGTGGGAGAGAAGGCCTGTGTGGGGCCGGACCTGGCGGCTGAGGCGCAACGCGCACCCGCAGCTCGGCACCCAGTTGCCTGAAACGTGGCTTCCCCGGCAGACAGGCCCGGCCAGGCGACGGCCTTTGGCACCTTCTCATCACTGTTGCTATGGAGAAAGCCACCATTTCATCAGGAAAGTGTCTTAGCGCAGTCAGCACAGCCCAGTGGCTCCCCGTCCTTCTGGGCCTCAGATGGAAGGGGCTGCGGGGCACGGCTTCCCCGGGCCAGGGAGACAGGGGGTACCCAGGGACGCTTCTCGGGGGGGGGGGGTTCCCAGGGCTGTGCAGGGAGTGGGATCCCAGGGCTGTGCAGGGAGTGGGATCCCAGGGCTGTTGAGGGGCTAGGGGGGTCTCCCCTGGGCTGTGCAGGCCTGGGGGGTCTCCCTAGGGCTGTGCAGGGCTGGGGAGGGGGTGGGGTCCCCGGGCTGTGCAGGGCTGGCCTGCAGCTTCAGGGTCATCAAAAGGAGGACCAGGCTTCAGATTCACTGAAAAACTCGGGGAGGGTTGATGGTTCAACGTAAGACAACACAAAACAGCCCGGCGGCGTGGCTCCGTGGCTGAGCACCGACCTCGGAACCAGGAGGTCAGGGTTCGATTCCCGCTCAGGGCACAGGCCCGGGTGGTGGGCTCCATCCCCAGTGTGGGGCGTGTGGGAGGCAGCCGATCCGTGATTCTCATCATTGATGCTTCTCTCTCTCTCTCCCTCTCCCTCTCTGAAATCAATAAAAATGTATTTTAAAAATAAAATAAAATAAAACGAAGAAAAACGTCTCTGCCGGCTACTTCCTGCGTTTGGGGATAAACTGGGAAACTGGAACCCCCGCCGCACCCTCTGATTTCAGTGTTTGGAGAAACAGAGCCGGCCCTGAGCACAGGGCTGCCCTCGCTCGGGGCTCCGGCCGGCCCTCCCTGCGGCTGCCGCTCTGCCCCTCCCAGGCTCACCCGCCAGCAGCGAGGGCCGCCCGGAGGAGGAGGAAACACTGAGTAAGATGACGAGGTTCGGATGGTCACAAAAGGAGAAACCTTCTCACGTTACCGAGTTCCGGACAGTTCCCCAAAGCGGGCTGTGGCGGGCGACCGTGTCTTCACCTTTCTTAACTGCGTAGCGCAGGGGTCCTCAAACTACGGCCCGCGGGCCACAGGCGGCCCGCCGAGGACATGGATCCGGCCCGCCGGGTGCCGCTGCCTGCCCTGTTTAGCAGCCGACTCGTCCCGGGCCCGCAGTGCGCATAGGAATTTGTTCATAGTGGGGTTTTTTTAACTATCGTCCGGCCCTCCAACAGTCTGAGGGACAGTGAACTGGCCCCCTTTAAAAAGTTTGAGGACCCCTGGTGTAGCGTTTAGTCAAACAACAATTTAACTCTCAGTTAACAATATTTTAAAACCTTTAAAAATATCTTTTATTGATTGCAGAGAGGAAGGGAGAGGGGAGAGAGAGAAACATCCGTGGATGAGAGAGAATCACTCAGTGGCAGCCTCCTGCACGCCCCTTCCTGGGGATCCAGCCGCCAACCCAGGCCTGCGCCCCAACCGGGGCATCGAACCCGGGACCCTTCAGTCCGCAGGCCGGCGCGCTAACCACGGAGCACACCAGCCAGGGCCCCCATGTATGTTTTTTGAAGAAGAAGTCAGGCCCGCGCGCCCTCTTCTGAGAAATGGTTGGCGAGCGAGGGGCGGCGGGGAAGCTGGCCGGGAGCGGGCTGTGCACCTCCCCGCGTTAGCGGGCGTCTCTTCCGCCGCGGCTGCTGGGGCGGATTCTCCCGCGTGCCCCCGGCCGCTCCTGGAGACCGAAGAAAAGCGCATGGCACGGGCATCCCTCCCTAATTAAAACGTTAAACGGGGCGGCGGTGCCAAGTCCCCCAGCGAGGTTTGTTTCCCTCGTCCCCGGACGCCCCGCCCGGGCCCCGCTCCACGGGAGTTATTTGAGTCACGACGTGTTATTAAGTTTCCACATGTAATCAGCCCGGATATTTTAATGGAAACTTTCTCCTTTCTTTTCAGAAGCATGTGGTTTGGTTTAAAAGAGCTCGGGTTGGGTGCCCTGCGTTGCCATAGCAACAGGCAGCTGGTCTCCACGAAGCCCTGGTCCCCGCGAGGGGCCGGCGGGAGCCCAGCCCCCGGGGCAGGGCTTGGCGGGCAGGAGCGGCCTCATGGGATTGGGACGGGGCAGGGGCCAGAGGCTGTGGGAAAGCCTTTGTCTGCCCGGCTTACCCTGCTGCCGTCTTCACGTGGCCGCGCGGGCGCCGTGGGGTTAAACGCGAGCAACGAGCAACGTTTGGACGGGTTTATTGTGAGTTACGAGTTCCTGGGTCTGTGATTGCCTGTCAGCCTCGCCCTGCATCCCCCGGGGCGCGCCGAGGGCCAGAGACGGGCAGAGAGGGCGGCGGGGACAGACACCTGCCCTCCAGCGTGGAGAATGGATGACAGGGCGGGAGGCGTATCTTAGCGACAGGCCTCGGGCTCACCGCTGCTGGGGAGGGTCCACGGGGCGCAGGTCTGCTTTTCCCACCAGTTGGCCGGTATGGGGGGGAGCGGGCGGGGGCGGGGGGGACCGCAACGCGGGGGTTCCTGGCTCCCCGTGCTCGGTCTCCAACGTGGGCAGGCTGCTGTGTGGGGGCTGTGATGGGCTGACGGGCCCCTCCCCGCACCTGTGCGTGCAGCCCTGCGCCCAGCCCCTGGGCTGACTGCATTGGCTAAGAGGGTCTCGGAAGAGGTGACCCAGGAGGCCGCTAGGGCGGCACAGGTGGCCCGGGGCCTGGGGGTGCTGCGCCCCACACCCCACACCCCACACCCCACATCTTCCTCTCACCCTCACTCCCCTGTCGCGCTCCCCGCCCTGAGCCGTTTACAACCAACGGGAAGGAGAGTCGGAGCGCATTCGTGTAGGAGCGCGTCCCTGGTGTGATGAACGACAAACAAGCAAAAACTCGCACCCCGAGAAGCACCGAACAGCTCCCGGGGGTGGCTTCTGGGTGCTGGGCCATGCGTGCGTCTTCTTCTTCCTGCGTTCCGCTTTGTGAGTGTTCGCCATCAGATGCATCTGCTTTAGCGGGAGAGAGACAGAAAAGGGTCTCAGAAACAGCGCCTGCCCGGTCCCCGAGACCTAGCCGGGGTGCTGGGAGTGAGGGTGGCCAGGCTCTGCCTCTGTGACCCAGGAGCCCGTACGAGCTGTGGGAGCCTCGGTATACACCTCTGTGAAACGGGGTCAGGTCTTTCCTACCAAATGTGGGGATAACATACAATTTCCATGAACTGGAGTGGGGAGTTAATGCATTTTAGTTGCCTTCCCTTTCTTTTTTTAAATATATATTTTTATTGATGTCAGAGAGGCAGGGAGGGGGGGGAGGGAGGGAGAGAGAAACATCAATGAGGAGAGAGAATCATGGATGGCTGCCCCCTGCACGCCCCGACTGGGGATCGGGCCCGCCGCCCGGAATCCAATTCAGGACCCTTCAGTCCGCAGGCCGATGCTCTATCCACTGAGCCACACCAGCTAGGGCTCTTCTTTTTAAAAAATGTTTTTATCGATTTCAGAGAGGAACAGAGAAGGAGAGAGGGAGAGAAACATCCAGGATGAGAGAGAGTCATTGATTGGCTGCCTCCTGCACGCCCCACACGGGGGTCAAGCCTGTAACCCGGGAAGCGAACCGTGACCTCCTGGTTCAGTGGTCGGCAAACTCATTCGTCCGCAGAGCCAAATACCAACAGGACAACGACGGACATTTCTTCGGAGAGCCACATTTTTTAAACTTAAACTTCTTCTAATGCCGCTTCTTCAACACAGACTCACCCAGGCCGTGGTATTTTGTGGAAGAGCCACCCTCCAGGGGCCAAAGAGCCGCACGTGGCTGGCGAGCCGCAGTTTGCCGACCGCTGTCCGGGTTCATAGGTTGACGCTCACCCCCCCGGACCACGCTGGCCGGCGGCCTCCTCTTTCTCCCCCTCCACCAAGCGCTGGCTTCCTGCCTCCTGCGGCTGCCGTGGCCTGACTGTGTGCCTGCCGCGCCGCCTGGCGAGGCGGAGAGCGGGAACGGGACGGCCGGTCGCCGTGCGCCCGGCACCCCTCCGCCGGCCGGCGCCGTGGGGCTGTTTGGGGAACAGAGGTGTACATCCAGTCTCTTGTTGGATGAGAACTCGCCAGACGGTGCTGAGAATCCAAGATGCAGCCCCGACCAGAGCAGGAAACACGCAAAGGGGAGCAGCAGCCGCACCGCACGCCTTTCGGACCAGAGCCGTCGGGACCCCAGTTACGGCTCCCCGTCCCGCTGTCACCTCTTCACATCGCACGTCTGTAACGGGGGCCGTGAGAGGGCGCGGCGCCGGGCCCTGCTGGCTGCACACGCATGCGCCCCGGCAGCCCCGCGCTGGGACCGTCACGGCTCCCCGCGGCCAGGCATTTGCCACGTTCGCGGCGCCTGTGCACCCGGACCCCGGCTGCGTCTGTGCCTGGACCGCCGGGCCTCTCGGTCACGGGTCTTTGTGGACATTTTCCAAGCAGCCTTGTGTCAGAAGGACACGGGGTGAATGGGACGCTTCCCCCTAAATATATTTTTTAAATACATTTTATTGGCTTTTTACAGAGAGCAAGGGAGAGGGATAGAGTGAGAAACATCGATGAGAGAGAAACATCCATCAGCTGCCTCCTGCACACCCCCCACTGGGGATGTGCCCGCAACCCAGGTCCATGCCCTTGACCGGAATCGAACCCGGGACCCTTCAGTCCGCAGGCCGACGCTCTAGCCACTGAGCCACACCGGTCAGGGCCTAACAGAGCACTTCTGTTGTTCGTCCTCAGCCGGCGATATCTTCCCATTGATTTTTAGGGAGAGGGGAAGGGAGAGGGAGAGACAGACAGACAGACAGTGCTGTGAGAGAAACTCATCGATGCGTTGCCTCCCACCTGCTCCCAGACCAGGGCTCGGGGCGGGGAGGAGCCTGCAACCGAGGTAGGTGCCCTTGACCGGAATCGAACCCGGGGCCCTTCGGTTGGCAGGCCGACGCTCTAGCCACTGAGCCACACCGGCCGGGGCTCACACAGCATTCTGCTGGAGTTTACAAAACGGTGTTTGTTTTCGATTAAAAGCAGTGTTTCCAGACCGGGCCAGCTCGCTGTCACACTGTGGACGGCACCCCCGGGCCGGGTGGGAACCCTGCGGCTTTGCAGGTCAGAGGCGATCTCCCTGCCCACTGGGCACCGGCCCTCACGCCCTGCTTGCTGACAGCCTCCCCCCACCCGGAGAAGCAGCCACCCCCCTCCACGGAGGTGCAGGACCGAGACCCTGGGCTGGGAGCTGACTGGTTCCCACTCTCACACCCGGAGAGGGACTTTCTCGCACGCCCGCAGCTTCAGGCCCAGGGAGAGGCCTTGGCTCTTTAAAATACATTTTTATGGATTGCAGCGCGGAAGGGAGAGGGGGAGAGAGAAACATCGATGAGGAGAGAGACTCACGGACCGGCTGCCTCCTGCTGGGCATGGAGCCCACAACCCAGGCCTGTACCCTGACCGGGAATCGAACTGCGACCTCCTGGTCCCTAGGGCGACGCTCAGCCCCCGAGGCCCACCGGCCGGGCGGCCTCCACCCTCTGTAAGACGTGAGGAGAGCCCGCGAGGCCCCGCGCTGACGTCCCGCTGTCTCCTGGTCCTTCAGGCCCACTCCAGGGCCTGTCCCGTGAGCGGCCCTCCCAGGTGAGGGAGGGCGGGCCGGGCCTGTGAGGACCCGCGACTCGGGCCGTGCTGAGCCTCCCCACTCTGCCTCCTGCGTCTACCTGGGTCCACACCTCCGCCTGTTTCCTGCCCTTGACCAGCCGGCCTTCCCCCTCTGCAGCCCGGCCGTCTCCCCGTGGCCATGTGGGGGGCAGAACCTCCAGCCCAAGGGGGCCCCCAGAAAGCTGTGTTTTAAAGCCTCATCCAAGCAACCAGCAAAGACAGCACCCCGCACGCACACATGCACACGCACACCCACACATGTGCATATACCCATGCACACAAGACAGGCCCACGCCCACGTACATGCACACACACAGAGAAGACGCACACAGCGTGCGCACACACGTGCTTGGGCATGTAAAGGTGGGGGGAGGTGGCACGCACAGGGAGCCATGTGTGCTTGCTTCTCCGAGGAGTCGGCTCCCGCCCTCGGCCACGCGTGTGGGCTGCGTGTGCTTGGTGTGGCGTTCACTGCGGTGAGCGTCTCCGGGCCATTCCTGGCAGCACGTTCCGGGGAGAACCTGGCGCCCGTGGGTGAGGGCGGGGCCACGTTGCCGCCAATAGAAACGGAAACTTCCTGGGGGATCTGAGCACCAGGGGCCCCGCGTGGTGTGGGCCTTTTGCGGGGCGGGTGGGGGGCGGGGCGGGGGCCCATGTCTGGGCGTGTCCGGGAGGGGGAGCCTGTGCCGTGATGGGGGCACTGCTTCCCTCCCTGGTGCTTTGAATGCAGATGGAGGCCCCCGGCCCCGACCTGGGCCTGTGTCTTGCGGCGTGGAGTTCGGCTCCACCGCGGTTACTCACCGTGACCGGGGACGTGGGCTCTTCTCACCCTCAGAGACCCGCCTGCCGGCGCGAGCCAGTTCCTCCGTGAGAGCCCGGGCGCCGGGCACGGGCCGGCTCTCAGGGCATCGCAGGCGCCTCCCCTTTGATTCCCGGTGTCTTGCTGGGACCTGAAGCCCCGGAGGGCAGCCTTTCTCCCGTAGCCGCTCTGTCCAGGCACGTCCTTCCTGCCAGTCCCAGGAGCTGCCGAGAATGTGGGCCCCGGGGCGCTGGCTGGGGGTGGAGGTGGGGGTGGGGTAACCGGCTCCCAGCTTGGCACCAGCGAGCCTGGGAGGCGGAGGCTGTGTCTGCTGTGCCCGCCCGCTCCTTCCGCCTCCGATGGAGCGTGCTGTGAAGGGTCCTCTTAGCTGGGGCCCCTGAGCTGGGTTTCTGTCTGAGTTCAGGACAAGACAAAGGAAAGCATTTCTCTTTGCTTTCTGGACAGGGGACCTCACAGCTTTTTAGATACACTTTAAAATATATATATATATATCTGTCTGTCCGGCCGGCATGGCTCAGTGCCAAGCGTCACCCTAGGAACCAGGAGGTCAGGGTTCGGTTCCCGGTCAGGGCACAGGCCCGGGTTGCAGGCTCGACCCCCAGGGTGGGGCGTGCGGGAGGCAGCCGATCCAGGGTTCTCTCTCGTCAGTGACGGTTCTCTCTGTCCCGCTCCCTTCCTCTCCGACATCAATGAAGACATTAATACACGGAGTGGCCAGGTCACCATGCGTTCAGAGACCAGAGTCATCTGGCCACTCGGTGTCAGTAAGGAAGGCGCACTGTCGTCGGCCTTTCACCAGCCCGGGAGCCAGGCCGCAGGGAGCCGGTGTTGCTGACGCTCGGGGCCGGGGACGCCCTCGGACCAAGTTCCCTTGGGATGTAATTAGGCCCAGGCGGCTGGTTCGCCCCTGACGGAAAGAGCCGAGCATCTAAAGTGATACCCACGACGTCCCCCTGGTTATCCGCAAGGGGAGCCGTGAGCCTGTCCGTACCTGAGAGGGACGCTCCACGTGTCGTTTCAAACCAGTTCAGACCAGCCCGGCCGGCAGCTCCGGCGGAGCCGCTGGCTCTGAGCTGTCACCAGCTCAGAGGATGGGGGGCCAGCAGGTGGGCGAGCAGGAGAGACGGGGTCCCGTCAGGACCTGCAGGACGGCGGGCGGGGCCCTCTCTCCAGCGCATCTCCCAGAGGCTGGGCTCGGCCCGCAGCGATGCCTCCCGTGGGCCTCTCATTCCAGTGACAGCTTTTTGGGAAAGGTTAGACTGTAATCCCCTCCCGGGATGGAGTTATTTCGATTGCCCGCTGATCCTTCCGATAAATGAGACAGGGTTTCGCTGCTTCTTGCTACCGGGTATCTAATTGTGGGAAAGCCTGCAACAATGTAACGATCTGTGGTAGACGAGATGGCTGCGTGTGACGACTGGTCTACTTTCTACTAATTTTCTCACCGCGTCTCCCCCGCACGCTCTCTCTCTCTCTCTCTGTGGGTGTCTTTGGGACGGTTTGAAGTCGTGATGGCGAGGTCATTCGGGCGCTTTCGAAAGACCTTGGGTGTCAGAGAGTTGTCCTAATCCCCGCCCTCTACTCGTTCCGAGCTGCGGGCTGGACACGCAGTGGCTGGCATCACTGTCCTCACCGCACCCCCACCTTCTCTTGCTCTCATCGCTCCTGTCCCGCCTCTGAAGTGGCACATGTAATAAGAACGTGAAAACCCGAAGTCACAGGCCAGCATCTTCTCAGGAGTCCAGAACCGGCGTGGAAATGGCTGCATCCGTGTGCGCAAAACCACCGGGTCGCTGCAAAGGGGGGGACGGAGGCAGGCGGTCTCTGTGAGCGGCTGTCCAGCTGAGGTAACCACGTCTCGTAGGCACGCCGGGCCGTGCCGAGGGTGGGCCCCTGTGGGCAGACGCCAGGTGCTAGTTTGTGAGAGCAGGTGGAGACGCCCCCGGCTCCTCGGGAGGGCGGCGGGGGAGAAGGAAGGAGGCCCGTGGACCTCCGCGGCAGGGTTGGGGCTCTCTGCTAAGACGGAGGGAGTGGAGGGAGGCTGGAGCGGGCAGGTTTGGGAACAGAGACACAGCTCTCACAGGTCCTTACACCCGGCCCTGATTCACAAAGAGAGAGGAGTGACCCTGGCGCACAGTCCTTCCACGCCGGGGCTGGCACGTCCGACGCTTCCATTTTACAGAGAAGCTGCACCAGGGCTCCAGGAGGCCAGCTCCCGGGTCCACGCTCGCGAAGGAAGACCACGAATTGGAACGAGGGCGGTGACGTTCCCGGTCCTTGGCTCCACCCGCCGCGCTCCCTGCCCGTCTGGGGGTGGGCGTCAGGGAAGAGGGGTCAGGGCCCGGGGTGAGCCAGGGCCTCGTCTGCCCGCTGGGCCCGTGCTTCACATCCGACAGCAAATCCTGTCGGTGGAACCTGTTACTTCACAGGCTTGACTAGATCCAGGGCTTCTGCTGGGAGCAGGTTTGGCTCCCTGGCCATTCCCCAAGAGGGGAGGCGAGGTGGCCATGTGGGGACCTAGTGCGAGAGCTCGCCTTTCCTAGAAAAAGGGCATTTTTTGCGAAGTGCAGGTGAGTCAAGCTCGGTGGGGCACTTCCTTTTTGCTGCTCAGGAACTTTTTTGCTTTTTTTTTTTTTAATGTATATTTTATTTTAGAGAAGAAAGGAGAAGGAGAAGCATCCGTGATGAGAGAGAACCATGGACCAGCTGCCTCCTGCACGCCCCCCACTGGGGATCGAACCCCCAACCCAGGCCTGTGCCCCGACCGGGAATCGAACCCTGACCTCCTGGTTCCTAGGTCGACGCTCAACCACTGAGCAACCCGGCCGGGATCAGGAATTGTTTTCAATCGCAAGTTACGGGAAGTGACTGAGGGAGACCATCTGTCCGCTGCGTGGGCTGGTGCCTCTGCCCACAGACTCTCCATAGATGGATGGATGAGGGGATGGAGGGATGGAGGGAGGGATGATGGCTGAGTGAATGGGAGGAGGGATGGATGGAGGGATGGGGGTGAGGGAGTGGATGGAGGGATGGGGGTGAGGGATGGCAGGACAGGTGGATGGATGGAGGGATGGATGCATGGATGGATGCATGGATGGATGGATGGAGGGATGGATCGGTGGATGGATGAGTGGATGGATGGAGAGATGGAGGGATGGGGGTGAGGGAATGGATAGAGGGATGGGGGTGAGGGAGTGGATAGGTGGACTTGGGGTGAAGCCAGCCCTTTCAGGGGTGCTTCTGGAAAGGATGCCAGCCTGGTTCCTCGGGTTCTGGAGCCAGCGCGGAACGCTGCGGCGCGGCATCTCTTACCGTGTAACCTGGGAAGTCCTGGCAGCAGTTCCTTTCCACTCCCAGGGAGGCCGCGTCCTGTGACTGCCCGTTCCTGGCAAGTCCCTGGCCTTGCTGGCGCCCTCGGCGTTTCCTGGCCCGGGAGGCTGAGTGGGCACGGGACCGACCCCACCGTTCACAGGGCGGGAAAGAAAGAGCACGCCGGCCTTCTCTCCCCAGAGCTCCCAGCATCCTCCTCGGGGCCAGCAGCAAACTGCCTTCCTGACACGTCCTCCTGGAGCCCCTCTGGGAGGGACGTGGGGGGGGGGGGTGCGGGCAGGGGCAGGTGGAGGCCCAGTTCACATGCCTTCAGGAGGCCTGGCCGGGTGGGCCCAGGGCTGGTGCGGTGGCCTGTGAGGCCCTGAGTGTTTGTCTTGGCTTCGGGGCAGTTGAGCGCCTGCAGGGAGCCGGCCGGCGTTCCTCTTGCATCCTGGTTTGGAGAGGGAGCATGGCCCTGAGCCGGACGGCTGAGCTGGGAAAGCCACATGCGGAGGCTCCGGCCTGGCCTCCCGGTCCTGCGTGCCCAGAGGCCCTGTTCCTCCCGCTCCCGCACCTCCTGCCAGAACAAACAGCAGCAGAGCCGCGGCTCCCTCCTGACACCGCCGGGTGCCGGGTGCCGGGTGCCGGGTGCCGGAGTGGGCGCATGCCTCAGCATAGCTGTTACACCGTAGTTTCTGCTGACAGTTTCCGCAGAAGTCCTCTTCCCCCAGCCCCCGCTCAGCGACCTTCAAAACGGCATATTTAAAATACACTGTAAAAATGTCACCTTTGGCCCGGCTGGCGTGGCTCAGGGGCTGAACGTCGACCTAGGAACCAGGAGGTCAGGGTTCGATTCCCAGTCAGGGCACAGGCCCAGGTTGTGGGCTTGATCCGCAGTGTGGGGCGTGCAGGAGGCAGCGATCCATGATTCTCTCTCATCATGGATGTTTCTCTCTCCCTCTCTTCCTCTCTGAAATCAATAAAAAAATATATTTTTTAAAAGTCGCCTCTTACTTATTAGAAAGTGGATCCACATGAATATATGCTCAGCTACCTTTTTAAAAAGATTTTATTGCTAGTGAGGAAGATGGGGGGAGGGGGAGGAGGGGGAGGAGGAGGAGAAAGATGAGGGGGAGGGGGAGGAGGAGGGGAAGGAGGGAAAGGAGGGGGAAGGGAGGAGGAGGGGGAGGAAGGGAAGGGAGGAGGGGGAGGAGGGGAAGGGAGGAGGGGAAGGGAGGAGGAGGGGGGAGGAGGGAATGAGAAGGAAGAGGGAGGAGGGGGAGGAGGAGGAGAAAGATGAGGGGGAGGGGGAGGAGGGGAAGGGAGGAGGAGGGGGAGGAGGGGAAGGGAGGAGAGGAAGAAGGAGGGGGAGGAGGCGGAGGGAGAAGGAGGAGGGGGAGCACATCCTGACTCCTCCACGGACATGCTCACCCCGCCAGTGATGTCATTCACGGGCAGCGCCATCTTGCCCGGTGACTGCGAAGCTGCTGAGTTAACGATGCCAGAGGCCGGCTGGCCGGAGGCTCTGAGTCCTGGCTCCCTGGGACCCGTCTTGCAGCAGCGGCTGTTCACCCCGTGCAGGGCGCTTTCTCCTTGGCCCTCGGGGCCTGGTGCCCCTCCAAGCAGCGCGCCAGCCCCAGCCCCCCAGCCCCGCGTGGGGAGGGAAGCAGGAGGGAGACCCGCCTGCCTCTGCCTTTTCCAACGCCACCCAGTCCCACGGTGACGCGGGCGTCACTCAGCCGGTTGGGCCGTCCCAGGGCCGAGGGGCTGCTGGCACGGGTGGGGGAGGGGGGCCTCCGGTCAGGCTGGGCCCCCGGGAGCCGGAGAACAGGAGACCTAAGTGCGCCCCCAGCCTCACTGCCCCCCTCCAGGTGTGTCCGTCCCACCCGTGCCCCTCGGCTGCCGCCGCCCGCCCGGCACTGCCCCCTCCTCACGGGTCTGTGGGTCCCTCCCAATAACGGCCCTGCCTTCTCGCTCCTTCTTCCCAAATGCCCGCCGGGCTGCTGCGTGTCCCAGACGCCGTGTCCCGCAGCCGCGAGCACCGGTGATGCCCCGGGACTGGGGCGGGGCCGGAGCAGGGACGCGGGAGCTGGAGGAAGGAACGTGGCGTGTGTCCTCTGCGAACACGGGCTGCTGGGCACGGCCGGGGGCTGGGTGTGCTGTGCGGATGCAGTCAGCCACGCGCCACTCCCCACGCCGCTTCTCCGTCCACGAAGGGACACTGAGCATCCGCAGCCCGGCCATCCTCCCCGCAGCAGACACGCGGAGGGGAGAGAAGCAGGAAGGGAAGCGGGACCAGGAGGGCGGCAGGCATCGCCCCCGAGTCGGGCTTCTGTTCTGTGGGCCACGTCCCGGGACTGGAGGCCCGAGTGGGTGTCCCCTCAGGCACCCGAGGCCTGTTGGGGGGGGAGTGGCTGGGCTCGGAGGAAGGCGGGCGGCGGGCTCCTGCCGCTGGATCCCAGGTGCCCGGGATGCGGGCTCCGCTCAGTGGCCACGCACCGAGGTGGCAGGCCGCGGCCTGTGGCTGTCAGGGGCGCCTCCCGGGAGACGAGTGTTTGCAGCGCCCTCTGTCCTCGGGGCCCCGCGCCCGGTGTCTCCTGGCAGCTCCCGTGGAGCGGGAGGCGGAGGCGGGGAATCTACAGACCAGCCCCGACCGGCGGGAACGCAACGGCAGCCACGGCTCGGCCGGCGCACGTCTCCCGGCGGGGACGGCTCGGCGCGGGCGCCCGTGGCCACATGTGCTGGTGGCTGCCACGCGGGAGAGGCCGTGACAGCCGCAGGCCCACCGAGCCCTGGCGTTCGTGCTGGGCTGGCCGGGCAGCAGGCGCTCACGGCGCTGGTGAGGGGGGCGAGCGGGGCGAGCGGGCGGCTTCCGCAGCTGCCAGGGGAGAGCCGGCCCCCCTCCCCTTCCAGTTAAATCACTGCGTCTTTTTATCTTCCTCACTCACCCCACCCCAGCTGGGTGTCACATCGAAGACACGTTCCCTCCCGTCCTCGGCCTCCTGGGCCGCCTTGGAGCCCCAGCTGGGGACCTGCTGCTGCTTCCGCTCCGTGGGGGCTGAGGCCCCGGGAGGAGGCGTGGGGGGAGGCCGGGGGGCACCTGGCCCACAGCGGGGGGAGATGGGCGTTTGGGGTGTGCTCTCTCTCACTCGCTCTCTTTTGCCCCCCCCCCTCTGGATCAGATGCTAACCCACTGACCACCCTCCCCCCTCAGGTTTGGGGACCCCCAGCCCCTGGAGAAGCCCCAGATGCTGGCAGATCGGCCGGTGAGACCTGCTCGTGGCCGACCTTCCCGGGGGCAAGCCCGGGGCCGCTGTGATGCGGGATGTTCGCAGGCCTCCCTCTGTCCGGCGCAGCCTGGTCTGCGGGTGCCGGGTGCCGGACGCGGTGTTCCCACGAGCGCTCCCCGCGCCGTCATCCTGTCCGGCGATTCTCTGTTGTTTCCGAAGGCGATTCATCTCCATCCCGGTTTAGCTTTGCGCGCGGTCACTTCCCCCGCGGCTGCTGTCTGGGGCTGCGGGTGAGCGGCTCTGTGTGCGCGAGGCGGCGGCCGGGACCGTGCACACGTGGAACTGCCGCGGCCCTGAGGCGCGTGGAAGGAAGGGCCGCGTGGGAGCCGGAGAGACGCACCGCGGGCGGCCCAGCTTCCCTCTCCCGCCGCCCAGTGCGGAGCACCATTGCGGGCCACAGGCGGGCGGGTTCCCGGGAGGAGCCAGGGGTCAGCCCGCCCAGCCCGTGGGGCGAAGGGAGACACGGTGTGCAGGTGCGAGCACCCGAGGCCGTGCCCGCTCAGCGGCAGCTCCGAGACTAACGCTGCTGGGGTGGCCGGTGCGGGTGACGGGTGGGGCTCCCCGAGGGGCAGCTGGAGCGAACAGGGGGGCTGGTTGGGACCCGGTCCCTCCCGCGGTGCTGTGGGCCGCGGGGCGTTGTTTCCTGAAATGTGATTCTGCTGACGGCAGGGTGCGGGGAGCGGGGGAGACAGACACCCACGAGGAGAGAGAGTCCCGGACCGGCTGCCTCCCGCCCGCCCCCCACTGCGCATCGAGCCCAAAACCCGGGGCTGGGTCCCGGCCGGAATCGGACCCCGACCTCCTGGTTCACGGTCGACGCTCAGCCCTGAGCCCCGCGTCCGGGCAGGAGTAGCATTCGGTGCCACGGAACACCTTTCCCGCGGATGTAAGTGTGTCCCCCCGCCGCCCCGCAGCAGGTGGAGGTCGGAGCCCGTGCCCGGCTGAGAGGACCGAGGGGCCGTGTCCAGAGGAGCGGAGGCACGACCGGAGGATGTGGTTTCCCTCCCGCCCGAGCCCAGGCCCCGGGAGGTGGGTTCCGAGGCCCTGGTCGCTCTGCCCGTGGTGCACCGGGCACCGGGCACCTGCTGCCCACATCGCTGGAGGGGACGCTCCACGTGGCTCCCTCGCTTGGCTCATCCCACGGGAATCCTGGGAATTCTGGGCACCTCATCCTGGGAGCCTCATCCCGGGCACGGCCCTTCCTGCCAGGGAGCCTCCTCCCCGTGCCCACCCGTGCTTCCCGCGAGGCCGCAGGGCAAGTGGGTGCCCTCAGGCTCCTCGTCACAGCTGCGCCTCGAGTCTAAAGAGGAGCAGACGGGAGAGTCGGGGAGCCCAAGGGAGGGCCACCCGATGCCTGGCCGCCCCAGCCCGTGGGGAACCGCGGCAGCAAACCCAGCAGGCGAGGTCTCCGGATGGACCCGAGGCCCTTCCCAGCCGCCACGGTGCCTTCCGGAAACCAGCCCTGCCCTGTGCCCATCCCCTGCCCTGTGCCCTGCCCTGTGCCCCCACCCTGTGCCCAGCCTCCCACCCTGTGCCCCTGCCCTGTGCCCAGCCCCCACCCTGTGCCCAGCCCTGTGCCCCCACCCTATGCCCAGCCCCTTCCCTGTGCCCAACCCCCAACCTGTGCCCATACCCTGCCCTGTGCCCAGCCCCACCTTGTGCCCATCCCCTGCCCTGTGCCCCACCCTGTGTCCCACCCTGTGCCCAGCCCCCACCCTGTGCCCCACCCTGTGCCCCCACCCTGTGCCCATCCCACCACCCTGTGCCCAGCCCCCACCTTGTGCCCCACCCTGTGCCCAGCCCCCACCCTGTGCCCCTGCCCTGTGCCCAGCCCCTGCCCTGCGCCCAGAGCCCCCTCCAGAGCGCCCCTCCCGCAGCCCCAGTTGGGTGCCCCCGTGCTGCTGGCCCCTCAGGAGCATCATGAAGTCGGACCCACGGCGGCCGAGATCCCTTGTGTCTGAGATCCCAGAGCCGTCAGTTCCGGCCTTTCCCAGGATTCCCACCATCAGCCTCTCCTTCCACTCCATGTATGTGCTTCTACATGTGGACACACGTCCTGTCACATCTACCCATGGGCTGACATTCCGTTACTTCATATAATGTGTCACGGCATGTTATTTTCCTGCCTGTTAGGGCAGCCGTGTGTGACTAAGAGCCAGCCCTGGCTCACAGGCCCCGTGAGGACCGATGGCGGGGCCGCAGGGCCCCGGCCCGTTGAGAGGGAGGAGGGGGCGGGCGCCAGCGTCTCCTTTTCCTGCGTTCCCGGACGGCGCGATGACGCTGCGCCTTCAGGGCCAATGAAGTCACCTCCCCAGCGACGCTGCGGCCGACGAGGCAGGTCAGGTTCCCCCATGGGGACCGAGGCCAGGGAGGGTCCCGTTGCTCAAGATCAAGGAGCTAATAGTTGCAGGGTCGAAGTTCAAGTCGCAGCCTGGTTAACAAAATTCAAAAATACGCAGGTGTCCCCCCAGTGTGGGCCCCCTTTGCGTGATTACCAAGTCGGTGCCAGTTAAACCGGAAAAGCAGTGCAAGTCACGGAGTTCTCAGCGGCCAGTGTGTATATATTATTTGGGGGACACCCTACATATCGAGGTGCCTCTTTGAAGATGGCATGTGAGCCCGGTCAGTGGGGCCCAGGGGTTGAGTGTCCACCTAGGAACCAGGAGGTCAGGGTTCGCTTCCCGGTTGGGGCACAGGCCGCGGTTGTGGCGGGCTCCATCCCCAGTGGGGGGCGTGCCGGAGGCAGCCGGTCCGTGATTCTCTCTCATGGTGGATGTTTCTGTCTCTCTCCCTCTCCCTTCCTCTCTGAAATGAATGAAAACACACAAAGAAGAGAGACAGGGTGCAGGCGAGGAGAACAGAAGGAAGCAGCCGTTAAAGTCTGTGCCCCGGGCCCCAGCGCCTCTGACACAGGGGTGCCGCCGCTGTTCCTAACACAGGCAGGGTGGGGCGGCCGCGGAGTCCCCCGAGGCCTGGAGGATGGAGGGAGGCGAGGGACGAGCGGCCGGTGGCCCATGGAGCAGGCTCCGGCAGGGCCGCCGGCCACAGAGCTGCAGAGGGAATTCACGCGTGTCCGCTTCACTTTTCCAGGCGCCGCGCTGTGGACCGGCGTCCGGGCCGCGTCCTCACACGAGCTCTGCAAACGGGCGTCCAAAGTCAATGGGTGCAAGCCTCTCCGGCCGTCGCCCCCCGCCCCCTTCCCCCCCGCCTCGCACCCGCCGCTGCCTCTCCCAGCGGGCACCGCGCCGGCCGGGCGGTCAGGCCGAGGGTCGTGCGCAGCTTCAAGAACTGGGCTGTTCAAGCGCTGGCCAGTTTGGCTCAGTGGATAGAGCACGGGCCTGCGGACGGAAGCGCCCGGGTTCGATTCCGGTCAAGGGCACGTACCTGGGTTGCGGGCTCCCAGCCCTGGTTGGGAGCGTGCAGGAGGCAGCGGATCCATGATTCTGGCGCCGATGTGTCTCTCTCACGTCGATGTCTCTCTGTCTCTCCCTCTGGCTTCCACTCTCTCTAAAAATCCATGGAAAACTATCCTCGGGGGAGGATTAAAAAAAGAACAGGACTGTAAACCGACACCAGACGTGAGCGCCAAAGAGACTGACCCGGCGTCCGGCAGCCGGCAGCCGCGGGAACGGAGCGCAACTCGCTGTTGTGCTGCCTCGCGGAGACCGGCCTCTCCGGGGGTGGCCCTGCGGCCAGGAACGCCTTCTGACCGCCGGCCGGTCTTGCTCCCTGTCGACAGCGACCACCAGCCCCTAAGGCGTCTCCCGCTGTCACAGATGAGCACGCCGAGGGCCAGGGAGGTCAGCAAAGTGCCCACGTGAAGGAGTGGCCGGCGTGCCTCAGCTGGGGTTCAGATTCTATCCCGCCTTCTCCAGAAGCTGGAGCTGATTTCATTTTACAGAAGCAGAGAATTAAAAAAAAAAAAACACTTTTTTATCGGTTTCAGGGAGGAAGGGAGAGGAGAGCGAGAGAGAAACATCCATGAGGAGACAGAACCATGGATCCGCTGCTTCCGGCACGCCCCACACCGGGGATGGAGCCTGCAACCCGGGCCTGTGCCCTGATCGGGAATGGAACCCTGACCTCCTGGTTCCTAGGTCGACGCTCAGCCCCTGAGCCACGCCGGCGGGGCCACAGATACTTTTAAATGTCACATTCCATAGCAACTCCATGCGTAGTTCCTGACTGACTGTTCAAGACCACCGAGCAAAAGCTTCAGAACCAGTGGCTCAGGCTGTGGCAGGCCCGAGGACACGCGAGGCTTGTGGGTAACATCCAGATGCATCAAGACTGACCCCGACTGACCGCGTCAGAGTGCACCTGCGCATCGTGGCCCGAGCGGCGGCTCCGTCCTGCGGGGGACACCACGTGGATGGACGGGAAGAGACGTCGCCTGTAAAAAGCAGGCAGGACACCAGTGCCCGGCGGGAGGAACTGGCAGCGCCGGGCTGAGGCCTGCGTGGGGGAGGTGGGCTTTCTCCGGGCCCTGGCGTGGCACTTGGAGGGTTGCGGTAGATGGGGAGCCTCACAGGGGCTGGGCAGGCGGGCAGACTCTGCCGGGGCGGGGTTTGCCGGAAGGGGCGGAGCAGGACCAGATGGGCAGGAGGATGGGCCAGGTGGTGGGGTTTAAAGCCAGGGGGCAGGGTTGGGGCTGTGGCCCTGGGGGCACTCGGTAGCGGAGCTCCAGGGCCTGCCCTGCCCCCACTGTCTCGCCTGCCTCCCGCTTCCCTCTCTTGGCTCACCGTCCACCCAGTGGCCAAGGCCCAAGCCAGGGAGCTGCATCCGTCCCGCTCTTTCACTGTCCCCTCCTCACAGCCCCTCCAGCCCCTCGGATCCTGTCATCTGCTCTCCACTCCCAGCCCACACGCAGCCCTCTCATCCCCTCTCCAGCTCCCTGCCGCTCCGGCCCCTCCATTGTTTCTTGGCGGGAGGAGCACAATGGCCGCCTCACCAGCCTGGCTTCCCGCTCCCCACGGGGCCAGAGCGCTCCTTTCAACTGTAAATGAGATGGAAGCATCGCTGGCTCCCACTGTCCTGTCTCCTCCAGCCCCCACACACTTGGGAGGAGTCCCAGCTCCTTTCCCTGGCTGGTTGAGCCCTGCAGGGCTGGCCTGCCAGCCTTCTCCCTGTCCTTCTCCATCCCCACCCCCTTCTCCACCTCCATCCTCTTCTCCATCTCCACCTCCACCAGCACCCCCTTCTCCACCTCCATCCCCTTCTCCACCTCCACCTCCACCAGCACCCCATTCTCCATCCCCTTCTCCATCTTCTCCATCCCCACCCCCTTCTCCATCTCCATCCTCTTCTCCATCCTCTTCTCCACCTCCACCTCCACCAGCACCCCATTCTCCACCTCCATCTCCTCCATCCCCACCCCCTTCTCCACCTCCATCCTCTTCTCCATCTCCACCCCCTTCTCCACCTCCATCTCCTCCATCTCCACCCCCTTCTCCACCTCCATCCTCTTCTCCATCTCCACCCCCTTCTCCACCTCCATCCTCTTCTCCACCTCCATCCTCTTCTCCATCTCCACCCCCTTCTCCACCTCCATCCTCTTCTCCATCTCCACCCCCTTCTCCATCCCCACCCCCTTCTCCACCTCCATCCTCTTCTCCATCTCCACCCCCTTCTCCACCTCCATCCTCTTCTCCACCTCCATCCTCTTCTCCACCTCCATCCTCTTCTCCATCTCCACCCCCTTCTCCACCTCCACCCCCTTCTCCATCCCCACCCCCTTCTCCACCTCCATCCTCTTCTCCATCTCCACCCCCTTCTCCACCTCCATCCTCTTCTCCATCTCCACCCCCTTCTCCACCTCCACCCCCTTCTCCATCCCCACCCCCTTCTCCACCTCCATCCTCTTCTCCATCTCCACCCCCTTCTCCACCTCCATCCTCTTCTCCATCTCCACCCCCTTCTCCATCCCCACCCCCTTCTCCATCCCCACCCCCTTCTCCACCTCCATCCTCTTCTCCATCTCCACCCCCTTCTCCATCCCCACCCCCTTCTCCACCTCCATCCTCTTCTCCATCCCCACCCCCTTCTCCACCTCCATCCTCTTCTCCATCTCCACCCCCTTCTCCACCTCCATCCTCTTCTCCATCTCCACCCCCTTCTCCACCTCCATCCTCTTCTCCATCTCCACCCCATTCTCCACCTCCATCTCCTCCATCCCCACCCCCTTCTCCACCTCCATCCTCTTCTCCATCTCCACCCCCTTCTCCACCTCCATCCTCTTCTCCATCTCCACCCCCTTCTCCACCTCCATCTCCTCCATCTCCACCCCCTTCTCCACCTCCATCCTCTTCTCCATCTCCACCCCCTTCTCCACCTCCATCTCCTCCATCTCCACCCCCTTCTCCACCTCCATCCTCTTCTCCATCTCCACCCCCTTCTCCACCTCCATCCTCTTCTCCATCTCCACCCCCTTCTCCACCTCCATCCTCTTCTCCACCTCCATCCTCTTCTCCACCTCCATCCTCTTCTCCATCTCCACCCCCTTCTCCACCTCCACCCCCTTCTCCATCCCCACCCCCTTCTCCACCTCCATCCTCTTCTCCATCTCCACCCCCTTCTCCATCCCCACCCCCTTCTCCACCTCCATCCTCTTCTCCATCTCCACCCCCTTCTCCACCTCCATCCTCTTCTCCATCTCCACCCCCTTCTCCATCCCCACCCCCTTCTCCACCTCCATCCTCTTCTCCATCCCCACCCCCTTCTCCACCTCCATCCTCTTCTCCATCTCCACCCCCTTCTCCACCTCCATCTCCTCCATCTCCACCCCCTTCTCCACCTCCATCCTCTTCTCCATCTCCACCCCCTTCTCCACCTCCATCCTCTTCTCCATCTCCACCCCCTTCTCCACCTCCATCCTCTTCTCCACCTCCATCCTCTTCTCCACCTCCATCCTCTTCTCCATCTCCACCCCCTTCTCCACCTCCACCCCCTTCTCCATCCCCACCCCCTTCTCCACCTCCATCCTCTTCTCCATCTCCACCCCCTTCTCCATCCCCACCCCCTTCTCCACCTCCATCCTCTTCTCCATCTCCACCCCCTTCTCCATCCCCACCCCCTTCTCCACCTCCATCCTCTCCTCCATCTCCACCCCCTTCTCCACCTCCATCCTCTTCTCCATCTCCACCCCCTTCTCCACCTCCATCCTCTTCTCCATCTCCACCCCCTTCTCCACCTCCATCCTCTTCTCCATCTCCACCCCCTTCTCCACCTCCATCCTCTTCTCCATCTCCACCCCCTTCTCCACCTCCACCCCCTTCTCCACCTCCATCTCCTCCATCTCCACCCCCTTCTCCACCTCCATCCTCTTCTCCATCTCCACCCCCTTCTCCACCTCCATCCTCTTCTCCATCTCCACCCCCTTCTCCATCCCCACCCCCTTCTCCACCTCCATCCTCTTCTCCATCCCCACCCCCTTCTCCACCTCCATCCTCTTCTCCATCTCCACCCCCTTCTCCATCCCCACCCCCTTCTCCACCTCCATCCTCTTCTCCATCCCCACCCCCTTCTCCACCTCCATCCTCTTCTCCATCCCCACCCCCTTCTCCACCTCCATCCTCTTCTCCATCTCCACCCCCTTCTCCACCTCCATCCTCTTCTCCATCTCCACCCCCTTCTCCACCTCCATCCTCTCCTCCATCTCCACCCCCTTCTCCACCTCCATCCTCTTCTCCATCTCCACCCCCTTCTCCACCTCCATCCTCTTCTCCATCTCCACCCCCACCAGCACCCCATTCTCCACCTCCATCTCCTCCATCCCCACCCCCTTCTCCATCTCCTTCTCCGTCTCCACCCCCACCAGCACCCCATTCTCCACCTCCATCTCCTCCATCTCCTCCATCTCCACCCCCTTCTCCATCTCCACCTCCATCTCCTCCATCCCCACCCCCTTCTCCATCATCTCCTCCATCCCCACCCCCTTCTCCATCTCAGTCCTGCCCATGGTCACACAGCCACACCCCCCTCAGGCCCACCTCCGGGCCTTTGCATTTGCTCTCACCTCTGCCCAAATATCTCATCCCCACGGTTTTTCTCCTGCTCATGTTTTATCATTCAGTTCTCTGTTCAAACACCCTTCTCTCTGAGAGACTTCCTCAACTGCACTCTCCAAACAGCGCCCACCCCCCACCCCCGCCCCCGAGGTCATACTGTGCCCTTCACCTGCCCTGTTCTCTAGGAGGTGGTTGTCACGGGGTGCAGTGCTGTCACTCCATGATTTGTGCCTGCGCTCTCTGCCTCACCCCCTGGGGTGCACTCTGTGAGGCTGGGATTCCTTTGGTCTCCTTCCTTGTCAGAGACCAGGAGGCTGACTGGGGACTCATGGCCTCCTTGCCATCTGGCAGCCTCCTCAGAATAAAAATGCATAAACTGGAGCGTGTAAGATTATAAAGGAAGCCGAGTATATTGAAATGTAATTGAATAGTTATCGATATATTTAAAACACGTGGTGTAATAATGTATGCGCTTCTATATCCATACACGAAGCCATGAAATTCAGTATGGGTGTAATAACTACTGTAATGACCGCACTTCAAGGTAACGGTGAGGGTGAGTGCGGTTTTACAGCATCTGCGCCAAGTGAAGAACGCTGCGAAACCACGGGGATTGCCACGGTGACGGAGGCCACAGGCGCTGGCAGTCCTGCTGTGGTGGGCCCGTGGCTGTCGGACGGGGATGATGAATGCCGATTCGAGATGCCTAAGATTCAAGGTGTCACTTACTCCGTTTAAGTGCACCGACTCCCTGCATCACGGGCTCCGGCGGGGTGGGGGTGGGGGGCAGAGGACGCTCTGTCGCAGGTGCTCAATGATTATTTGATGGAGAATCAACAAGGGCCCAGTGGGCGCGGCTCAGGGGTGGAGCGTCGACCTAGGAACCAGGAGGTCAGGGTTGGATTCCAGGTCAGGGCACAGGCCTGGGTGGCGGGCTCCATCCCCAGTGGGGGGCGTGCAGGAGGCAGCCGGTCCACGGTTCTCTCTCATCACGGATGTCTCTCTCTCTCTCTCCCCCTCTCCCTTCCTCTCTGACGTCCATAAAATATATTGACAAAGAAAGACCGTGTTGGCTGCTGGTGAACAGCCTGGGGTGGAGCCAGGTGCAAGGGATAAGCATGAGGGGCCGCCGTGCCTGCTGGGAGGTCGTGGAGGAGTCAGACAGGGACCGAGCAGGGGTCCCCAGGGCCAGGGCGCGGCACGGAGGCCAGGGTCAGCGAGGAGGAGGACTGCAGGGCTGGAAGCTGGACGGACGTGGGGAGGAGGCGGCCTGGCAGGACGGCCGCAGAGGCGGTGACGGCCTGCAGGTGAGACGGTGGACCTGCGGTTAACGGCGCCACCGGGAGCCCATGGCCCTCGGCGCGCCCCCCACATTTCCACGCAGACAAGGACGCGGGGCAGGAGGTGGCTGTCCTGAGGCGGCCTCTCTGCGGTCCGCGCACAAAGGGGCAGTGAGCGCGCGGCTGCGTGCAGCTCTGGTGCCAGCGAGCGCGCTGCCTCCTTGCCCTGTGCCCGCGCGTGGGGACCTCATGATGCTCGGCCTCGGCTGCGGTCACAGAAGAGGCATTGAGGGCTGTGGGCGGCCTGGGGAGGCGAGGACCGGGCGGCGGCCGCACTGGGCTGGTACCGCCCCCCTGCTTCTCTGCGCCTGAGGCCACCCTCCTCCCTCCCCTCTGTCCCTTCCTCTTCTCTGGCTTCCCTGTCACTCTTGTTATGCGCACCTTCACAACTGTTCCCTGCCCCTCCTCCCCCAGAGCCCTGAGCCCCCACCCTAGCCCCACCCTTGCACCCTGCACCCCTGTCTTCAGATCAGCCCTTGCCTAGTCTGCTTCCTGCTCCCCTCCCCTCATCACACCTACCGGTTCCTGAGCTCCAGCCCCTCCCGTCCCTGCTGGCGAGTGGATGGGTGGACGGGTGGACCGGTGGATGGGTGGACGGGTGGACGGGTGGACCGGTGGACGGGTGGACGGGTGGACGGGTGGACGGGTGGATGGGTGGACCGGTGGACGGGTGGACGGGTGGACGGGTGGACCGGTGGACGGGTGGACCGGTGGACGGGTGGACGGGTGGACCGGTGGACGGGTGGACGGGTGGACCGGTGGACCGGTGGACGGGTGGACGGGTGGACTGGTGGACGGGTGGACCGGTGGACCGGTGGACGGGTGGACGGGTGGACGGGTGGACGGGTGGACCGGTGGACGGGTGGACCGGTGGACGGGTGGACGGGTGGACGGGTGGACCGGTGGACGGGTGGACGGGTGGATGGCTTGGCCTAAGGCCTTGTTCACTGAACCCAGTTTTCAGGTTGGTCCCTCTCCCTGGGGCCCATTGTACCCGCTGGGTCGCTGACCTCATGTCCCTCTCCTGCCCACTTGGCGCTGCCAGGACTCCCCTCGCCCTGACCCGAGGCTTCAGGTCTGGAGGGGGACGACCCGTGGCTTTGGGGTTGCCGCCTCCCCCTCAGGTGGAGCCCTTGCTCTCCCAGGGGCCCGGCTGGTGCTCTGCCTCCTTGAGCCCAAGGCCAGGATGGACGTGACCTCGCCCGGCTGCCTGTTCTCTGACCCCCACCCCGCCCCCCCCGCCCCCCGTGTGTGCCTGCTTCTTACCCATCACCCCCTCCCACTCTCCCAGGTTGACCAGCTGTTTGACAAGCTAGTTCATGCAAGGCTATGGCTCAGGTTTCATGGAGCTTCTGTGTTTTATAGGATTTTTTTTGGTTTGTTTTAAAGATATTTTTATTGATGTCAAGAGAGGAAGGGAGAGAGAGAGAAACATCGATGATGAGAGAATCATGCATCAGCTGCCTCCTGCACGCCCCCCACTGGGGATGGAGCCCACACCCCGGGCCTGTGCCCTGACCGGGAATCGAACCCTGACCTCCTGGTTCCTAGGTCGAGGCTTAGCCCCTGCTGGGCAAGCGTCTGTGTTTTAAACGGCAGCCCAGGGGACACGCCTGGTCTCAAAAGAATGGCCCTTTGCCCGGCGGCCAGGGCCTGGCAGCCTTGCTCAGAGGTGGCTATGCCTCCGCTGTGCTGCCCGCGGGGTGGGGGGTGGGGGGCTGTCCTCTTCAGTCAGCGCAGTGGCTGCCGGGTGTCCCTGGACAGAGGTGTGCGTGAGCGCAGGAGTGATGAGCCGCCTCTGCTTCTCCCGGAGCAGAGCTGTTCCTCCCTCTGGCTGGTCCCTGGGGCGCCTCCAAGCGCATGGCCCACAGTCGACACCCCCCCCATACCTTGTGAGTAAGTGACCCCGTCAGGGTCCCACCGCCCAGACCCACGGCGCTGCGCGGGGCTGCACCCCAGTGTGTGGTCCCCGGTTAAGGGGACTCGACCAGAGCCGGCGCTTCCTCCATGGCCTCCCACGTCCCGTTCCCAGCGTCTCGGTGACTCTCACCAGGAGCTGCCTGCTCCCCGGCAGAGCTTGGCGAGAACCTAACAAGTTTCATAGACGAGTGCTTCTTGAACTTTCTATGGTCCTTATTGGTTTAGAGAGAGGAGGGGAGAGTGAGAGAGAAGCGTCCATCTGCTGCTCCGCTGCTGTGTGCTGACCTCTGACCTCTGACCTGCCGGGGCAGGCGCAGACTCTAACGGGCTTGCGAGCCACCTGCCGACCTTGTCAAGATGTAGAGGTCAGTTCCCCAACCCGGGTGGAGCCTGCGCCTCCGTCAGCTCCCGGGTGAGGCGGGGCTGCGGGTCCTCAGAGCAGAAGAGGGGGGAGGGGAGGGAGGAGGCGGGAGGGGAGGGAGGAGGCGGGAGGGGGGCCCCCCAATCAGAATGGAGGCCCCTCAGCTTCATGCCCGCGCCTGGGCTGTGTGTGCCGGCCCAGCCCTGTGGGAGCTTCTAGACCACCCTAACAGGGCTGTCCCGCTGGCCCTTGGGTGGGGAAGCCGTGTTCCTGGGGGGCATTAGGGGGCCCAGCAGCCTGGCCAACGGGAGGAGCAGCGTGGCCTTTGGGGGCTCATGGGCGGTGACCCGGGGCGGAGCCGGGGGTGTGGACAGGGGGCCGTTTGGGCCTCTCACCTGCCTGGGGCTCTGCTCTCAGGCACAGGTCACTGTCAGGTGGCTTTGGGGTCACATGACTGCCTCCCTGGCTGACTGGCTGACTGGCTGCCCCAGCTGGTGCCCAGCACCTGCCAGAGGCTGGTTCCGTTGCCAAGTGCGGGGTGCACCAAGGCATCCAGAGAATTCTAGAACCAGAAGAGGGTGCTCACCCTGCTCCCAAGGGGATGTGGGGAGCGAGGCTGGCTTCCTTGGGGGAGCCCTGCCGGCCTCGCTCCCTGCCCCCACCCCCTCCCGCCCTCGGCCTGGGTCCTTCGTGTTTTCCTGTAGTTTACGGGGCGACAGCTTCCCCTAGGAAAGGGGGGGGGGGGCAGGCCATGGGTGCTGTTCCTCGGGGAGGAGGCTGTGCTGACCTTGAGGTTCGGGGTGACCTCGAGACTGGGTTCCCAGCCCCGCCGACGCCGAGCGATGAGCGTGCTCTGGTGACTGTGCTGTCTGGGGAGGGCCCCCTCGGTGGGTCCTGGGTCCCCTCCTGGGGTCCCCCAACAGCATGGCCTGAACAGGAGCCGCGAGCACGCCCGGCTGACAGGGAGGAAGCAGAGGAGGCCGCGCAGCTGCCGGCGGGAACAGAGTGTGCGTTCCGGCACCTGGCAGGGCGGGTCGCCGCCTGTCAAAGCCGCGTGCTCCCAGGAAGGAGGGCTGCGAGGAGAAAGCGGCCGAGCGTGTGGCTTGAGCGACATCAGAGGACAAGTGGGCACTTGACGTCTCTGCCTGAGCCGCGTGTCCGAGGCGCTGCCCGCTGTGCCAGGGCGGGAGCTGGGGGACGCCCATGCTCAGCAGCTCCAGCGCCACCTCTACCCGTGATGGGCGCCCCCAGTGATGGGCGCCCCCGGTGATGGTCCACCCCCGGTGATGGGTGCCCCCGGTGATGGGCTCCCCCGGTGATGGGCGGCCCCGGTGATGGGCGCTCCTGGTGATGGGTGCCCCCGGTGATGGGCTCCCCCGGTGATGGGTGCCCCCGGTGATGGGCGGCCCCGGTGATGGGTGGCCCCGGTGATGGGCGCTCCCAGTGGTAAACATGGAGACGGGCTGTGACCCTCCCTGCGGCCAAGGGATGAGTTTCGAATGGGGAGTCGCTGGCGAGGCCCCTGCGTGATCTCTGCGGGGCCGGGAGCACATGGCTGCCTCAGAGAGGCTCCGGCCCGCGGGCTGCCCAGCGAACCAGCTGCCAGGGAGCGGCCTCAGCGTCCCCCGCGCAGGGACGGCTATTTTTAGCAGCGCTCCCAGCCTCTGCACTTCCCCCCGTAGCTGCGCTGCCGCCAAACCAACAAGGAGGACCGGCCATGGCAGCGAGAGGCTTAATGCCTTCCTCGTGGCCGTTCAGGACCGGCACCGGCGGCGAAAACGCGTCTCTCATTTATTTTTAATACGTTTTCATTGATCTCAGAGAGGAAGTGAGCAGGAGAGGGAGAAACATCCGTGATGAGAGAGAATCACGGACCGGCTGCCTCCTGCACGCCCCCCCACTGGGGATGGAGCCCACAACCCGGCCCTGTGCCCTGACCGGGAATCGAACCCTGACCTCCTGGTTCCCAGGTCGATGCTCAGCCCCCGAGCCACGCCGGCTGCGCTGTCTCTGTTTTTTAAAACCGCGGTAAAGACCTGCTCGAGGAGGAAGCCAGATGGAGCCGGCGTTTAGCCCTCTGCGCGGACACGGACCCGGAGCTGACGTGCGGCGCCTCCTCCCCGCGGGCTCTTGCTAGAGGTCCCCACGCTGTCACCGCAGGCCCATGGCGGCCTCAGGCTCGGTCCCAGGCTGGGCCCATCCCCTTCAAACAGCCAGGCCAGCCCTGGCCGGTGTGGCCCAGTGGACTGTAGGGTCCCGGGTTCGATTCCAGTCAAGGGCACGTAACTGGGTTGCAGATGATCCCCAGGAGGAGGCGGCTGATCGATGATGTTTCTCTCTCTCTCTCTCTCTCTCTCCTTCTCCCTTCCTCTCTCTGTAAAAGTCAATAAGAACATATTTAAACAAAACAAAACAAGCCCTGACCGGTGTGGCTCAGTGGATAGAGCGTCGGCCCGCGGACTGAAGGGTCCCGGGTTCGATTCCGGTCAGGGGCATGGACCTGGGTTGCGGGCACATCCCCAGTAGAGGGCGTGCAGGAGGCAGCTGATCTGATGGATGTTTCTCTCTCATCGATGTTTCTAGCTCTCTCTCCCTCTCCCTCCCTCTCTGTAAAAAATCAATAAAATATATTAAAAAACAACAAAACAAGCCAGCCAGGCCGAAGCCTCCAGTACGTCGGCTCTGCACCGGGAGCCCTCAGCCGGGGCTCTGGCGGCGCTGTGTGCCTTCCGCCCAGGGCGGACCCGCAGAGACAGCGCGGAGCGCTGAGGAAGCCCAGCCTGTTTGGGAGACCGCCGTCCCTACGCAGCCGCCGCCGCCGCCAAGCCCCGGGCACGCTGGAAATTAAAAGCGACGATCGCACTTGGTTTGGGGTGTGGGAGGGGCGCCGGGCAACCCTCCAGCAAGTGGAGCCCTGTGGGAGGCCGGGCCTGAGGCAGCTCTGTTCACACCTTTGCCAGCAGCACGGAATGGGCTCCTTTGGGGGAAACGTGGCAATAAAAGGGTCTGTACTGGATGGCGCTTCTTTCCCTGTGACCCTGGGGGCGGGCTGCCCGCCGTCACCAGGGATGAGCAGAAGAAGGAGGGGGTGTGGGTAGAAATGGGGGGGCTGGGTGGGTGGAGAGCACCCTGGCGTGCTGGCGGGAGGCTCGTGCCACGTTGCTGTGCGGGAAAATGTTTGACGGCCGCTGGCCCAGGAGGAGGACGGCCCCGACTTACCGCGTCCGCCGTTCCCGCGGGGTGAGTGGCCCTGCGAGTGTGAGGGGCAAGCGCGAGCTGTCCGCGCGAGCTCTCTGGCCGGGGCAGTGGCAAGAGAGGCACGCAGTCGGCTCCTGCGAGGCAGGACGTGAGAGACGGACGGACGGATGGACAGACGGACAGACGGGTGTGCGTGGGAGGGAGACTGGATGGTGAGCTGCTGGGTATGAACAAGGCCCATCACTGAGCGGCAGGCTGTCACTCATCGCTTCCGGGGGGCGGGGGGGGGGAGTGGGCGGTGTCAGCAGGGAAACCTGGGGCCGTTAGGAGATGCTGATGCTCGTGTCTCCCAGGCAGGAAGCTGGTCGCCGTCAGTTCCCGCAGGGTTGTCAGCCACGTGACGAAGGCGGAGACCAGTGCCGGCGACGAGCTGGTATCTGAGCGCCGTGTCCCGCCGCCATGCTGGCGGGCATCTCTCTGCAGGGTTTGTCTCTGGAAACAGACGGAGACGGTGCCCCCCAGTGCACACACATGCTTTGAGTAACGATAAAGACAGCGTTTACGGAAGTGCGTTTCCTTTCCTGCCCGCCTGGCGTGGCTCTGTGGTCGAGTCCAGCTAGGAACCAGGAGGTCACGGTTCGATTCCCGGTCAGGGCACAGGCCCGGGATGCAGGCTGGATCCCCAGTGTGGGGCGTGCAGGAGGCAGCCGGTCCGTGAGTCTCTCTCATTATGGATGCTTCTTTTTTCTTTCTTTTTTTTTGTTAATCCTCACCCGAGGATATTTTCCCATTGATTTTTAGGGAGAGTCGAAGAGAGAGGGAAAGACAGAGACATCGATGTGAGAGAAACACATCCATTAGTTGCCTCCTGCCCACACCCCAACCAGGGCCCCGAGGTACGTGCCCTTGACTAGAATCGAACCCGGGCCCCTTTGGTCTGCAGGCCGATGCTCTAACCAGCTAGGGCTTATCATTGATGTTTCTCTCTCTCTCTCTCTCCCTCTCCCTTTCTCTCCGAATCAATAAAACAATATTTAAAAATACATCCCATCTTCCACATTGAGCCGGCAGCTGTCACGGGGCATGCCCATCTGGGGCACACCTGTGCACGCAGGTGATTGGATGGTGACGTCAGGAGACGTGTGTGGGAGCAGGGCAGGCGGTGAGCTCTGCCCGAGGTCGGCTTCGGCTCCCGGGATCAGGACAAGTGTGAGCTCCGGAACAGACACGCAGAGAGCAGACGGGACCTGGACGGAGTGTTCATGGCACAACCGACATCCGCACACTCACTGCCCCCCGGACACCACGCCGGTGACCGCCTGCGGTCCACCCCCGCCCTCCGCCCCCCCCCCCCCCGGCTCTGTGTGGCCTCGGGCTGTTTCTCAGCTTCCCTGAGGTTCACTGTCATCCTTTGCAAAGTGTGACCGTGCAGAGCCACGTGACAGCTGAGGCCCTCTCGTCACCGTGCCTCGCGGCAGAGCTGGTGTTGGCGGCAAGGACCTCAGTCACTGCACAGGGACCCTGACCCTGGGGTCCGGGCCAGCACGGCCGAGCCTGTACCTGCTCACAGGCGATGCCACTCCAGGTCATTCTTAAAAAATAATATAATAATAATAATAATATATATATTTACTGATTTCAGAGAGGAAGGGAGAGGGAGAGAGAGAGAGAAACATCCGTGATGAGAGAGAATCACACATCGGCTGCCTCCTGCACGCCCCCTCCTGGGCATTGAGCCCGCAGCCTGGGCAGGTGCCCTGGCCGGGAATGGAACCGGGACCTCCTGGCTCCTAGGTCGACGCTCACCCCTGAGCACGCCGGCCGGGCCGGATCATTCTTAACGGCCCGGGGCTCCCCCCGCCGGGCGGTCGCGTGGCGCCTGCTCTCCTGGTGGCAGTGGCCACGGCTCCAGCTTTGCTCCGAGGCACCGCCCGCTGGAGGGCAGCGCGTGTGACCACTTTCAACAGGTGACGCGGTTCACGTGTGTCTGCGCGTAAACGCCGCGCGGGTACGAGGGGAGGACGCATTCCCGGTAATGTGCTGTGACTGGTCTCGCTTGCTGATTGGGTTTTCACTGAACGTGAGTGGTTCATTGTCGACGCTGTTGCCGGCGCCTCCCATGCCCCCCCCTCGCCCCCTCCGCCCGCCCCGCCCTCCACGGTGATGCTTTCCCGCCCAAGCTGCTTCCTTTGCTCCTTCACGCCGACGAGGACGTGCGCCGAGAGGACGGAGAGGTCACGGAGGCAGTGACGGAACGGAGGCCCAGACCCAGGTGCACGGCTCTGCGTGAGGCATCACTGGTCTGCCCGGCGCCCGGGGCGCCTGCAGGCACATGCGGGTACACGTGGGCGCGCCCAGACCCGGAGCCCTGCGGGGAAGGAGCTGCGCCTTCCTAGTGCGAGGTGGGGAGGCCCCAATAATGCGCAACATTAGCTGCAGCCAAGAGCCAATTAAGTGGGTGTGTGGGGCGCGGGCAGGTTCCTGCTTGACGACCGACTGCTCTTTATCGTCCGCAGATGGGGGTCAGGTTCCCAGAGGTGCCCAGTCTGATGCCAGAGGAAGCCAGGTGTCCCTCCTCCTGGCCTTAAAGAGACAGCACAGCCTTTTCAGGTGCAACTGATGCTCCACATGGGGGGGGAGCGGGGGAGGGGAGATGAAGGGGAAGAACCTCTCTCCTCTCTCCCTTCCTCCCTGAAACCGATGGAAAAATGTGTTTTAAAAAGCTATTTCTGGCACCTCCACCCCTCCCCCTGCCCTTCCTGGGAATGGCTAGCCCTGCCGTCTGGGTGGGCCTGGGCGCAGCTCAGAGGGCCTGCTGGGTGATACCTGCAGCAGGGCCGGGGGGGGGGCGTTGGGGGGGGCAGTCAGGCCGGATGCCAGGATGACTGGGAGCCCCACCCCCCCCACATGCCCCCGCCCCCGGCTCCGCGCCCCATCGTGTACACCTGAATCTGCTGCAGGTGAGTCACCCTGACCAGCTCACTTCACCGAGGTGGTGGCCACGGCACAGGGTGTTGGGAGATGTGCCTGGGGCTGGGTGGGGAGGTGCTGCAGGAAGTGGGTTTGCCTTCTGACCCCCTCCCCCCCAGGCTGCTGTGTGACTGATCCCCCCTCCCCCCCAGGCTGCTGTGTGACTGATGCCCCCTCCCCCCCAGGCTGCTGTGTGACTGATCCTCCCCCCCCCCAGGCTGCTGCGAGTCCTGAGTGCACACGGGTGTCTGTGGCACCTTCAGGACCCGCCCAAGGTGGAGTGTCTTCTCCAGCCCCACCGTGGCCCCAGGGGTGGCTTAAACATGGCTGCAGTCTGCCGGTGAGCTCAGTGGTTAGAGCATGGGCCCTCAGTCTCAGGTTCGATTCTGGTCAAGGGCATGCACCTGGGTGGCAGGCTCCATCCCCAGCCAGCCTGGGTTGGGCTGCCTGTGGGAGGCAGCCAGTCATGTGTCTCTCTCACATCCGTGTTTCTCTCTGTGTGTCCCTCCCCCCTTCCGCTCTCTCTAAAAACCAAAGGGAAATATCCTCGGGGGAGGATTGGAAAAGAAAAGGAACTCCTCACCTTAGGGCCCAAGGGGTCCTGCCCACCGCGTCACCCACCGTTCGCGCCTCAGGCATGAGGCTCCCGGTCCCGGGTCCCGGCCCCTGTCCTCGCTCTGGCACTGGAGGCCAGAGGCCGGGGAGGTGGGCAGACGCCCGGCTCAGGTGCCTCAGACCCGGAAAAAGAGGGGGCCCCAGGTTAAGCCTCTGTGCCTTTTCCCCTGACCTCCCTCGACCTCACCTGCTGTCGGCCGAGCAGGGCCAGTGCCGCGGACACCGGTGGCCCCCTGGACCGTTGGCGTGTGCGCGGCCTGGCGCCCTGGGCTGGGGGAGGGCGGGGGGCGGTGGCTGTGGACGGAGGCTCTGCTGCTGGGGATCCCCCTGCCCAACCCCGCCAGGAGCGTTTCCTCCGAGCGGAACTTCGGGGACCCATAAACCGGGTTTACGAAGCAGCTGAAAGGCGAGCAGCTTGGGGCTCGGGCCTCGATGGGAGGACGATTCAAACATCACCACGTCTGTTTATTGTTTTAAAGTTTCTGAGCGAGTGTGTGTTTCTGCTTGTGTGGAGAAGGCGGCCCTGGAAAACGAAGTTTATTTATCCACCAGATGCCCGTCATCCAAACAGCTGCGGGCACCTCCCGGCCCGGCCATGGCTCTCAGCGCCGCCTCCCCAGCTCCGCCCTCGGCCGATGCCCTCAGGCAATGAATGCCCTTGGAAGGTGACCGCCTGCCTGCATGCCCGGCCAGGGGCCCGACGGAGACCAGGTTTCCATCACAAGAGGGGGCAGTGTCCAGAGCCCTGGCTGATGGCCTCTTCAAGGTCACTTCAAGGTCTTCATTGAACAAACCCACATGGATCTGTCCCAGACCGAGCTAGATGCTGGCGACAGAAAAGGGGTTTGCCTGGCCCTGGGGAGCCCCTCGCCCAGAGGTCAGAGCCTGGGGCACCGCCTTGAGGGGGTGGTGCTTCTCTCTGGGGGGGTGGTGCTTCCCTCTGGGGGGGTGCTTCCCTCTGGGGGGGATGGTGCTTCCCTCTGGGGGGGATGGTGCTTCCCTCTGGGGGGGGGGGTGCTTCCCTCTGGGGGATGGTGCTTCTCTCTGGGGGGTGGTGCTTCCCTCTGGGGGGGATGGTGCTTCCCTCTGGGGGATGGTGCTTCTCTCTGGGGGGTGGTGCTTCCCTCTGGGGGGTGGTGCTTCCCTCTGGGGGGGATGGTGCTTCCCTCTGGGGGGATGGTGCTTCCCTCTGGGGGATGGTGCTTCCCTCTGGGGGATGGTGCTTCTCTCTGGGGGGTGGTGCTTCCCTCTGGGGGGGATGGTGCTTCCCTCTGGGGGGGATGGTGCTTCCCTCTGGGGGGGATGGTGCTTCCCTCTGGGGGGGGTGCTTCCCTCTGGGGGATGGTGCTTCTCTCTGGGGGGTGGTGCTTCCCTCTGGGGGGTGCTTCCCTCTGGGGGGATGGTGCTTCCCTCTGGGGGGATGGTGCTTCCCTCTGGGGGGGGGTGCTTCCCTCTGGGGGATGGTGCTTCCCTCTGGGGGGGTGCTTCCCTCTGGGGGGGTGCTTCCCTCTGGGGGGATGGTGCTTCCCTCTGGGGGGGGTGCTTCCCTCTGGGGCATCTTTCAACCCCAGGGACGCTGCCGCCTCTCCCACTCCCAGCAGGACAGCTGCTGCCTCCTCTCGGCGCTGCTCTTGTCAGCCGGGCCGCTGGCTAGGACTGTTTCCGGAAACCAGCGAGGTCAGGATAGTCGAGTGCTGTTTTAAAAATGTCTTTATTGATTTCGGAGAGGAAGGGAGAGAGAGCAACACCAATGATGAGAGAGCATCCCTGATCGGCTGCCTCCTGCACGCCTCCCACGGGGACCGAGCCCGCAACCCGGGCCTGTGCCCTGACCGGGAATCGGACCGAGGTCTCCTGGTTCATAGGTCGAAGTTCAACCACTGAGCCCCGCCCGTCGAGCAAGGTCTCCCCATGTGCAGAGTGTGGGGGGAGGCTCAGAGGGCGGAGGCTCGGATGAGCAGAGAAAAGGGAGGGAGGGGAGGCCTCAGGGAGACATCAGCCGGGATGCAGGCGGGGGGAGTTTAAACACCACGTGGGTGTGGGACTCTGTGTCAAATGCCTGACTTCAGTGTTTCAGAGGCCTCTGGGCAGGCGGCCGCGCCTGCGTCTTTGTCCTCCCGCGAGTCCCCTTGTCCCCAGCCCTTATCTCCCGGACGGACCGGGACGCTCACGCTCAGAGGCATCGCAGAGAGTCCCCCGAGGCCTTTGGGCTCACGTAGGTCTGCCGTGGCCGGGACCGCTCCGCGCGGGTTCTCACGTGTTAGACGTGGGGGCACTGAAAACGGGGAGCGAGGTCCCCCCTCCCCCCCACGCACCAGGCAGCCGGCAGGTAATGAGTGTGCAGGGTGGTGACCGGCCAGCACACACTGTCTCGTACGCGACCCAGGCCCAACAGCGTGGCCCGGGCAGCTCACTGGCCAGAGCTCGGACGCTCTCGGTTGTCCTAGGAAGAGCGGGTCACGCTCGCCAGACAGTTTGCATCGGACCTGGGCAGGAGGAGGGCGCCATTTCCTGCCGGAAAGTAACTCTTCCCCCGAAGCCCCAGCTGCCGCGTCCCCGGCTCCCCCTCCGTCTCTCCCCGGCAGGGCGCGGTTTTGCCTCTGCCTTTCCTAACAGGAAGGCTCGCCCGCCAGCCAGCGGGCAGCCCATCTCCAGGGTGGGCTCGCCCTGCGCTCTCCAGCTGTAACCGGCCCAGCCTGCCAGTGGCACAGCCTCTGAGGGCTGCTTCTGGGACAGGGGGCTCGAGGCATGGCCAGGTGTGAAGCCGGACGGCCCCGGAGAAGGGAAAGGGTGTCACAGGACAGAGGAGCCCGCGCCGAGGGTGGGGCTGGGAGAAGGCAGCTAGCTCCCAGGGCTCTCTGGAGGAAGCCCACCTTCCTGGGACTTGCCCCCACCCCCTGCCTGCGGGCGGGCGGGTTCCCACGGGGGCTTGCCGGATGGCACCTGGGCCACGTGGCGCAGTCTGAGTTCCAGGTAAACCAGCGATATTTCTTAACCTAAGTGCCTCCCGCGCCCTTTTGGTTCACGCAGCACCGGGGAAGGCGCACACTACCGCCAGGATCGGCTCTTGACCGGAGCCCGGAGCCCGCACGGTGCCGGTGTGCTGTCTTATTAGCTAAACAGGCACAGCCCTCCCCGGGCCGCGTGCTGGGTGGAGTCCTGTATCACCTGGAGGACGGGAGGCCCACCCCAGAGGTCTCCATTCCCGTTGGGGCGCACACAGAGGGTGTCTACAGAGAAGAGGGTGGCACCTCCTGGTCCCGGGGCCAGGACCACGCGGCCCGGGTGGGTGAAACAGAGGCTCCCACGATGGTCGTGAGCTCCCCCGGGAGGGAGTCTCCGAGGGCCCCTTCCGCCTCAGCTGCTGGCATCCAGCCTGAGAGGTGCCCATGGAACATGGCTACACCCGGCGCACGGCCTGCGAACACGGGCAGAGAAGCTCAGGCGCTGGGACCCTGCCAGGTCACACGGCACACGGACCCGGCAGGGAACAGGCCAGCGCTGGGGCGGGGCTGCGACGCGGGTCCGAGACCTCCAGGCTGGAATGCTACCCGTCGGTGCAGCCGTCATCCGTCAGGGAGCCCTCGCCTTCGGGACAGGACGCTCCGTGCAGCCGCGCTTGGCGAGCGCCGGGATTCCTGCGGCAGACACGCCCGGACCCAGGCTCCTCACCTGCGCAGCCGGTGCGGCGGGTGCCCCAGGCCCGGCCGCCCCGCCCCTGCGTTCCACGGGGCCTCCCCACGCCGCTCCCCAGGCACCTGAGCGCGCACCGGCCGCCTGCGGCCACACGGGGGCGCTGGGGGCCCGCCGCGCGCCTCCCCGTGCAGAGCCCCGAGAACAAAGGGAGCCCCGCGACCTCCGGTACCTGAGCCACCTGCTCCCGGGCGGCGCCGGGCGCCTCGCAGGCCCCCGCCCCCGCGGAGGAGTTCGTGTCTGCCCCGCGCTGCTCTCAGGAGCCTGTGAAAGAGGTCGCTGCCCCGATGGCCTGCTCCCCGGCCCGGGGACGGACACAGGCGCGCGGGGACCCCGAACGGTGCCTGGCTTTGTGGTTTCAAGACGCGTCGCGCACTGGGTTCTGTCTGCTTCCCCGAGCTCACCGGGATCCGGCGGCAGCATGTGCCTCCCCTTTGGTGCATGAAACAGAACTGCTTTTCCCGTTTGGACAAAGCAGACCCCCCTCCCCATCCCCCCGGAAACAGGGTAACACGGACATGCAGGGGGAGGTGGGAATCAGGCCCCGCAGACACCCAGTCAGCCCAGCCCGGCGGGCTCTTACTCTCTAACTTCCGAATACGCCTCACCCACTAGCTGGGACGCCCCGTGCAAACGCCCCGGAGGTCTTAACCAGGAGACCCCAAAGAGGCCCAGTGCAGCCTCCACCCATCCGCAGGTATCTGTCAGGCACCAAGGCGGCTTAATACTCCGCCCGGACCAGCCGGCGGCGGGCCAGGCCCCGCATGCAGACAGGCCGGGCTTTCCTGGGCCTCACATGGCAGTGGTTCCCAGTGAACCCTTCGCCCCAGATGGCCGTCCAAGCTCAGTGTCCGCGGGGCTCCTCACGGGCACGGCCGCCTGGGTGCCGCAGGCCTTCCTTCCTCTGGGTCAGGGCTCCGAGCGCGCGGAGGGGGTGCCCGAGGAGGTGGGGGGCTGCAGACACTCCCACGGAGACTAGGCCTACACCCCCCCCCCCCCGTGTTTCCTCTCCAGCCGCCCGCGGCATGGGGGGCACATTTATCTCCTTAACTAGGGGGAGCCCCAGGGCGCGGCCCGGTGGCAGGAGCGCTGGCCACTGGGTACCAGGGAGCTTGGCTCGGCCTCCACTTGGTGGCCGTTTGCAGGACCCAGGCCACCTGCCCAGGCCCGGGCTCTTCTCAGGCGGGTCTCCTGTGGGGCCTTCAGCTGGGGCGGGGGGGCGGGTGGAGAAGATGGGGCTCAGCAGTGAATGGCCGGAGGCTCGGTGAAACCGGGTCCATAATAACGTCCAGGTGGCGTGGGGGGGGGGGTGTCTCTAGAAGCTTCCCTGAAACCCCTCAGGCCTCCCCCTCGCCCGGAGGAGGGAAGAGGAAGGACTCCCCGGACCCCTGAGAAACACCAGCCGTTCTCCCTGTGCCAGGGAGTTTCCGCAGGACTGAGAGGGGCATCCAACAGGAAGGTCTTGGCAAACCTTCGTCCACTGGGCCCCTCGGGGACCCTCCAAAGTCAGGACGGGCACTGTCATTTCCCTCGTGTCGCCCTGAGCGCATGGACGGCTCAGAGACCTCCTGTAACTCGCCCAAGGTCACACAGCCCTGGAGGGGCCAGAGCCACGCCCTGCCCGTTGGCACCTGGGCTGCGGGGCCGCTGGCTTCCAGGTGCAGGTCTGCGTGCAGGGTCAGGGTGGGGTTCCGTGCCCGGCCCCAGGATTTTGCCTCCGTGAAGTACCATCCGCTCCCTGAAGAGGGGACCGAGCTGTGGGGGGGGCCCGGCCCTCCCCTCACCCCGGAGCCCAGGACCCTGGGACTGTCCCGCGTCCTCCTCTCAGAGGCTTCTCTTCCCCCTGCACGTCACTGAGCCCTGGCTCTCAGCTGGAACGTCCCACGCGGCAGGCTCAGACCACATTGCAAGGCTCATTAGCACTTAATTAGCTTTTATTCTTCCAGCTTCTCTACAGGGCCAAGGACCAGCCAGCCCCAGAAACGGCTTCTTAAAGAAGTTCCCGTCCCTGAGGGGAGAGGCACGGCCCATCCCTCCCTTCCCCCCAGAGCCGTGGGCTGGAGGCCCAATTTGTGTTGGGGGGAGGGGGGAGGGGGCCGGGCCACGCATTCTGAGGTCTCACTTGTTTTTCATTACTTTTTTAATTGAATTTGTGGGGTGACACTGCTTAGCAAAATTTAAAAAAAAATTTTTTTATCGGGACCCTTTTACAGAGTCCGCCATCGTGCCCTCACGTTTCTCCCGGCCACTGACGTGTCATCCCTCACTGGAGTGAGAAAGAAGGGGTCTCGGGGCTTTTGGGGGGAAATAAAACAAGGGTGATATGCAGGACATTTTGTAAAGAGGGGAAAATTGCGAAGAAAAGGGTCCCAGTGGGGGGTGGAAGGCTCCTGAATGCGGCCTTGTCTGGCGGCCTTTAGCTGAAACCTGGGCCCCGGCTCAGTTCAAACTGTCACCTTTAGTTCTCGCTGGCTTTTCTGCCCTCGGCCCCGAGCCTCCAGATCGGGCTATTTACCTATTCACGCAGCGGAGCAGGCTCATTAATAGGCTTATTAGCAACACCATTCACCCAGGCCATTGACACAAGGGTCCCAGGCGCTGGAGGAGGGAAGAGAAAAAATTGTAAAGAGATTATGTTCTCATTCAGAAGCCGGGCTGGTGGGAGTGCTCGGAGGTCCTTGAAGCGAAATATGAAGACAGAATTAGTTTTGTGTTGTTGTTGTTTTTTTGTGTTTTTTTTTTTTTCTCTCTCTTCAAATTCCAGACATGCTTCTGCTTTTCTCAAGAGCTGAGGAGCTTTCTGCTGCGGGCCTCGCGCCCTGCACCGCGGACACCGCGTCATCCCCGCAAAGCGTGAGCCCTGCAGACAGCGCCGGGACCTGCAAGTGGACGTTCGTATTGGTCACTTCCAGGGCAAGGCCGCCCTTCTATTCAGGGCGGCTGGGCGCGGGGACGGGGCTTCCTGTCCCGGTAATTTATGTGGGAATGTGTTCGCCGAGCTCTCACTGGCTGATGGATGTGCTGTCCCAGGACGGAGCGGATCTGTCCGGCTGCCCACTGGCGGGGAGCAGGAAGACCTAAGGCCCGGCCCCCGTTCCCAGCGGGCGGACACGCACATCTCTCTTTGTGGCCCTGAGTCTGAGAACTTGGGAAGTACTGGCAGCCAGGTGGGCGCCGTTAACGAGGAGGTCTGGGACTTGACTCCGGTTGGAAGACTTGGCCCCAAACCCATCCCTCCCCGCAGCAGGCAGACCGGTCATTTTGCTTGAGAATCGGGCCGTGCCCGGCAGTAGTGCCGTCACATTTCCAAAATGTGATGTCCTACCTATCTGCTGAAGGCACTTGAGTGGATCTGATCCTCCCGGCTTCTCAGTCATTTGCACAAGCAGTTGTGCAGGTTGTCTCGTGAAGAAGAGAGGCTTCGGGCCACGACGCACCTTGTACGTGTTACGGACGGTGGCACGTTGGGGACCCACGCCGCCTGCGTTTCTGAATGCGGGAAAGGTTAGTTTTCCGGTCCATTTGGGTCTCACTGTCTCCACCCCCCCCCCGCCCCCCCTTTAGGCCTCAAAAGCACCCGAAGCCCTTCTGGGTCTCATGAGCTTTTTGGAGGAAAAACCGTGAAAGGATTTGTAGCTGCACGTTAGCCTGGAACGTCAGCGTGGCTACGGGGGCGCGGTGAGCGAGGAGGGAGAGAAGAGAAAGTAGACGAAGAAGGAAATGGCTGTCCTGGCCCGCGTCCTCCCGGAGTGCGGCCGCAGGCACAGAAAGGCTGCGGTTCGCTCCCCAGTAGGGGGCGTGCAGGAGGCAGCCCATCCGGGCGTCAGTAGCACATCAATGTCTCTCTCTCTCTCTCTCTCTCTCTCTCTCTCTCTCTCTCTCTCTCACAACCAATGAAAACTCTTGAAAAAAAATTACCCCGCAGACACCGCCAGGTGAAAACGACAAAGGGGAAAATCTCGTCGGTCACAGCTTGGCAGTCCGCGGAAGAACCCGCTTTTGCCGTGGAAGAACCTAAGAGCGGGAAATCCGCTTGCTGAAGGCGACACCGCCGTTTGTAGCAGAACTGGGTCTTAGTCTCTCTCGCATTTCTGTGCATCCATTCCAACAGAGAGCGCCGAACACGCCTTGTGGTTGCAGTTTCTGACTTTTTCTAAGCGAGTCATCAGAGTCCAAGGCAGGCTCTGTCAGGAGCCAGCTGGGCGCCCCCCCACCCCCCTTCCTTCCCCTCTCTCATCCTCACTTTCCTCATCAGAAACGGAGACCGTGACTCCACGGGGCGGGGGCGGGGGGTGCGGATCAGAAAGAAGAACCTCCTCAGCGCGCCCTCCCCACGCGGGGCGCCCCCTCCAGGAATACTCGCTGCTGCTTCCGTCGCTATTGTTTGGGGACAGGACATGCCACGTCCTGCAAACCCGTCCAGGAGGCTTCCTCCCCTCCCCACGTGTCACGCGCGTTCGATGCCTCCCTCCCACAGCGCGTCGACGCCTGTTAGTCTCTTGGGGGGCGGGGCGGGCGTGCTGTCACTCGTCTTCGGACTTGAAATGCAACAATGTAACGCCGTCGCCCGGCCAACCACCGGCCAGGCTGACGCCCGGGACCGAAGGGGCCGGCCTGACTCGCGGAGGATGCCGCGGCGTCTCTGGGTCCCGACCGCGGCCCGGCCCCTCGCCTTCCCCGCCGGCGCCCCGCTCCGGCCGCCGCTCCGAGGCTCGGGAGCAGCGCGGAGTCCGGGCGGCGGGGAGCGCGGCGCTGATTGGCGGAGCGGGCGCCCCGTCCAGGAAACGGCTCGGGTTTCAGGGGGCGTGACCCACGGGGAGGGGCGGCGCGGGCGGCAGCGGCGGAGAGCGGGGAGCGCCGCGCAGAGCAGAGCAGAGCGAGCGGGCGGGCGGGCGACGGCGGCGACGGCGGCGGCGGCGGCGGCGGGTGCGGAGCAACGAGTGACGAGTGCGGCGGCCACGAAGCTGGGGCGCCGCGAGGTCTGCGCGCGGCGTAGCTGGCCCGGCGCTGCGACTGCTCTCCGGGCTGGCGGGGCCCGGGCGCGCCGAGGCCGCCGCTTCCCTGCGCGCTCCGAGCCTCCGCGAGTTGCGAGCAAAGTTTGGGGGAGGACACGCCGAGCCCGAGTCCTTTCTTCCTCTCGCTCCCCGCATCTGAGCGCAGCCCGCGGCGTCATGCCCGCGGCCCCCCGCAGCCTGGGGCGCGCGTGAAGCTCGGAACCTTGGCGCCGGCGAGGACCCCAGGACCCCTCGTTCCTTGTTGGAGTTTCCCCGGAACCCGTCGCCGCCTCCATCCCGACCCACGCCGGCGCGGGGACCGAACCGATCGCCGCCGAGCGTTGCCATTCAAGGTAATCGCCGCGCCGGGCGCTTCGGGAGCCTCGCCAGCGGGGAGATGGGCGCCGTGGGAGCCCGGGCGGAGCCGGAGGCGCGGGGGACCGGCGCCGAGGCTGCTCCCTGTGCCTCCCCCTGGCTGCTTAGGGGATGGGCAGCTGGGGTTTGGGGAGCGCTGCCTCCACCACTCCAGCCAGAGGCTGGCATCGGTGCCTGCCGCTGCCGCGCGTCCCTGTCACACCCCCGCGGGCACGGTCCCGCCGGCCGGGCGCGACCCTCCGACCCCAGAGCCGGCGGGTGAGGCAGGGCTGCCCCGCTGGTGGCACAGCCCCGCAGGTCTGCGCTCAGAAGGGCATCTTCGGGGTCCCTCGTTCCAAGGCCCGGGGGACGCCTGCCCTGTCCCCTCCAGGCCCCGGCGGGGGGGGGGGGGCCCTTCCCCGGGAACCCCCCGGGAAGGAACCGCTGGAGCGGGTGGGGGGGTAGGTTTGGCGATGCGCGGGGGGAGGTGACCCCTCTGGGGACGGGCTGCTTCGGTTCTGCGACTTCAGAGCCGGGCGTCCCTCGCCCGCCGCGCGCCCGGGGCTAGGGGGCGACCTGCGCCGCCTCTTGGAGTTCCCGGCCGCCGCGCGCGGACATGTCGAAAGCGCAGGCGAGTCCCCACTTGCGCGCTCATTCTTCCCGCGGCCGGGCGGCTCCGGGAATCCGCCGCGGGCCCCGCGAGGCGCCGGCACCGACCTCCCAGCGCGGGGTCCGGCCCGGGGGCCACGAGGCTCCCTCCGCCGCGCCCCTGCCGCCCGCGCCTCGCACGCTCCTCTCCGCGCCTTCCTCTCGCCCCGGATTCCATCAAACCTGCTCCTAGGGGCAGGCCCGCTGTCCCACTCGGGGCACCTATTCCGAGTGCGAGGAAACGCTATCAGCGTTTAAAACCCCATTGTCCGGGGTCCCAAATCCCTGCAAATCCCTCTCGGGCCCGGACTCATTTTCATCTGAAAAGCCCGTTTAGTCTGAATAGAACGGCAATCCGGCGCCCCTCTCGCTTTCCCCGGAATGCCAATTAAAATGCAGATTTCTTTGAGTTGTTTAGCGCGGGAGCAGGGGCAAAACAGGATATTCCAGGCCGACGGATGAAAGACATGCTGCCTCGAAACCGGGGTGGCGGCGGCTGCGGCTCCCTCCCGGAGCCTCTGCAGGTCCGCATCCGCCCGCAGGCGTTAGGGAGCGCGCTGTGGGCCCCGGCCAGCCTGTTTTGTATTTTTTTGAGGTTTCAGCGTTTTTTTGAGGAATCCTCCCGCTGCCCCATCCCATGTGACCCCTTGATAGCGACCTCCCCTACTCAGCGCTGGGAGAGGGGCAGGGCCAGTGAGGCGTGGGCCTGGAGACAGACCTGCCCCTGGGGGGCCTGGGCACCCCTCCCCCAGGGCACGCTTCACTTTCCTGAGATGAAATCCCAGAAGAACAAAGCGCAGTGGGGCTCAGCGCGAGGGCGGGCGGTGGGGACAGACAGACCGCGAACCACACAGGGGTGGGAGCTCATGAGGGCGGGTGGTGTTGGCTTGCCTTCTTGGGGTTCAGGGGGGTTGGGAAATGTTCTGGTTCTTGGAGGGGCCCAGTATAGACCCGTAGGGACCACCCCCAGCCAGGCTCTCCCCTGGTCCCTGGGCCTGCCTTGGGGGGCAGGCTTGTGCCGAGGTGGGAATGGGCCAGGGAGCGGGTGGTCACCAGGAGCCATCCATCACGGTGACAACTCCTGCCCCCTGAGAAGAGAGTCCCCTTTCAAGGGGAGATAAACACGCCGCTTTCACTGAGGCCTCCGACTCCAGGAAGGATTATGGTATTGAAGGCAGGAAGCCGGGATTGTGGCTGCCCTGCGGCCTGCTGGGTGTGTTCCCACACCGGCCGGGACCTAATGACCCTGCCTAGGAGGTCCCCCCACCCCTGCGTCCCTCCGTCCCCCACCCCTGTGTCCCCTGCGTCCCCCCCTCCCTGTGTCCCCCCACCCCTGTGTCCCCTCCCGTGAGGAACTGAGCAGACCTGCCACCTCGTCCTCTGCCTCCGCGGGCAGCACTCAGATGCGATGCCGGGACGAGGGGTGGGTGGGGGCTGCCATGGCGTGGACCTGGGGAAAGGGCTAGAAGTCGCGTTTCTGGGTCAGTCTCGATGGGACGAATGAGTGGCCTGAGAGGGAGCCGTGGTCACTGTCCACCTTCCCCTGCTCAGAGCAAGGAAGCCCCTCTGGGCGGGCCGGCAGGTGAGGCGCCGGGAAGCCGCCGGGGCTGAAATCTGCGGGGATTGAAGGCTGTTGGGAAGTTGTGGGCCGAGCATTCCCGTGCATTCTGCTGAGCGAATCAATGAGAATGTTTGTGTACCTTGCCGCCCACAGGTATGTAGAAACAGATAGGAGTTATCTTTTGAGGCATTTACCGTTAAGAGGAAAGAAAAGGTTGGGGGGAAATCCTGCAAGCTATCTTGCAAACACACACACATACATGCACACACACGTGCACAAACTCACATGCGCACACTCACAGGTACATGCACACACAGAGATACACTCTCAGACTCATACACGCTCACACACACATGCACACACATACACAGAAACTCACAGACACATGCACACACAGATACACTCTCACACATACATGCTCACACACGTGCACACACTCATGAGCACACACATGCACACACACTCTCACTCATACATGCTCACACACATGCACACACAGATACACACTCTCACACTCATACACGCTCGCACACATGCACACACAGACACACACACTCTCTCCCTCTCTCACACATGCACACACATGCACACACACTCTCTCTCACACACACACACACACACACACACACTCTCTCTCTCTCTCACACACACACACACACACACACACACACCTGCTGGGAATCGCACCACTTCAGGTTTGCTGTCTGGAGCAGGTTTCTTCCGCCTGGAACGGGAGCTCCTCTCTTTTCCTCCCCGTCCCACCTCCAGGCGCGGCCACAAGGAGCCGGTTCTCTGAGGCAGCTTTGGGGAGGCCCCGGCCGTGTGGAAATCCCGTCATCGTTTAAGCCATCAAGTGGGCATGCCGAAAGCATGGGTTTAAGGATTTTTATATTAAACCTTTAGGCGCCCCCACCCCCCGTCTTATAAAATGCGGTTCATTCATAGCGTTCACAGAGCCCGATTGTTGTAACCGGATTCGCTACCCTCTGTGCATCTCGGCTCTGCACGGGGGTACTGGACCAGTGTGCAAAGCTCTGCGGGTGCCTTAAGCTTGGGACGCTCCCTTCGCCTTTGGATCAAATGGGTGAACCGAGTAGGGCGCTGAGTGCCCCCCTTGCACCGATTCTGCTCCGAAATGGCAGCCAGTACGTTAGCCCACTGCACGCTCTTGGCCCAGCGACGACCGTGACGACCCCTTCCTTACGACATCACCAGTGACCCCTGGGCTGTGTGTCCCAGTTGGCACAGGCCCGGTTTCACCCGCCGGGGGTGGCAGAGGCATTTGCCAGGCCCGGCTGCCGCGGCCCCGGGAGACGGGATTCCGGCTGAGTCGCTTTTTCGATCCGCCGCCTTGAGTGCGTTGCATTGCGGTTCCTGCTCGGGGAGCGGCGGCTGCCGTCCGCTTCCGCCTTCGGAAATGAACCCCGACAAGTGCCAACGGGCGGGAATTTGGGGGAGTTTCCCGGGATTCTGTCCATGTTGAGCGCCCCGCTTGGCGCCGGCTCCGAAGACATACGTCCCTACGGCCACTTGCAGGGTTCGGCTGTCTTTTTTCCCCTTAAATATTTTTATGGATCTCAGAGAGGAAGGGAGAGGGAGAGAGAGACGGAAACATCCAGGATGGGAGAGACTCACGGACCGGCCGCCTCCTGCACCCCTCCCCCGCACTGGGGACCGAGCCCACAGCCCGGGCACGTGCCCTGACCGGAAATCAAGCCGTGACCTCCTGGTCCCCGGGTCAGCGCCCAACCCCTGAGCCACGCCGGCCGGCCTGGGAGAGCTTGGGGGCCGGTTTTGCCAACCTGAGCGTGTTCGCCGGCTTTCCCAGTTGCCCTTGAAGTGGAGGTCACGTGGCTCCGGCTTCCTTTCCCAGGGCGAGGAGGCGATGCCGGGCAGGAGAGGGGACCCTTGGCCTCACCGAAGCGGCGCATGGGTCTGCGTCCTGGGGCCGCCCGCCCGCCCGGTGCCTCTGTCTCCCGAAAGTATGCGTCTCCCAAGGCCAGCCCCCCAGGGGCTGTGCACCTGCCCGGGGGCGACGCCTGGGACCCCGGGGCGCGGAGGGAAGGCGTGTGCAGATGCTGGGAAAACGCTGCGAACGGTGGAGAGGCCGACTCGCGTGTGAGCGTGAGACCGCCGGGCTCCCCAAGGGGCGCAGGGAGGACGCGCTGACTCGCCCCTCTCTCCTCCAGTGGCTGCAGCCCACGCGGCGGGACCCCCGGCGGCCGTGTTTCCTGAGCGCAGGCCGAGCGCCGCCGACAGCCCATGCGCGCAGGGCAGGTGTGCAGATGGGACTGCCGTCCACGTGGGGATGCGGAAGAGGACGGGGCATCGGCACCGCGGCCCTGGTCAGCTGGGGCTGCCTGCTGGCGGTCACCATGGCGACCCTGGCGCTGGCCCGGCCCTCCAGTTTAGTCCAGGACACCACGCTGGAGCCGGAAGGTAAGTGTTTCCGTCCAGGGCGCCGGGGCGGTGGGGGTTGGTCCGGGGAAGTGGTGCTCGCTCGCGGCCGTGTTTCGCCGACGCCCTCCTGGGTGTGTGTGTGGGTTCCTGGCTTCTGTGAAGTTGGCGTCCAGGGTTATGAGAGGTTAAAAAAGGCTGGAAAGGAATCTCAGGGCGAGGGAGCCGCCCCCCCCACCCCCCCCAGGGTAGGAGAGGAGGCTCTTGGCTGCGGCTGCAGGCGGGCGCGGAGGTGCGGTTTTCTGGTTTGGGGGGCGGGGAGGCTGGTTTGGGGGGCGGGGAGGGGGTGTTCCTCTGTGCTGGGGGGAGGGGGGGATGGCTGGCACTCACCTTCACCCGGCACCCTGGAGAGCCAGGCAGGGGCCTGCGATGCATTCTCGCCCAAGGGAGACTCCCGCACCACGTGCAGAGTTGCCGTCAGTGGACGTTGCCAACATCTGAAATGCTGACGCTTTATTTTCATTGTCTTCGAGCAGAAACAAGCTTCTGAAGCTCGGCCCGCAGAGGCTCCCATGTGAGATCTCTTTAAGCCGCCGTAACTCACAAAGCTGAAGCCGCCCGGCCCCGCGCCCGGCCCGCTGTCGGTGGATTCGAGGGCAGAGGTGCCTGGGCGCCCGCCCGGGAGACCTCCAGGTCCCAGGGCCTGCGGCGGCGGGGCTGCGTGGCGCGGAAAGGCCGGTGTGAGCCCAGGTGGAGGCGGGACTGTTGGGCTGGGCAGGTTGGGCCCGCTTTCCCGGGCACTGTGTCGACGGCGGCCACGCCTCTGCTCGGTGCAGCGTGGAGATCTGTCATCGGCAGGGAATATCGGTCGCCGAGCCGTTTTTGGGGTGGAAATCCGAGAATAAAGCGGCAGGTCCCGGCTCTCATCGCCGCCTAATGAACCTGCTGCGGAGAGCCCACCTGCTGCCGGCTCAGTCCGGGGCCGCGGGCCTGAGTGGCCGGGTCAGCTCAGGGCTCTGGGAAAGCCCCCTGAGCGCCAGGCTGGACCGGGGACAGGACAGCCGTCCAGGACAGGGCAGGAGGAGGGCCGTGTTCCTGTCCGAGGTGGGAGTGCTGAGCCGGGCTCTCCTCCCCCTCCCCCCCCCCCCCCCCCCCCCCGCATGAGTTGTGAAGAGATAGGGCGGACCCCTTTCTAACCTGGAGGCCACCGGCTGACCCCCTGCGAGCACACCCCCTTTCCTAACGGGGGGCAAGGAGGCTCCATAGTGAACGGGTGTGGGGACTGTGGCCTCCCGTCGTGGGGAAGTGAACCTGGTACGAGTTGGTGTCCCTGCCCCGGCTGGTGGGGCTCAGGGGCTAGAACATTGGCCTGCGGACTGAAGGGTCCTGGGTTCGATTCCGGTCAAGGGCACATGCGGGGTTATGGGCTCGATCCCCAGTAGGGGGCCTGCAGGAGGCAGCAGATCAATGATTCCCTCTCCTCATGGCTGTTTCTCTCTCCCTCCCCCCCTCCCTTCCTCTCTGGAATCAGTAAAAATACATTAAAAGAAAAAAAAGAGTTGGTGTCCCAGGTTGTTGCTATGGCACCCATGTGACTGCCTCCTTGTGACAACAGCATGGAGGCGATTTGCAATGACGATGCTTTAGAAAAAAATTGACTTCAGAGCCCAGCGGCGTGGCCCAGGGGCTGAGCACCGACCTAGGAACCAGGAGGTCAGGGTTCGATTCCCGGTCAGGGCACAGGCCCGGGTTACGGGCTCCATCCCCAGTGTGGGGCGGGCAGGAGGCAGCCGATCGAAGATTCTCTCTCGTCACGGAGAGGGAAGTTTCTCTCTCCCTCTCCCTTCCCCTCTGAAATCAATAAACATGTATTTGAACGATAAATAAATAAATAAAATCGACGAGGGGGAGAGAGAGAGAGGAAAGCATCCCTTGTTGTTCCGTTTGTTCGTGCCTTCGCCGCTTGCTTCCTGGACGTGCCCGGACTGGGTATGGAACCCGGGACCTTGCTGTGTTGGGACAATGCTCTATCCAGCCGCGGCCCGGCTGCTGTGTTTCCACAGGGCTGGAAAGGCCGCTGGTTTCTGAAAGCCAGGCCTGCACTTCTTTAATTTTGCTAATAATTAACATGGATGGCTCCCTAATCGCCACTGTTCCCTGGAGTGCGCGGCTCAGCGCACACGGAGGCCGCCGAGCTGGGTCCGAGCCGGGACTTCCGACCGTGCGCGCCCGGCCGCGGCCCAGGTTGGGGGAAACCTGTCCTTTTCCATTTAGACTCTCAGGGCGGCGTTATTGGGAGTTTATGCCAGCACACCACGTAAAGTGGTCCTGGAGGACTCCTTGGGTCGCGTTTAATTATTGAAGGAAGTTTACAGTGTGTGTGTGTGTACTGGCTGGGAGGAGGGGGGCGGAGAGGGGAGACACTGGGCAGGGCCAGGCCCCCTGTGCTTCCTGGTGTAACAGTTTGTTGTTTAAAGCCGGCCATCCGCACCTGGAACCTGAGGGGGGTAAAGGGGAGCAGGGGGCGGGGGGAGGGCGGGGGAAGGTCCGCAGATGCCCTAAAACTGGGGGTCATAGGTCGCAAATGTCCTTCGGGGCGGTTTTCTGGGTTCACAGTTCCTATGAGTTGTGTCCAGGGTTACGAGGGTTAAAACAAGGGGAAGGGTCAGTGGGAGCGGCTGTGGAAGCCCTGGCTCTCAGGTTCCCTTTCCGTGTCTGGGGGTTTGATCGGATGCCCTTCGGGCCGTTCATGCAGGTCGGATGAGGTCCGTGTCCGCAGAAGCCTTGGGACTGCCTGCTTGGAAAGGTGCTGGAGTCCTGGCTGGTGTGCCCAGCGGTTAGAGTGTCCGCCGGACACCAAGGGGCTGTGGGTTCGATTCCTGGTCCAGGGCACGTACTTCGTTGCAGGTTCAATCCCCAGCCCTGTTGGTGTGCTTGTAGGAGGCAACCAATCTCTGTCTTTCTCTCTCTGCCCCCCTCCCTCCCCCCATTTCTTTGTCCCTCCCTCCCTCCCTCCCATTCCCTCCAAACACATCAATGGGTTGGAGCATAAGGAGCACAGGGCCTGGCATCTACCCCCCCCCCCGTTGGATACAATGTATTGGGACCTTGGAGGTAGGGCCTGGCATCTACCCCCCCCCCCCCGTTGGATACAATGTATCGGGACCTTGGAGGTAGGGCCTGGCATCTACCCCCCCCCCCCCGTTGGATACAATGTATCGGGACCTTGGAGGTAGGGCCTGGCATCTACCCCCCCTCCCCCGTTGGATACAATGTATCGGGACCTTGGAGGTAGGGCCTGGCATCTACCCCCCCCCCCCGCGTTGGATACAATGTATCGGGACCTTGGAGAAGACAGTTGCAGTCACAGGCGAGGCCCCCCAGTCGGCAGGCAGCTGTGTTTGCTTTCTGTGGTGCCTGTGCTCGGCGCGCCCGTTAGCGAAGTGATGGCAGCCCGAGACCGGGTCCCCCATGGCAGGGGTTTGCTTTGGTATCAGGTTATTCGGAAGGAAACCTGGTGATAGATGAGAAAAGGGTTTTTGACAACCGAGAGCCCCCGTTCCTAAGGCAGCTCCCCTTCAGGCCGTGTCATGCCGCGTCTGTGTCTGTGTCTGTGCGTGTGTGTGTGTGTGTGTGTGTGTGTGTGGACACGGACCCCGTCCGCGTGTCCATCACTGCCTGCCCGGCCCCCTTGGTCCTGGAGCTGTGGCTGTGGCTACAGGAACGTCACCCTTGACCTTCTATTGCACAAGGAAGGCCTTATCTCGGAAGACGGGTGGCTTGATCGCTTGGAAGCTCAGTTTCGATAACGCCGTTGGGCTGGACCAGGGGGCGCTGTGTCCAGGGACGAACGTGACGGAGCTCCAGGCAGGAGCCCGAGCCCGAACGGGAGAGGGGCCTCTCCTGCTTTTCTCGGCTCCCCCCGCCGCACCCGTGTCGTCATGGCCTCTGTCTCCGCGACCCTTTCCGGCACTGCCGCATGGGGCCGGGCCTCCTCCCCCGACTGAAGGCGCAGCCGCTTGGCGGGTTTCATGGCGGATCTTCCGGATTAAAAATGCACGTTGCCCATCGGTCATCCGCTGTCGGGGACCAGCTGGAGGGGACGCGCTCCGTGATGGAGGATGGTCCTCCGTGCCAAGGGCTGTTCCGTTGATTAATATTCTAATTATTTAAAGGACAGTCAAGCTTGATGACCCCGGGGGAGAGTGGGGGAGGAGGCAGCTCTTACTTTCAAGTTCTCCCTGACTTTGTCACCTCCCCCGGGTTAATTAAGTCGCTGTTGACATTCATGTCATCATTGTTTACACCGGCCCAGTAGGAGCTAAAATTAAAGGGCTTTTCCAGCCCAAACCTGTAATTACTTTCCCACCCTCCACCAAGCTGCATTCTGGAGAGCAGCGACCCAGGAAGCGAGCCATGTGCGTGTGTGTGTGTGTGCGTGCATGCATGTGCGTGTGCGCATATGCATGTGCGTGTGTGTGCATGTGTGCGTGTTTAACCAGTTTTTTGGGCACCCGGCTAAGAGTTGATCTGTTCAGGACCCACGGGCGCTCGTCCCCAGTTCAGCAGCAGGGAGGCTGAGTGAGGGATCCACGCCAGCCCCCCCCACCCGCCCCCTCTCGTCAGACTCTTCCCGAACGGTTGGCGTCCTTCGACTATCAAAAATGCCGTAACGGCAGCCATACGCATTTAATTGGGAGTTAAAAGAGAAGGGAAAAGAGAATATATCCGCATACCAGGAGGGACTGATTTAAAATAATCTTCTGTTTTGCATTATCTGCATCTCGGCCCCCCCCCCCCCCCCATCCGAGTGTTAATATTTAAGAGTTGACTGTAACCTGATCGCTAGCTTGGGAACAAGGACTTATTCTTGGTCAATTAAGCCGAACGCAGGCTTGTGCAGTTAAACACACAATGAGGCACACATTCTTTATTAGTATGTAAAGTATTTCACAATTCGCAGACAAAGAGCTGTGTTTAACGCGACTTCCAGAGCAAAACGCTGGCAGGCCCGGAGAAACCGGTCTCTGTACGCCGTCGATCCCGGCTCCCTCTGACCCAGATCCGGCGGGCTGTGCGCGTCTTGCCCACTTACTTTGAACCAGACAGAGCGCCGAATCCCTGCCCGCCCCCCGCCCCCAGAAGGCCACCACAGAGGGCGGCCGCGTCTTCCTGACCCGGTTGAGGGTGAGAATTCAGATAACCAGAGTGGTCCCGTCCGAGGTGTTTCCGGCGTTGGACTTAATGGGTAATGACCCGGTTATGAAACCGCTGAGGTGCTGTGTCAACAGGAGCGGCTTTGCTCAGTGCTCACGTTCTCCGGACAGCGCATCCCGTCGCCCTCCCTGTCGCAGCCTGTGTGGGTGCTCCCGCGCCCAGGGTCCTGGCCAAAGGGACCAGGGACCCCTTTCCTCGGAGCGTGGCTTCACTGCACATTTCCGCTTCGGCTGTCCGCCTCGGGAGAAAAATGTGGGAACTTTGTTTTGGGGTGCCAGTGTGTTTGTCTAAGTGGGAAACACAGCTGGGGTGCTGCTTCCCCGCCCCCCCCCCCCCCGTGCTGGGTGGATTCTTAGCAAGGTCACTTGTCTTGGGAGGCAACTCAGAAATTATTATTATTTTATATTGATAAGAGAGAGAGAGAGAGAGGGAGAAGCATCAGTGATGAGAATCATGGATCAGCTGCCTCCGGCACGCCCCCTACTGGGGGTGGAGCCCGCACCCTGGGCCTGGGCCCTGACTGGGAATCGAACCGTGACCTCCTGGTGCCTAGGTCGCCGCTCGACCACTGAGCCACGCGGGCTGTGCCAGAAATTACTTTTTGAGAGGTTTGTAGGCCACCCTCCCCGATGCCTCGGAGCCGGTGTGTGTTTGTGGCTGTGCACACATGTCCGTGGTCTGCGCTCCGACCGCGTTCTCCTGGAGGGATGGCTTCGCCTTAGGGTGAGCACTTTTAAAAACCCGTTTGCCGTGGCCAGGTGAGACGTACCGATGCCAGCCTCCTGGCATCGAGAGGCTCCGTGTTGCTCACCCGGCCCACCTCCTCCCCGTGTTGGCGCCTTCCCGTCGTTCCTTTTACCTGACGGGCCGGCGTTGAGGGCTGCCCGGGCTGAGCATCCAGCCCACTACGTAAAGGGCTGGCCTTCGCCAAGACGTGGGTTTCTGACCGTTCCATCCAAGAAGGACAGACCCTCAGGACGCCGCTCTGACCTGCACAGGGAGGGGCCCTTGAGCCGAGCCTTTGTCGCTGGGCGTACCGCCTGTCCATTGCGGGGAGAAGGTTTACTCCTGGCTGCTGTGGAGTCTCCACAAAGTGGCCACTTCTCCCGCTTACGCCGGGACGACCCCGCCAGGTGCGCAGCGCTGGCCTTGATGGATTGGGGGGGTCTCGGAGGAGGGGGGAGGGGAGCCCGAGGCGGAGCTGGGCGAGCTGCTGGCACTTCTCCGAGTCCAGCATGCCTCGGGGCTGCCTCCTTCTGAGCCACCGAGGCCCCTCTTCCCAGGCGGAGGCCTCCGTCCCCCCACCCCTCACTCTGACCCATTGCGACCCCTTCTCAGGGCGCAGGTCTCAGCCGCTCGGGTGGGTGCTTCCATGGGGCTCCGTAGGCGGGACGCCCACGTTCACCCTCCGCACCGCCGTGGAAGGAGCCTTCCTCTGGGCAGACCTGTCTCCGTGCCTGTCGGGAGCCTTCCTCTGGGCAGACCCTGCCTGGGCCTGTTGGAAGCCGGCGGGTTCAGCCGCTCCGGGTCTGGGGTGCGCGCACCACGCTGGGTCTCACACGTCACGCGCGAGCCGCTCGTTCTGTCCATCGCGGAAGGCCACCCGTGACCACGCCCCATTCTGCACCTCGGCCACCTCGCGGGGATCGCGCAGCCAAGAGTCCCGGAGCCAACCCCTCGCTCAGCTAGCGACCGTCAATGCCAAGTCCGTCCGAACAGGATGCGGGAACACACGGGATCTCGGGTCGTGGAGAGCGGGGGTTACGGGGTCAAAAGACAGCGTCCAGGGAAATCCCCCAGGGACTCGGGGAGGAGAGGGTGGGCGTACTTCCTGGTGTGGCTGATAAACACGTCGCCTGGGAGGAGACACCGGCACGCACAGGTGCCCAGAAACACACACTCACACCTGAGCCGTTATAAAGGCAGCGCTTACGAGAACACCTTCCGTTTTCAGAATGGAGCTACCCGCTGTTCAAGTGTGCATTCGTGTTTTGGTGGGACATCGTGGCTATCCTAACTGGTACAAATGTTCCAAACTTAAATTTACTCAACTCTTCCAAAGACCAGGAACCCCTTCTAAAGTTAAATTCCGCACCTGACTTTATTTATTTATTTAAATGTATTTTACTGATTTTTTTTTTTTTTACAGAGAGGAAGGGAGAGGGATGGAGAGTTAGAAACATCGACGAGAGAGAAACATCGATTAGCTGCCTCCTGCACACCTCCCACTGGGGATGTGCCCACAACCAGGGGACATACGTGCCCTTGGCCGGAATCGAACCCGGGACCCTTCCGTCCCCAGGCCGACGGACGCTCTATCCACCGAGCCACACCGGCCAGGGCCACATCTGACATTTAAAAAACCCCACAAAAATGGATGCAGTCACTTTGAACGGCAGGCGTGCCACGTGATTTCCCAGAACGTGACCTCGAGGAAGGAACTCGCCCCGCGAGCTGGCAAATGGGGCTTGAGTCTCCGCTGCCTGCTGGTGGCCTGACCCTGGGCGAGTTACCGGCAGCCTCCCTCTCTTTATCAAAAATGGGGCGGATCCTCCCTCCCCCTTCCCCTCTCCCCCTCCCCCTCCCCCTCCCCTCCCCTCCCCTCCCCGTCCCTCTCTCGGAATATGAAGATTAAATGCAAATGGGATGTGAAGCCCGCCTGAGGTAGGGCTCAGGAAGTGATAATTTCTGCTTAAAAGATCATTCCGCTTAAATGATAGTTTCCTCTCTGCCCCGCCCCACTTCCCGGGCACCGGAAACAGAAGCAGGATTGAAAACCAGCCTTTCGGGCGTTTACCGGCCGTGCCCACCGATTAATCCGAATCCGAGTTAATTACACTGGAAAGGAGCTCCAGCCCCGGGTGTGTCCCACCCTCTCCGTCACCTCCGGCGTTGGGCGTGTGCAAGTGTGGACGCGGCTGGCGGTCCCGCGGGGCCAGGGGGCCCGGGTTGACCCCCCGTTTAGGAAAGTCGGTGCAGCCCCACAGGAATAGTGGGGCACACACTTCTGGAGGAGCAGTGCGTGTTGGCAAGGAAAGTTTATTTTTAAAAATGGTTTTTATTGATTTCAGAGAGGAAGGGGGAGAGAGAGAGAAACGAGGAACATCAGCGATGAGAGCGGAGCACGGACCGGCTGCCTCCTGCACGCCCTCTCCTGGGGACCGAGCCTGCAACCCGGGCCCGTGCCCTGACCGGGAATCAAACCCTGACCTCCTGGGTCCTAGGCTGATGTGCAGCCCCTGAGCCCCGCTGGCCGGGCACCAGTCCCATTTTCCCGGTGAGGTGACTGAGACTCCTGGAGGTGAACGGACTCCTTCAGGACCCCACGGTCAGTGAGTGTGGGCCCGGCCTTGGGCTGAACTTATTGGTGCAGCAGACATCCCCCCACGGCCTCCTTTTCCTTCCTGCACAGGAGGGTCTCCTGGGCCTCTCCTCTCCTCTCCGGGATGGGCCCTCTCCCCACGTAGCCACCCTGTTCCCCTAAAGCTGCTTGAAGAAAAATCACAGGCAATAGACGCGACCCGATAATCACCACGTTGCGATTCTTCTAGAAGGGCCTCCCTTGGCATGAGGCTGTGCCGAGGTAGGAGGCCAGTCCTCTGTGCCAGGAGGTGGAGGAGGCTGCTGCGTCCCAGGGAGGGACCCAGGCGCTGGGGACGGGAAGGGGCTGTTCGCTCCTCAGGCACCTGGGGCACCAGAGCAGGCCACCCAGGCTTCCTTGTCCCAGTGCTTCTGGGTTCTACTGAAGGTTAGTTTTCTTTCTTGCATCTCCTTTTTTCTGTTTTGGATCGTTATCCAAGGACACTTTTTCCTTTTTTTTTTGAGAGAGAGAGAGAAAAACATTGATGTGAGAGAAACACATCGATTGGCTGGTTCCCACACCATCCCTGACCGGGTTTGGGGATCGAGCCTGCAACCAAGGTCCGTGCCCTGGACCGGAATCGAACCCAGGACCCTTCAGCCCCAGGACGGGTGCTCTGACCACTGAGCAACACCGGCCAGGGCTGAGCGTTCGTTTTCTGGTGGTTGTTTTGACAGCGCTTTGCGCTTCCCCTCCGCGCTTCTGATTGGAGGTGGGTCTCGGCCACCCGCACCGGCGGCTCGCAGCTGGTCCCCAAGGAGACGAGGAACAGGGGCCTGGCCTTCCTGGTGTCGGGCCGAGGCCAGAAAACACAGAAAGGGGGAAAAAATTCCAAGAACGAAAGGGCAGCAGCAGCAACACCCACGCTTCCTCTGGCGCCAGGAAGGGGGTCCCCAGGGGAGAAGGGCCCATTTGGAAAGCAACCCCAGTTCTGTGTGGAGGCTTTGCGGGGAGGTCCGCTCTGGGCGCTCCCAGGAGGCCCACCCCGTCCTTCGGCGCCCACCCTGCCAGGTGTGGCAGGGGAGGGGTGGCCACGGGCAGGCCGCGGGGGCCGTGTCGCCTCGCCCTGACCCTGTCCCGCCTGCATTTTCTTTCTAAAAAATTATATTTGTATCGATTTCAGAGAGGAAGGGAGAGGGAAGGAGAGAGAGGTAGAAACATCTGTGATGAGAGATTCGCGGGTCGGCTGCCTCCTGCACGCCCCACAGGGGATCGAGCCCGCAACCTGGGCACGTGCCCTGACCAGGAAATGAACCCTGACCTCCTGGTTCATAGGTCGACGCTGAAGCACGGAGCCACCCCACTGAGCCACACGGACTGCAGTTTCTTGTCGGGCCGGGGGAGGAGGCAGGAGGTGGCCAGGGAGCCGGTGGACCTGGGCGGTGATTTGGCTCCCGTCTCGGAGGGAGGCCTCTCATGGAGAGAGGTGCAGTCTTGGTGTCAGAAGGGCCCGTCCACGGGGACCCCACGGAGCCGCTGGGAGCCCGTGCAGCCCTGCTAGGCCTGGGTCCGAGGCTCCCAGCGGGCTGGGGGTGGGGGGGGGCTTGCTGGGAGCTAGAAGCTCGGGAAGTTTGTTTGTCTCCGAAGCTTTTACCTCTATGCAAATACGCGGCTTCTCAGGAGAAAGGTTAACCCTGGTGGCGCCTATCTTAATTTGGAATTTCCTGAATTAATGCGGTTTCAGTCCTGGGCTGAGGATTCCCCTGGGGGCAATTTTTCTTTTCTCTGCAAATCACCGGGAGGGAGGAAAGCGATCCCTGTGGCCTCCCGCCTGGGACTGTCCCCTCCCGCCGCCCGATGAGGGACACCTCTCCGAGAGGTCACTCCCGCCGCCTGCTGCAGACCCTCCGGCCATGGCGGCCCCCTCAGCCAGGCCCCAACTCGCAGGGGCCGAGCTGGGGGCCAAACCCATTCACATGAGCAGCACCATCTGCTTCTCAGCCCCCAGCTGCTGTCCCTGCGTTTGCAAGTGGCTGCTGGGACGCGGCGGGGCGGGGGCGGGGGTGGGGGACACTTCTGTGGGCCCGGAGCAGGGCTGGGACGGAGCAGGGCTGGGACGGGGTCCTGCTGGGAGAGGAGAGGCCGAGCCCTTTAAGTAAACTTGCTGAACAATGCGCGCCCCAGAGTCCCAGCTCTGGAGCTGAGAGCGCCAGGCAGCCTGGCTGCCCCTCCCTGACCTCGGGCCCCGCCCCCGCTGACTTTCCCTTTGCTTGATCCCTGGAGCTGCTTTAAAAAGCCTCGTTTGTTCTGAAAGTTCTGACTGAAGAGCCAGGGCCTGTCCCAGGGGCCCGGGGAACGTCAGGTGGGATTGGGACGTGGATCGGACCTTGAAGGGGTTTATAGGGCAAAGGTACCCACGGAGCGTGCATCCTTTATGGCTGCTTACGTCCGTGTTGGGGGAGGGGGCCGGTCCCGGCAGCCGCTTCCAGGAGCCGCAGGTGACGGAGTGTGGGCAGTCGGGTGACCCTGAAACGTGCCCCTGGGATGGGGTCCGACCGCTGGCTTGAGGTTCCCTCTCCGGAAAGCAGGCCGTGCACCCCGCTGGCTGTAACCCAGGTCCTGAGCGCGTGAGCCGGGCGAGCCCCCCTTCCCCCCGCCTTTGGGGTTTGGGGCTCAGGGTTATTCCCAGCATGCTGTGGGGCTGCGATACGTCACCCCAGGGTCCTGCCGGGACCCTGCTGCCAAGGGAACCCTGTGGGGTTGTGGAGCCCCCCTTTGCTGGGTGGGTGAACAGGCCTCGTCCTTGCTAACGGGATGGAGCAGGTGTGCAGGGTGTCGACAGTGACCGCTCCCACAGGTCCTCTGGGGGACAGTCCAGACGTCCCCACTTCGGTAACGGACATATTGGGGGGACGGGACAGATTTGTCCACCTGAAAGAAACCCCTGTTCTTCCATCAGAAGAATGCCGACTGAGGCTCCCGTGAGGTTGGAGAAAACAGCCTGCCGATCAGGCGTTAATCCAGAACGGTGGTCGGCAAACTCGTCAGTCAGCAGAGCGGAGGAGAGAGGCGCCCCCGCCGGAGGGTTTCCAAAGCCTTCCCTGGCAGCCTGTGGTTTGTCCTTGAGGTGACCTTGGCCGCAGCAGGCCGTCCGGTAGCCTGCGCTGTACACCAGGACGCTGAGGTTCAGGATGGGCAGGGGCCTGCCCGGCGGACACGGCCCATCACAGACGCCGGTTGGGGTCCTGGAGCCGACCTCCCAGGGCGGCCGGGGTGGGGGGCAGCACCTCAGTGTTACCTGGGAACCTGTGGGAATGCAGACCCTGGGCCAACCCGCCCCTCCCGATGCAGAAACTGCACAAACTGTGTTTTCCCAGATGCCCCGCGGCCTTCATGCTAAATTCGACCTGAGCGCTGCCCTGGCCCCTCGGACCTCTCAGAGGGAGCCGGTGGGCGTGTGCGGGAAGAGGGTGGCCTGGCTGCGCAGGTTCTGGGCGGAGAGACTGGCCGGGCCGCGGGGGTGGGAGCAGGCGTCCGTTGGAATGGGCACCGGGGTTTCCCGAGGACGTGGTGTTTGCACTGGGCTTTGAGGCTGAGGAGGAGCCCGCCAGGCCGAGCATGGGCACAGGAGGTGCCAGCCGAGGGCACGTGCCTGTGAGGACAGGACGCCTGGGGCGTGAGCAGGAGGGGGGCAGGGGTCGGGGCCCAGTGTGGGGGGTCTGTCCCCTTTTCTTCCTCCTCCTCCTTCTTTTTTAATGTTTTTATTGATTTCAGAGAGGAAGGGAGAGGGAGAGAGGGGAGAGAAACATCAGTGACGAGAGAGGATTTGGATCGGCCGCCTCCTGCACGCCCCACACTGGGAATCAAGCCCGCAACCTGGGCAGGTGTCCTGACCGGGAATCGAACCTGTGACCTCCTGGTTCATAGGTCGACTCTCAAGCACTGAGCCACGCTGGCTGTGCTGACTTTTCTTTCTTTCTTTCTTTTTTTTTAAGTGGAGGTTAGATTTGCTTTTCAGAGGATCACTCACTCGCGTGGCCCATGGTGGACCCTGGGTGATGGTGAGGGGCGGGCAGAGGGCATTTGTAGAGCAGGTGGGGTGTGGCCTGGGCCTTGCCCGCTGTCTTTTGAGGTTGCTTCAGAGGTGGAATCAATGGGGGAGGGGCTGTGGGGCGGGTGGGATGGGAGGCAGCGGGGGAAGAGGGGGAAGAGGGCCTCCGGGCGGGAGGGGGGAGCGGGGGAGGGGGAGGGGGAGGGGTGAGGCTCGCAGACAGACATCCAGGGGACCCGTCCCCTCCGGCAGGTAGAAATGGGAGCCTGCAAGCAGGGGCTTGCGTGGCACTGGCGCGGAGGAGGGGAGCTGCAGAGGTGGGGCATCGGAATGTCCCGAAGGGCGTCTGAACACCCACGGGGGCGTGACCTGGGCCAGGTGACCGGGCTCCAGAGGGCAGAGGGCCTCGGTGCGCCAGTCCCGCTCCTCACGGCGTGCACCCTGACCCAGGCAGCCATTGGGGGCTCCTTGTGCCTGGACCTGGATCAAACCTGCAACCTGGGCAGGTCGGGCCCACTCTCCAACCCACTGGGCTCCCGGCGGGTGCCCTGATGCCCGCCTGTCCCGCCTCTGCCGGCCACGCTCCTTGGTGGAGGAGACTTCCATGTTTTATGTGTGCGAAGCGTGGGCTTCTCCCTCCCACAGTAAGGACAGGCGTGTTCTCCGTCGAAGCCGCCTGTGCTGCCAGGGTTTTGTTCTTCTTCTGCATGTCTGTTCTTGTCACGGCAAAGCTGTGGGGAGTCTGGGCGGGAACGCCAGCTCCCTCGGTGCGTCTGCGGCGCCCCGAGCCAGGGCACGCCCGGGCAGTCACTTCTGACATGCTTGCGGGGACATCCGTGGCTTTATCTCCTTTTCAAAAAAATATTTTTATTGATCTCGGAGAGGAAGGGGGAGGGAGAGAGAGAGACGGAAACATCAGTGAGGAGAGAGGATCGTGACCTGACTGCCTCCTGCCTCCCCCTCCTGGGGATCCAGCCATGACCCCCTGGTTCCTGGGTCGATGCTCAGCCCGAGCTCAGCAGCCGGGCCCTGTATCTCTCTCTGTGGGCAAGTTTGGGTGCCGACTGGGTGGAAGCTGTGCCAGAGGAAAGCGGGGTCCTCTCCCGAAGCCCCGACGCCGTGGATCATCGACAGGCGTCTGTCTGTCTGTCTGTCCAGACTTCCTCCATTCCCGCCTGTGAAAGGTGCATTTGGGGTTCTGGTGCCTCGGGGAGAATGCCCTCCCCAGGCAGGTGTGGCCCTCCAGGCCAGGTGGCGGGTCAGGTGAGGACAGCCCGGACCAGCTCACGCTCACCTGCCCCCGGGCCCCTGCCCGTGACGTTGCGGCGACATTGCCATCGTCACTCCCCGGCGTCGCGTCGATGCTGGCAGCCCCACGCAGTGGCGGTGACTTCCTCGTCCCAGGAGGCGGGAGGTCAGGGAGGGCAGCACCTACCCAAGGCCGTCCTACCGCTCAGAGGTCCCGTGGGAGCCTGAGCGGGGCTTGTCCCGCAGCCCACGCCCCGAACAGGACGGGCCTCTGCCTTTACACACACCTGCCTGGGGTCCCCCCCCCCCCCGCACCCACCCATGTCTGTCTCTGGGTTCTCTCTCTTCCCCTCCCCACAGGGATGTGTTGAGAACTTGAGCATCCGGGATTTTCTGAGAAGGAGGAACCTCAGGGGGTGACCCCGCTTTATTCTTTCTTTTTTTTAATCCTCACCTGAGGATATTTATCCATTGGTTTTTATTTTTTATTTTATTTTATTTACATATTTTATTGATTTTTTTACAGAGAGGAAGGAAGAGGAATAGAGAGTTAGAAACAGCGATGAGAGAGAAACATCCATCAGCTGCCTCCTGCACACTCCCTACCGGGGATGTGCCCACAACCAAGGTCCATGTCCTTGACCGGGATCGAACCCGGGACCCTTCAGTCCGCAGGCTGACGCTCTGTCCACTGCGCCCCACAGGCCAGGGCCCCACTTCATCCCTGAAGCCGGGGTTCCCGTGCCTCAGCTGCGATGAATCTGGACGTTGAAAAGGACGGCGCCGTGTGTGGGGTGCGATCCATTGAGGTGTGCCACTGCCCACCTGCCGCCTCCTTCCCTCACAGTTTGAATCTGTCGTCCGCGCCCCACGAAGAGAGTGGGCCGGGCGGGTCGCGGGCTTCCCATCTGTTCTCTGTTTGCGTTTGGGCGCCGTTCAGACACCACACGGCAGACGCTTGTAGGCAAACATCGTAAAGAGGGGAGCGGGCTCTGCTGGCGCTGGTGCGGCCATGCCGTGTCACCTGGAGGAGCTCCCTGCTCAGCCTTGTCCGCCGTGACATGGGGGGGGTGCTGGAGGTGACATGGGGGTGCTGGAGGTGACATGGGGGGTATGGAGGTGACATGGGGGGTGCTGGAGGTGACATGGGGGTGCTGGAGGTGACATGGGGGGTGTGGAGGTGACATTGGGGGGTGTGGAGGTGACATGGGGGGGCGGTGCTGGAGGTGACATGGGGGGTGCTGGAGGTGACATGGGGGGTATGGAGGTGACATGGGGGGTGCTGGAGGTGACATGGGGGTGCTGGAGGTGACATGGGGGGTATGGAGGTGACATGGGGGGTATGGAGGTGACATGGGGGGTGCTGGAGGTGACATGGGGCGGTGCTGGAGGTGACATGGGGGGTGTGGAGGTGACATGGGGGGGCGGTGCTGGAGGTGACATGGGGGGTGTGGAGGTGACATGGGGGTGCTGGAGGTGACATGGGGGTGCTGGAGGTGACATGGGGGGTGCTGGAGGTGACATGGGGGTGCTGGAGGTGACATGGGGGTGCTGGAGGTGACATCGGGGGGTGCTGGAGGTGACATGGGGGTGCTGGAGGTGACATGGGGGTGCTGGAGGTGACATCGGGGGTGCTGGAGGTGACATGGGGGTGTGGAGGTGACATCGGCGGGGTGTGGAGGTGACATGGGGGTGCTGGAGGTGACATCGGGGGGTGCTGGAGGTGACATCGGCGGGGTGCTTGGCGGAACGGTGTGATGGAGCCCCTAAGCCACAGATTCTCTGGACCTCATGAGAGTCCCTCACACAGCGAGAATCTGCTTCCTGAGAGGTGGACGCATACAGCCCATAGCTGGTGACAGCAGCGTGATGTCACACCCAGACTGAGGTCATGACCTCTCCCACCTGATCAGCCTCAGGCTCCTTCTCCTCCCAGTCCGCCCATCAGCCTCCCAGGAAGGATGGCCTGAGGAGTGTTGAGGGGAGGGGAGGGGCCCCAGCTCAGGGCAGGTGTTACCCCGTCTACGCCGGGGACTCCCCACCCTTTTTCTGACCAGGTGTCGGGGCGCCTTCTCATCCTGCTGTTTTTATCTTATTTATTTTTTAAATATATTTTTATTGACTTCAGAGAGGGTGGGAGAGGGAAGGAGAGATGGACACATCCCTGAGGAGAGAGACGCAGGAGGGACGTGTCCCCTTCACTTCCTGTTGGGGCCAGCCGCGTGCGGGGGGCGGGGCGGGGGGCTGTGGGGTGGGCCTTGAAGGACCAGCGGGTTGAGCCCCAGGGGAACACGGCCCCAAGGCCCAGGAGCTGGAGCCGGCCTGTGCGGAGGGGAGGGAGGTGGCAGGGAGGGACCAGCTTCCAGCGTGGCCTGTCGGCAGGTGTCGGCAGCGGCTGTGCGTCGGGGTCCGGCTGTGGGTCGGGTCGGTTTCAGGTCGGGGTCCGGCTGTGGGTCGGGTCGGTTTCAGGTCGGGGTCCGGCTTTGGGTCGGGGTCCAGCTGTGGGTTGGGTGGCTGTGGGTCGGGGTCCGGCTTTGGGTTGGGTGGCTGTGGGTCGGGGTCTGGCTGTGGGTCAGGGGTCCGGCTGTGGGTCGGGTCGGTTTCAGGTCGGGGTCCAGCTTTGGGTGGGGGTCGGCTGTGGGTCGGGGTGTGGCTGTGGGTCGGGGTCCAGCTGTGGGTCGGGGTCCGGCGTTGGGTTGGGTCGGTTTCAGGTCGGGGTCCGGCTTTGGGTGGGGGTCGGCTGTGGGTCAGGGTCCGGCTGTGGGTCGGGGTGTGGCTGTGGGTCAGGTCCGGCTTCGGGTCGGGTTGGTTTCAGGTTGGGGTCCGGCTGTGGGTTGGGGTCCGGCTGTGGGTCAGGTCCGGCTTCGGGTCGGGGTCCAGCTGTGGGTCAGGGGTCCGGCTTCGGGTCGGGGTCCAGCTGTGGGTCGGGGTCCGGCTGTGGGTCAGGTCTGGCTGTGGGTCGGGGTCCGGCTGTGGGTCAGGTCCGGCTGTGGGTGGGGGTTGGCTGTGGGTCAGGTCCGGCTTCGGGTCGGGGTCCGGTGGAGCACCAGGGGGACCGCCCTCGCTGTCCGGGGCGTTTTACTTGGCGTCTCTGCCTTCAGGGCGCTAGGCTTTTCCGTGTTAGAAAACCGCTCCCCCAGCTCCCTGAGCACAGAATCCCTCCTTCCGTCCAGCCGGTTCCATGGAGCCCGCCAGCTTGTGGAAGCCAGGCGGCAGCCTCACGGACGGGCCCGTGAGTGTCCGGGGTCAGAGGTGTGTGAAGAAGCTGGGCTCCGTGACAACAAGAAAGTCTAGCACAGCGAATAGGGTTGTGTGTGTGAGAGAGAGAGAGAGAGAGAGAGAGAGAGAGAGAGAGAGAGAGAGAATGCGTGTCTGTGCGTGTGGACACAGCCATGCAGTCATGTTGAGTGAAAATGTTGGTTACACACATGTCCTCACGTGAGAAGGGCCACCTGAGTGGACTCTCCGGATTGCGTTGCGAGCAGCTGTGAGTGGCGTGTCCTTGTCCAGTGTCTGTCCCGCTGGGTCTCGGGTTCAGGGTTGAGCCTGCGGCGTTGGTCACTGTGGGGGCAGCTTCTGCAGGTGCTTCTTCGGGTTCCTGCTTCAGACCCTCCGCTCTGCCCAAGGGCCTGTGCTGGCTCCTGGGGGTGCTGGCCCCTGGGGGTGCTGGCTCCTGGGGGTGCTGGCTCCTGGGGGTGCTGGCCCCTGGGGGTGCTGGCTCCTGGGGGTGCTGGCCCCTGGGGGTGCTGGCTCCTGGGGGTGCTGGCCCCTGGGGGTGCTGGCCCCTGGGGGTGCTGGCTCCTAAGGGTGCTGGCTCCTGAGGGTGCTGGCTCCTGGGGGTCCTGGCTCCTGGTGGTCCTGGCTCCTGAGGGTGCTGGCTCCTGGGGGTGCTGGCTCCTAAGGGTGCTGGCTCCTGGCTCGCTGGCTCCTGGCTCGCTGGGTGGCGGGGAGAGGCCAGCCCGCTGGGGCCCTTTGCAAGCGAGACCTGCTCTCCTGGGAGCACGGGGCCTCCACTGACCTTGCCGGACGTTGTCTCCTCTCTCCGCCTCCTCTCTCCGCCTCCTCTCTCCCACCCTCTGCAGAGCCGCCAGCCAAATACCAAATCTCCCAGCCCGACGTTTATGTGGCCGCGCCTGGGGAGTCGCTAGAGTTGCGCTGTCGGCTGCGGGATGCCGCCCGGATCAGTTGGACTAAGGACGGGGTGCACGTGGGGCCCAGCAATAGGACAGTGCTTATCGGGGAGTATTTGCAGATAAAGGGCGCCACGCCCAGAGACTCTGGCCTCTATGCTTGCACGGCTGCTAGGACGGCGGACAGTGAGACTGGTTACTTCATGGTGAATGTCACAGGTGAGTGGGCCTCGGGCCCTGCTGTCCCTCCTTCGCAGCGTTTTCTGGGTGAAGTTTAACCGTTTATGTAATTTCTATTGATGTCCGAGAAGAAGGGAGAGGGAGAGGGAGAAGCATCCGTGATGAGAGAGAGTCACGGACCGGCTGCCTCCTGCACGGCCCACGCTGGGGATCGAGCCGCCTCCCGGGCCCGTGCCCTGAGCGGGCATCGAACCCGTGACCTCCTGGTTCAGAGGTCTGTGCCCACCACGGAGCCCCGCGGCCCAGGGCTCTGGGTAACGTTTGACTGGGCACGGGGCACCACGGTGGGACCTGCTGGTGGACTCGGGCCCAGAGCTGCAGTTGGGCAGTTTGCCTGCTTTGGAAATTCCTTCTGGGGACCAGGGAGGCGGGTCATTAAAAACGACGGGATTCTCACCCTGCCCGGTGTGCGTTCAGTGGTCAGAGCGTGGGCCCGGTGGGCATGACCCCTGTGCCCAGGTCAGGGCGCGTGCGGGAGGCGACCCATCGGTGTGTCTCTCTCTGTCTCTCCCCCTCCTTCTCGTCTCTAAAAATCAAGCCCCCTCCCCCCTCCCCCGCATCCTTGGCATTTTGAACAGGATTGAAATTTGGATGCTGACGTTTTCGGATTCGTTGTATCCAACTTTGAGCGTCCCTCCTGGATTTTTCTTTCCTGCAGGAGGGGTTGGGGGGGCCTGCCAGGCCTCCTGCTCCGTGGCCGGGGTCGCAGTGTTGTCCTCCGAACGTTAGGAGACAGCCGAAGGCCGAAGGCCCAGGGAGGCTGCGAGTTTCTAGGGACGGATGCCTCCCTAGAGGGGGTCCCGGAGCGCCCGCAGGTTTGCCGGGACGCATCTGTGGGTTGAGATTGAGTGAATCTGTGAGTTTGCCGGGGACGCGCGTACCTGGAAGCTTAAAACTCCGGTGTCCCAGGCCCGGCCTTCTACAGAGTGCAGCTAGGGCGACAGCAGGAAACCCCGAGGGTCGTGGGCTAGACCGCGTGTCCCCGGCGGAGAAACCTCGAGCCGTGGAGACCGTCGTAACCGGACGCGGCTCGGCGTCCTGGCTGGTCCCCGGGGGGTCGGCAGCCCGGCCCCCCCTGAGGACCGCGTCGTGGGGCAGCGCCTTCGGCGCGGCACCGGCCCAACTGGGTGTGTTCTCTCGCGTCCAGATGCCATCGCCTCCGGGGACGACGAGGACGACACGGACGGCTCCGAGGACTTCATCAGCGAGAGCAGCAACCAGAGTGAGTAACGCTGTCCCGGAGGCCCCGCCCGCGAGGAGCGCCTGGCGGGCCGCCGGCTCTCACCGCGTCCTGCCGCTGCTTCGCCACGCTGCCCCCCCCACTCCGTCCGCTGTGTCTACTTTCCTGGCTTCCCACCCTGAGAATAAACCTGTGTCACTGTGCACCCTCCTCCACTGTCTGCCTTTTCTTTCCGGGCCCGGGGGCCGCTGTCTGCCGGAGCTCGGGGCCTTCTGGTTTCCTCTGTCCCTTTGGCGTCTCGCTGTTGGGAGACGGGGCAGCTCCACGCCGCAGCCCGGGTTCCCTGTCGCGATGGATGGTGCTTGGCTCGCCCCGCGGGTCTCCACGGTGGGGAATGCGCCTTCTCCCCCTCCCCTGGGGGCCACGCTGGCCACGTTTGGTGGTCATACAGGGCGGGGGGGGGTGCTAGTGGCATCTTGTGGGTAGAGGCCAAGGGCGCTGCTGAAACATCCTGCAAGGTGGAGGGTGGACCCATCACCAAGGATGGTCTGGGCCCCGCCGGGGTGGCTCAGCGGGTGAGCATCAAGCTAGGAACCAGGAGGTCTCTGTTCGATTCCCGGTCAGGGCACAGGCCCCGGTTGCGGGCTCATCCCTCGTAGGGCACGTGCGGGAGGCAGCTGATCAGTGATGCTCTCTCATCATGGGTGTTTCTCTCTCTCCCTCTCCCTTCCTCTCTGACGTCAATAAAAGAAGAGAAAAGGGATGATCGGGTGGTGGGAAGGCCTCTTCGTGGCGTCTAAGCACGCCGCGTGCTGTGCAGAGGCAGGACGGTGTGCCTTACGTGGCAGAGGGAAAGGGCCCGTGAGTACTGCTTGCTATTGAAGGCAGTTACTCCCGGGCACCGACCCGCCAGAGGCCTGTGCCGGGAAGAGCGTGGCCGCTCGGAGCTGGCCAGCCTGGCTTCAGATCCCGGGCCGCCTCTCCGGAGGCGGGCGTCCGGGGCAAGTCCTTGGGTTCCGTGCCCCGGTGTCTTCAGCGGTAACGCGGGAATGCTGGCGACACCCGATGGATTTCCCGCGAGGGTGAGTGCGCGCGTGCTGGTGCGGTGCTCGGAGAAGTCCTTGCGCGCGCGTGTTCGGTAAAGAAGACGAAGCCTCGTTAGTGGCTTCCCAGCAGCTCGGCCGCGAGGCTCCCAAGGTGAGCGACTTGACGGTCGTCACCGGCGGCGGCGTCGTGTGGATGTACATGCCGCATCCTCCTCCGAAGGGTCTTAGTTCGGGGAATAAATCCAAGCGAGGCCTAAACAGCAAAGACGATTAGCGATCCAGCAGGCCCAGGGCTCTTCAGAGGAAGACAGAAAGGGCTTCTGCCGGCACCCCGGGCGCGTGCTTCTCCCCGAGTCTCAGCAGCGTGGGCAGAACGGAGGCGCTTTGGTTTTGACAGACTGTCCTTCCTGGCACGAGCAAGCCCAGGGGAGGGGGGGCGGCGCTCACGCATCAGCGTCGCCGAGAACTGGTTGAGGACGAGCATTCTGGGGCCCCGCCCAGAGCTGCTGGGGAGAAACTCGCGGGCGGGGGCGGGGGGGGGGGCAGTTCGGGTGCCCTCAGGAGTGAGAACCACAGGCTCGGGTTCCAGGCACAGGTCTCCCCAGACGGGCTCTGGGGTGCTGCTCGTGAAACAGTGGGTGATGGGTGCGTGAGCGCGTTCCTCGGCAATCCGCACCGGCTGCTCACGCGGTTATTGTGGTTAACGGTAAAGCCCCGGAGAGCATCGCTTGCTTCCCATCAGCCCTCTGGCTCCGGCAGGGGAGGCAGCGGGAGACGCGGTGGCGGCCACGGAGGAGGTCTGTCCGGGCGGGGTACGACCCGATGGGGCGGGGAGGAGAGCTGTTCCCCTTTTACTGAGTGGAAACGCACCGATCAGGGAGCGAACGGCAAGGCTGCGATTCAGCTGTGGGCCTGCTGCCTGCCTGTCAGACCCTAGCTCCTCAGCCAGTGCCCTGGGCGGGGGGCGGGGGGGGCGGGGAGAGCAGGCTGCCCTGCTGCTCACGGCTCTGGAGCAGTGCCCGCGTAGGGGTGTCCTGGCTCCTGGTTGGGGGACATCTGATTCTGTCAGCTCGGCTGTGGTGGCGTGGCCCTGGCGATCAGTACCAGGCCTGCCCGTACGATCGACGTGCTAATCCCAGACCAGGGGGAAAAATAACATGTAACAGCAAGGTGGAGGTTACGTAACAAGTAGGCCGGGCGAACGGAATCTCTGTCTCCTGATTCAGAAGGACTGCCGGCCACAGACCTCTGGCTTTTCTTCTTCTTTTTAATCCTCAGCTGAGGGTATTTTTCCATTGATGGTTGGGGAGCGTGGAAGAACGAGGGGAACAGAAAGAGAGAAACATCGATGTGAGAGAAACACATCAATTGGTTGCCTCCCACCTGCACCCCGGCCCGGGCCCGTCTGGGGAGGAGCCTGCAACCGATGTACATGCCCTTGACCAGAATCAAACCTGGGACCTTTTGGTCTGCAGGCCGACGCTCTATCCACTGAACCACACGGCCAGGGCAGACCTCTGGGTTTTGATCCTGAACGCCAGCCCCGCCTCTGCCCAGTGCCCAGCCCCCACCCAGTGCCCAGTGCCCACCCAGTGCCCAGTGCCCAGCCCCCGCCCAGTGCCCAGTGCCCAGTGCCCAGCCCCTGCCCAGTGCCCAGGCCCCGCCCAGTGCCGTTAGAATGGACGGGCTGGGAGTGGCGTGCTCCCTCTCGAGAATGCCAGCCCTCACTGAATGAATCGCCAAGCCTTCGCCTTGCCCCGGGGGTTCTTTGTAATTAGCTCTCGAATGACACCAACTCTGCCCTGAATCGGGCCCGCAGGGACCAGGGGCCGGTGTTAGCTGTACCGGGAGATACGGGAGCCGGGAGCCGCCTCTGAACGATGCTGTGAAACGTGAGAGGTGATTTAAAGCGATAGCGCTCTTGGCCGGCTCCGCGGCCTCTGCCATCTGTTGGTGTGATTAGGCCGCTCTGATTCCCAGGTGCGGCCGGGGCGGCCGGGAGGACGCAGCTGTGGCCGGTGTGGCCGGAGCGATGCCACGGGGGGGGGGGGGGCAGCCGGCGAGGTGGGGAAGGGGATGCTGCCGTTGAAACAAGGCCTGCGGCCTCAGAAGCCAAATGCCTGGCCGGGTTCACAGGGAGAATTGTAGAAGCACCGAGTTCTTCGCGTTTTCAGCCCCTGGGAACCCCTGCCCCCCACATGTCCAGTCTGATCCCTCGGGCGCCCCTGATGGTTGGGAAATGCCGGGGGGCGGGGAGGGGCGGGTGTCTGAGAGTTCCTCTCCCGGGACGTTCGCCAATGGCGCTCCCTGACCCCGTGCTGACAGGACGGACGGGGCCGGTCCGAAGTTGTTTCCTCTTTCCGGGCAGGTGGGTGGCAGGTCTGTCTACGGCCTGAAAATACAGGGTGTCCCCCCAGACGTAGGCACCGTCTGAACAACTATTAGTTCCGGTGGGTTCAGTCTGGAAAGGAAGAAACATCAATTGAGCTCGTAAGAACGGTCCGTGTCCCCAGGTTTGGGGGACACCCTGTGAATTGCAGGTTATTTTTCCCTCTGCCGGTTTGCTCGGAGGCTGTGTGATAATTTGACGGTTAACTATAAAAAAAAGCAGGTTTATCTGCATGGTAGGCTCGTCTTAGGTTAGGAAGCGTGGTACAGCGGCAAAACGAACCGTCAGAGATGAAGGGAGGAAGGCTGACGTGGGCCCTGACGCGGGGCGGGGGGGGGAAGCGGGGGGAGGGGGGAGGGGGGAGGGGGGGTCCCGCCCGGCCTGATTTGACCTCTGTAGGCCTGATTGCCAGTGTTCAGGTCGGCCTTCACCTCGGCCTCCCCCAGCGGAACCAGGTCAGGAGCGGGCTCCCCTGGGCGCTTTCCCGGTTTCCCCCCAGCCCGCCGAGCCGCCAGGCTTTTTGGATCGGGCTCCGTTCTTCCTGCACGTGTGTGATCGCGTGTCTCAGACCCGCCTGTCCCCGCAGGCCGCCTCTGGAGGGTGGCCGAGCGTCCGCCTGGGCGTGGAGGGAATGTTCTGTGGGAACCCAGGCTTCACCCACATCCCTCAGGGATCTCACCCGACACAGTCGTCCCCATTGGGAGGAGACGCGGGTGCACGGGCCCTCCCCGCCGCACGTGGGCTGTGAGTGGGGTCCTTCCCTTGGAGACTGGCAGAGCCCCCAGCGTGCTTCCTCAGGGTGTCCCGAGGCCTGGACCGCCGACCCACATCAACGCCAGCATCTGCCGCCGTGGAAACCCCAGGCTGGGCTGACGGGATTGGTCTGATGCCCCCACCCTCTTGGCCAGGTTCCCCGTCACAGGTGTGAAGGGCACCCTCGGGCCGTATTGGAGCAGCTGACTGGCCGGTGACCTCACGCCTCCCGCGCGCCGGGCGCTTCCCGAGCAGAACAGCCCTGTGACGCGTCACCGCCTGGCTGCGGGAAACGCCACGGCTCACGCGCCCGCCCGTCCGTCAGGCCGGCCTTCTCGGGACAGAAAGGGCCGTTTCAAATGCTGGTCTTCGAAGGGCGTCCAGGCTGAGGGCTCGAGGTTCCCGTGTATGTTAGCGTGGGAAGGCAGGACTTGGCCCTTGTCCTGGGACTGAATGGGTAGCCGACAGGCGGACGTGTACACGCGTCTTCGGGGAGTGAGTGTTACCGCCTCCCTGTGTGTAAGCGGTTGTGTCTGAGGAGCTCGAGGTTCTGTTCTCGGGGCGATCCCGAGGACACAGGTCCGGTGGGGAGCCAGGCGGCTGCCTCGAGGTCCCTGCGCGCAGAGAGCGACAAGGGGGCTCTGTTTGGGTGCCGTGCCTGTCGGGACCTGTGGCCGACGCCCGAGCCCGTGCCAGGGAGCAAGGCCGTGTAGTTATGGAAGGTTCTTGGCCGAGGTCGCGAACCCTCTCGTGATGGATTTGCTGGTAACGGTGCGTAGCCACCTTTGGGACTTGCACGTGGTCGAGGTTATTTCTCGGTCATCGTTGGCTTCTTCGTTATGTTTAAGTTTCTAAGGATTGACACAACAAAACAACAAAAACCAAACCGCATTCCACGGGCCCCTGAACGCTTTGGAATCCTCCTGGGGACCCAACCGCTCACTGTCGTCCTCCCGCGACCTGCGTCCTGCCGCCTCCTCAGGCCCCTCGGGGCGAACAGCCTCGCCAACAACTGCAGGGGTTTCTCTCTTTCTTAAATATATTTTTATTGATGTCAGGGAGGAAGGGAGAGGGAGAGAGAGAGAAACATCCGTGGTGAGAGAGAATCACGCATCAGCTGCCTCCTGCACGCCCCACACCGGGGATGGAGCCCGCACCCCGGGCCTGTGCCCTGACCGGGAATCGAACCGTGACCTCCTGGTTCCTAGGTCGACGCTGAGCCCCACCGGTCGGGCGCAGGGGTTTTTTGGAAGGCAGATCCGGGGACCTCCCCGTGGACTCTGGCATTCACAATGGGTGACTTGCCGGATGTGTTTTAATGTTTTTCTTAATCGACCGTCTCACTGGTCAGCAAGTGCGTTGTTTTAATGAGATTTCTCAACGAAAGCACCTCCTCTCCCTGCCACCCCTTACCCCCCCATAATCACACCCTCACCCCCATCTCCACGTTTTGTTAGCTTATTTCTCGTAGTTTGTGGAAAACAGAGAACAGATGATGGTGGGGCGGGGCCTCTGGAACAGCCTTCCAGCCGGGCTCAGTGCATTCAGATGCCCCGATTAGTGATATTTTTAAAGGCCCTGATTATAGACTTAGGCACAGGCCTTAGGGGAGCTTTAGGGAGTTGGGAGACTTAATCTAGGAGCTGAAACAGGCTGTGTGTGTTTTTTTATTTTTGCATCAATAAACATACAGTTGGCAGTCACCAGTGTCCACAGCTCACGTAAATCTTGAACTTCTGACTGCGTTACCATGGGAGAGTTCAGAGGGCAGCTGGGGGAGCTGGAGGCTGGGGGAGCTGGAGGCTCGGGCAGCCCCGCCCGGCCTGGAGCCGGGTGACCTTGATCAGATCGCTTAACCTGCTGGATGACGTCGGTCACGGCAGCCGCTGGGCCAGATGGTCCCCGAGGGCGCTTTGGGACGGTGGTCACACGGTGCCGTGTTTTGCTTTGAACTCTGGGCTGGAGTCCGTTTCTGGTTTCGGGGAGAAGAGACCAGAAACCTTGGACGTCCGTCCGTCTTGGGACACGTCGGGGTTTGGCAGGGCGGGCGGGGCCACCCGTGCTATCTCATCGCATGTGAACCACAGGGTCAGAGTGCGTCCGCTGCTCCGCCCGCCTGCGGACAGAGCCGGCATCTGCCCAGTGGAGGTGCCTGGAGGGAGCGGTAGAACTGGGGGGGCCATAGCAAACATGCATCTCTACTCCCTCCGTCGAAAAGTTGTCCTTCTGGTTCATAGGCTTGTCCATCCATCCACCCAACTCTCCCTCACCCATCCATCCCCTCCATCCATCCACCCACCCACCCACCCATCCATCCATCCATCCACCCACCCACCCGTCCATCCCTCCATCTCATACATTCATCCCTCCTCCCTCCATCTGTTCACCCCCCATCCATCTTTCCACCCATCTCTCCACCCATCCACCCACCCATCCATCCATCCACCCACCCACCCACCCGTCCATCCCTCCATCTCATACATTCATGCCTCCTCCCTCCATCTGTTCACCCCCCATCCATCTTTCCACCCATCTCTCCAGCCATCCACCCCCCCACCCATCCCTTCACCCATCTCTCCAGCCATCCACTCCCCCACCCATCCCTTCACCCATCTCTCCAGCCATCCCTCTCTCCCTCCCTCCATCCATTCATCCCTTCATCTATCTCTCCACCCACCCACTCACCCACCCATCCATCCATCCTCCTTCCATCCCTTCATCCATCTTTCCACTTATCCCATCTACCCACCACCCATCCATCCCTCCATCTAATACATTCATCCCTCCTCCCTCCATCTGTCCACCCCCCATCCATCTATTCATCCTTCCCTCCCTCCCTCCCTCCATCTTCCCTCCCTCCCTCCCTCCCTCCGATACTCCACAGCAGGGGTCCTCAAACTATAGCCCGCGGGCCACATTCAGCCCGCCGAGGACATTTATCCGGCCCGCCGGGTGCCGCTGCCTGTTCTGCTTAGCAGCCGACTCGTCCCGGGCCCACAGTGCGCATAGGAATTTGTTCATAGTTTTTTTTTTAAACTATAGTCCGGCCCTCCAACGGTCTGAGGGACAGTGAACTGGCCCCCTGTTTAATAAGTTTGAGGACCCCTGCTCCACAGGCTAAAGTCAACTCTAGTTGTACCTGCCAGGTGCTCTGCTCTTGCGGGCCAGCAGATGCCAAGAGGAGTGGTTTTCCGCTTGGAAACAGCTGGTGCTGGAAACTCGTGTGGGTGACAGAGGTGCCCAGGGCGGGGGCGCCCTTTGCCGTGGGAGCCGGTGGTGGAGAAAGCCTGTGTTGAGGGGGTGTGAGGGCAGCTCCTGGGGGTCGGTTAGAAGCCTCTGTGTAGCCAGCCCGTGGATGACGGTCCGCTGGATGGAGTCCGATTCTGCGCTGCTGCTCCATCGGTGACTGTCGTGCGGAAGCCGGGAGGAGCAGGTGGGCTGCACCTCGGAGGCCTCGCTGTTCCTTTCGGCTCGAGGGCATCGCTCTCCGGCAGATTGCGTCGGAGATGGGGAGCCTCAGCGCAGAGGGCTGCGCCTGGCGTCTGGCCCGATGTCGCAGAACTCCTTCCCGATGCCGTCAGGGTTCAGCTCCCGGCTCTCACCCAGTCCACACGCCCCTCCGGCTCCGCCAGGGAGGGGTGCAGAGCCGATGCGCGTGTTTCCCTCGATGCGGCCGTGGCTGGCAGACCCGTGTGAGTAAGGCTGTGGAGTCGACATCTGCCCTGAGGTTGCACCTTCTCAGGCCAAAGGCATGCGTGTGTTCGCCGGCCTCCCTGGGCCGAGGGCCGGGCCGGCCGCCTGTCCCCGTGTCTCACCCCTGCCCTGTGTTTGGGGCGGCCTGGCATGTCCATGCGCCCAGGCTGCTGAAACAGTGGACACGGGACTTCTCCTCCAGCGAGCTGTTTCTCTCGCCTCCAGCTTCTCCGGGCCTCCCACCAAGCCAGTGTACCCCGGGAAGAGCCGCTGCACAATAAGAAAATGATTCCTCCCTTTGGCATTGGGCTCGTGAAAAACCTCCTTGAGGCCTGACCCGTGTGGTTCTGTGGTTGTGGAACCAGGAGGTCAGGGTTCGATTCCCGGTCAGGGCACAGGCCTGGGTTGCGGGCTCCATCCCCAGGGCGGGGCGTGCAGGAGGCGGCCGGTCCGTGATTCTCTCTCATCACGGATGTTTCCATCTCTCCCTCTCCTTTCCTCTCTGAGATCCATAAAAATACATTTGAAAGAAAAATCCCTGAGCTGACGTCTTAAAGGAAGGCCTCGTGATGACAGCACGTGCAGCCGTGCGACCTCAGCATCCCCCGCAGGGGCTGGGCGTCTCAGGCACACGGGGAACCTCGGGAACACGGCTCCACAGCCCTTTCTGTTGAGTCACGACTTACAGGGATCCGGGGAGAGAGAACGTGAGCTCGGGGGCGAGCCCTGTGGTGCCGTGTGGAGGCGCCCGCCACCGGGGGTCTGCGCCTTCCGCGGGCCATGAAGCAGGCGCCCAGCGCGGCCGCGCGCGGCCGTGGCGTCTGTCTCACATGGGCCCTCTTGCAGTTGCAGCTGTGGCGATGGGAGGTCCACCCGGGGAGTGACCACCCGCCGGGACTCCCCGCGGACTCTTTTCCCTCGTCCTGCAGTCGCTCAGGTGCCACCACGAAGGCACAGCGGCCGGGCTGCCCGCTGAGCTCCTGGGGGACGCCCGTGGGGGTGCAGCCTCCGCCGCTCAGCCCCCTCCCAGCGCCTCCTGCGAGGTCTGCTGGGTGGCATTTTCGGGGCATCACAGTCCTGCCCGGTGGTGGGGCAGCCCCTACCGGCCGATTCCTTGATGTGGGGAGGAGAGGGCGTTCCCAGGGACCCGCTTGGCTGTGACCGCGCTGCCGGCCCCTCCATCCACGTCTAGGAATTCACGTGAGCAGGCTTTGTGGTCACTTACACAGCCATGGAGCGGCCCCGAGGGTGTGGCCCCCGAGGGTGTGTCCCCCGAGGGTGTGGCCCCCTACAGGGCTGCCTTTGCTCAGGTCGGTGGGAAAAGGCTTTTGGGCCACAAAGCTCGGTATTTACTTGTGCTCCTCACGGTTCTGTTTGGCGGCTGCGCCGTTGGCGGTGGCGTGAGGGTTGGCGGGGTTTCCCGGGCGGACGCTGCGCTCTGGGGTAGAGAACATGCCCCTCATGCGGCAAACTTAAGAACTCACCTCCTCCTCGAGGGGAAGAGCTCGCCCACGCCGAGGACTGGGAGGGTCGGCGTTGCAGAGCGCTGTCTCTGTCGCTGCCTGTTTCGCTACCTGCTTGACCCGGAGGCAGAACTGGGTCTCTCTCCCGGCGGTGTTCCTGTCTCTCTCTCCCTCTCCCTCCCCTCGCTCTAACACCAGCGGGAAGGCGTCCTGGGTGAGGGCCAAAACAATTAAACCGAAACAGTCAGCAACCAAAAACCCAGCAGGTCGTCTCCCGGCACTCAGCCGGGTCAGGTGTGCCGAAGCGCCCGAGGTCCACCTAAGGTCAGCCTCCCCCCGGCTTTGCGGACCCCGGCCGTCCGCGTAAGCATGAATGACCTGGCCCGCGAGGAGCGTGGCGCGGAGAGCAGCTGCCGCCCACCCACGCTGTCCCGTTGTTTCCCGCACAGGAGCGCCCTACTGGACCAGCATGGAGAAGATGGAGAAGCGGCTCCACGCCGTGCCCGCCGCCAACACCGTCAAGTTCCGCTGCCCGGCGGGGGGGAACCCCACGCCCACGATGCGGTGGCTGAAGAACGGGAAGGAGTTCCGGCAGGAGCACCGCATCGGAGGGTATAAGGTACGGCGCGCTCTCCACGTCGCCGGGGTCTGCACGTCTTTTACTCATTCACTGGGCGAGGCGCCGGGAGCTCGCGGGAACTGGCGGGAGCGGGCACAGCCTGGCGCGATCGGCACGGCTCGTTGCTGTGTCTGCCGTCGGAGCACACGGGCATGAGCCCGGCCGCGCGTGCAGTCCTGACGCGCAGCCCCTTTGCCCTGCGCTCACGGGAAGCGCGTTTCCGAGCAGGAGGGTCGGGAGTTGAGAGTCTGTCCTCTGTGCGCTTTATAGTCTATAAAACCAGGACTGTGCCGATGCTCGGCGTCTGAGTTCGGTTGCTGGGCTCCAGCAGGGCTGCGTGAGGCCGGGTGGGGCCTGGCGCGCGGACTGGCGGGCGGGAAGAGAGGGCTCTGCCCGTCCTCCGTCCGCGAGGCTTCTGAGCCGCCCGCCCCTGGCCGTGTGCGTGAGGCCTGCCCCTCGGTCCCTCCGTTCAGCGAAGGATGTCTGAGCGCCGTCCCGGGCGCCGGGCGAAGCTCAGGCCCCGCGCGGGGTCTCCTGGTCGGGCGCTTGTGGGCCTGCAGGGAGGCGTGATGTCTGCTCTTGGGGAAACTCGGGAGAGGGAGGCCGGGGAGGATTCCAGACTGAGTTTGGAGGGAGAGTGTCTCAGAGTGAGCGATGCAGAATCTCCACGTTATTCCGTGCAGAGAAGGAGGACTTTAAAACGTAACGCCCAGCCGGCGTGGCTCAGGGGCTGAGCATCGACCTAGGAACCGGGAGGTCACAGTTCGATTCCTGGTCAGGCACATGCCAGGGTGGTGCCCTCTGGGACGGGGCGAGCTGGCTTGGAGGGCCCAGGGGCATCTCGCGCCCTGCTGGGCCTTCTCTCGGGAGCAGAGGCTGTGGCCGCGGCGTGAGCGGCCTGGGGGGTCACACCGTCCAAGGCCAAGGCCGTCGGCCTGGGTTCCGTCAGGGCTTGGCTGCAGGGGCGCGGGACATTCAGCCTGGGGAGCGGGAGGCGGACCTCACGGAGCCCCCGAGGCGGCCGGACACCGGCCTCGCGCACCACCAGGACGCCGCGGCGGCCCCTTTTCACCTGAACCAGCTCCGGTTTTCCGATGGAGCCTCTCCATAGGCGGATACTCCATGGACTCTGAACGGTCACTGCGCTGTAATGCAGCAGGGCCAGCGGGTGCCCGAGGTAATGAACAGACCGCCTCTGCCCCCAGCTCAGTCCTGGGCGACCTCAGAAACCATCGCTCATGCCACACCCCACCCTCGCCGCGTGAGAACGGAGCGAGGCCACGGGCGCCGCCTCCGGGGAAAAGACAACGTAAAGCACCGTTTTCTTTCTTTAAGGTTTTTCATTGGCTTTTTTAGAGGCAGAGGAAGGCAGAGGGACAGAGGGAGAAACATCCGTCAGCTGCTCCCACACTCCCTGCACCGGGGCCTGAGCCCGGACGGGCATCGGCCGCTGGGCCACCGCCCACTGGGCAAGTCTGGAGATTTTCAAAGTTAAATTCAAAAGGCAGTGGGCGCCCTGCTGGCACTCTGCGCCGGGCTCGTCCCCGAGCACCTCCAGGGCACAGCCATCGCGCTCACGCCGCCGTCCTGGCGAGCAGGGCTGGGAGCGGAGAGGAGGGACGACGCCCTGCGCCTGGAGGACCGGGCTCGCCCAGCCCTGCTCCGGGGCACCTCCTGCCGAGCAAACGTCTTGGTGTTTAAGGTTAAACAGGCGTTGGCTCTCCTCTGCAGCCCTACGTGCCCCGCCCTGGACACGTGTCACCCGGTCACCCACACACGTCCAGGAGGGTGGCCTGGGGCCCCCCGGGGTGTGGCCCGGGCCGTGAGATTTCATGCGTCCGGACTACACTCGGTCTGCGTTGAGTGGCAGTTCGTGGGGCGCCTTGGCGATGGCCGAGGGGAGGGGCCGTCCCCTGTGCGCCGGCCGATGGGGGAGGGGAGTCGGGCGTGTTTGTTGGCGCAGCGGCTTGGCGTGGAGCCCGCGTGCCTCCCCTCCTGCGTGTTTACCTGCCGCTTATCACACACCTGGCTGTTGGGAAATGTCTGGGCTCTTTTTGCAATGGGGAAGCCAAACTTTGACCTTTCGCCTCTGTGTTTTGGTGTCATCATCCTAAGCTAAACCCCCATTCCCAGTTGTCCCCTGGAGGTAGCGGGGGAGGGGTCGACGGGCACCCCGGAGGATTCCGAGAAACCTGTCCGAGCCGCCCTTTGTCTCCATGGCGACAGGTGCGGGGAATCAGGTTTTTGTCTCCCAGGGCGAGGGTTCGGACCACGCGCTCCCGTCGGCTTTGTTCGGCCTCGAAGCGTTGGTCTGAAGAGCCTGGGACCAGCCAGGTTCTGCAGCCCCGTGCGCTCCGTCCGCGCCTGGCCGGTGAGCAGCAGGGACGGATTCCACGGAGACTGGGCCACGGGCAGGGTGCAGAGCGGCACAGGTGTTGGCTGCTGCAGGGTCCCTCTGGCTCTCGAGTTTCTGCGAGGACGACAGGTCTGCAGGAGGGAGAGTCATGCGTGTGAGGGAGGCCGGGGGTGGGGGAGGCCCGAGGAGCTGGTTCATGTCACTTATTTTTGGGTGTGTGTGTGTGTGTGTGCGCGCACGCCCACGTGTGCTTTCTGTTTAAACTTGAAAAGCGAAGAGAAGAAGACGAAAGTAAATATTTATAACCCTACCACTTGGTTACATAAAGTGTCATTATATAAAGTGTGTTGCTAACAATTTCGTACCTTTTCGTCCTGGTTTTAGCCGTGAGTATACGGCCGGGCGAATGGATCCAGGCCTCTGCGCGCCCGTGGGGCTGTGCACGCGTGTGACTTTACACAGGGGCGTCATGAGTGTTCATGTTTGTATTCAGCCCACTGTTTTTTCCACTTACCAATAACTTGGTATCTCACCAGGTGGGATCATACGAATGCCTCCTTAAAAATAAATATTTCGTATTGATTTCAGGGAAGAGCAGAGAGAGAGGGGGAGAGAGAGAGAGAAACATCCATGATGAGAGAGAGAGAATCCTGGACCGGCTGCCTCCTGCCCGCCCCTCACTGGGGACGGAGCCCGCAACCCGAGCCTGTGCCCTGACCGGGAACCGAACCGTGACCTCCCGGTTCCCAGGTCGACGCTCACCACGGAGCCAGGCCACCGGGCACAGAGGTCTCCTCTTTGGCCACAGCTGGCCGTGGAGCTGGGAGGCGCTGCCCGCTCGTTCAGCAGGACGGACCGGAGCTCGTGCAGGGTCCTGGAGGGTCCTGGCTTTGCCGCTGCGAACGGTGCTGGAATCCCGTCTCGCTCACGCGCCTGTAGCCGCCGCGGTTTCCCGTGGCGGCTGGGTTTCTGGCATCGAATGAACTGGGTCGGAAAAAGGGCGTGCTGCTGGTTTTGATGGGCAGCACCCAGTTTCCCCGGGAGGGTTCCCCGTTTGTCCCCGTGCTCGTTTGCGGCTTTTTGTCGGCGCGCGCGCCGATGGGTCCGATCTGGGCTACTCAGCGGTGAGTCACAGCCTCGTCATTGTTCTCATTCGCACGTCCCGGGTGTTAACGAGCTCGGCAGCTTTTCGCCGGCTCCTCGGATCCGCATCCCCTCCTCCATGCGCGAAGCTGCCGTGCCCGCCTTTGCCCGCACGGCGGGGCAGCCAGAAAGCTGGGGCTCGGACGGACACCTCGGAGAGGAGCGTACACGTTGGTTGGGAATGGCGGCTTACCCGGAATTGTGGTGTGGAAACAGAAATTAAAAAAACAACACAGCCCTGGCCGGTGTGGCTCAGTGGATAGAGCGTCGGCCTGCAGACTGAAGGGTCCCAGGTTCGATTCCGGTCAAGGGCATGGACCTTGGTTGCAGGCACGTCCCCAGGTGGGGGTGTGCAGGAGGCAGCTGATGGATGTTTCTCTCCCATCGATGTTTCTCACTCTATCCCTCTCCCTTCCTCTCTGTAAAAAAATCAATAATATATATTTAAAAAAAAAAAGAAAAACGGTTTTAAAAGTAATAATGTTACATGCAATAAATATTAATATTTCAAGAATGAAAGGATTGCCCTGGCCGGTGTGGCCCAGTGGATAGAGCGTCGGCCTGCAGACTGAAGGGTCCCGGGTTCGATTCCGGTCAAGGGCACGTATGTCGGGCGAGGCTGGATCCCCGGCCCTGGTCGGGGTGCGTACAAGGAGGCAACCAACCGACGTGTCCCTCGCACACCGGTGTTTCTCTCTGTCTCCTGCCTCCCTGGGGCTTTCTCTAAAAATCAGTGGGACAGATCGTTGAGTGAGATTACCACCAACAAAAACACAGAACCCCCAAACATCCCCAGGTGCGCGTGCCTCCGCGCCCCACCTCAGGGAGTTACTGTTCGTAGCTTCTCACGAAGCCACGGCTGTGGGGGGGGACCCCCTCCAGCATGACCACGCAGCCCCCCCGTTGGTGGCTTCGAGGGCACCCGCTTGGGAAGTGCCACGGCGCGTCGACCTGGGTTGGCGTGTGTGACGCGTGGCGGGAGCCGCTGTGTGCGAGGACAGCCATCGCCCGCGGGCAGCATGTCTGTAGGGCAGAGCCGGGGGCCCGGGTGCGTGTCGTCCTGAAGCATGATCTAGGGAACGTGTAACTCTACACTATCGGTGGGCGTCTCCAGGGAGTCAGCGTTCAGGCCGGGCCCGTGAGGAGGGAGCGCCAGGCCCCCGGGAGACGGGGCTGCGCCGGGTCCGGGTCAGCCGTGGCCGTGGTGTGCCGGCCTCAGGGGCCGTGGCTCACGTCCTGGGCAGAGGCAGGCAGTGCCCTCCCGCCCGTTGGCGTTCGGCTCCATTTGGAACACGCCATGTGCCAAGTCTGGGTCCCGGCTCTAGAAAGACACGGCAGGTTGGACCGGGTCCAGGAACGGGCTCACGGGCGTGACATCTGAGCAGGGGCGCAGAGCCCTGTATTTACAGCAGGGCTGCGGGCGGGATTACGGGCTCCGGGAGGGCGACGTGGGGTGACGCCAGGCCTGTGGTTTCACCCCACGTCGCCCTCCCCAGGACTGGCTGCTCCGAGGCCGGGGAGTCCCCTCCCTGGCACCCTGAGAGCTTGGGGGGGGGAGGGAAGGGTCTCGTCAGGGCCCATTCGCTGGAGCTGAGCCAGGGAGCTTACTGCTGCTTCATGCTCCGGGCTGACGGCTCCAGGTCAGCGGCCAGGGCTGGGATTTAGGCAGAGCTTTATTTATTTTTAAAAATACATTCTTATTGATTTCAGAGAGGGAGGGAGAGGAGGAGAGAGAAACATCCGTGATGAGAGAGAATCGTGGACCGGCGGCCTCCTGCACGCCCCACACTGGGGATCGAGCCCGCCACCCAGGCCTGTCCCTGACCGGGCATCGAACCCTGACCTCCTGGTTCCTAGGTCGATGCTCAGCAGCTCAGCTGAGCCCCGCCGGCCGGGCTGGGTAGAGTTTTAATTGCCTGGGACAGTCAGCGCCCAGCTCCTCTCCTTCCGAACAGCCCGTGATGCTCTCTGCGGAAGGTGCTCGCCTGCCTGTGCGGGGACCTCGCCTCTCGTGGTTCAGCGGCAAGGCTGTGGCCCAGCCGGGGCCGAGAGGGGTCTCCGCCAGCCCAGAGCACAGGCCTGCTCGGTTGTCGGTCCGAGGCCTCCGGGTCCGTTTCACCGCGTTCATTTCACCTGCGGGGGATGAGCATGCTGTCCGTCACCAGCCCCGTGAGGTTGGACCCTGGGTGGCGTCCTCGGCCGTGCAGGGGCCAGGGCGTGACCGGCTGCTCGGACCCGGTCTGTGTGCATTGCTGGTAGTTTTTGCCGAGAAGAGTCCAGCCTTGGGTGAGGACGCGGGGAAAGGCGACCCTCGTGCGCTGCTGGTGGGGATCGGACGGGTCATCCGCTCTGGAAGACAGCATGGAGTTTCCTTAAACATGAAGCGTGGTTGCCCTGACCGGTGTGGCTCAGTGGATAGAGCGTCGGCCTGCGGACTGAAGGGTCCCGGGTTCGATTGCGGTCAAGGGCATGTTCCTGGGTTGTGGGCACATCCCCAGGAGGGGGCATGCAGGAGGTAGCTGATGGATGTTTCTCTCTCATCGATGTTTCTGACTCTCTCTCCCTCTCCCTTCCTCTCTGTAAAAAATCAGTAAAAATATATTTAAAAAAAATGAAGCATGGCACTGCCCTCCGTCCCAGCGATCCCACCTCTGGGACTCTGTCCTGAGCACCCGGAACCCCCGTCAGAGAGAACAGGTGAGGCCCTGTGCTCATCGCAGCGCCGTTTACAGGAGCTGAGACCTGGACACAGTGCCCTCCGCCGACGAGGGGGTAAGAAGCTGTGGGACGTCCACACCACGGGACACCAGGCAGCGGTGAAGAAGAAGGACCTCTCACCCTCTGAGACCGCAGGGAGGGGCCTGGGGAGTGGGGTGCTGAGTGAGTAGCCCGTCAGAGAAAGACAAGTGTCCCAGGACCTCACTCCTACGTGGGAATCTAAACAGCAACATCAACAGGCGAACAAAATAGATGCAGAGACACGGAAGCATGGACTAGGCTGTCGAACCTCAGAGGGAAGCGGGGGGTGGGTGGGGGTGGGGGGGGTGGTGACGGGGGAGAGATTAACCAAAGAACTCGTGTGCTTTACGCAAAACGCGTGGGGACAGACAGGAGGGCTGTGGGGGCGGGCTAGAAGTAACACTTTCAACAATAAAGATTAAAAAGTAATTTAAAAATTTCTAAAAAATGGTTAAAATAGTACATTTTGTTATCTATATTTGCCATAGTTGTAAAAAAATAACAACATACCAGAACTCATTGAACTGTACAATTTAAATGGCTGAGTTCTGTGGTATGTTAACTGACATTTCCATAAAGCTATTATTAAAAGGGACAAAAACAGCCCTAGCCAGTTTGGCTCAGGGGGATAGACTGTCGGCCTGAACGGTCCCGGGTTCGATTCCGGTCAAGGGCACACGGCCAGGTTGTGGGCTCGACCCCCAGTGGGGGACGCGCCGGAGGCAGCCGGTCCAGGATTCCCTCTCACTGGTGCTTCTCTCTCCCTCTCCCTCTCCCTTCCTCTCGGAAATCAGTGAAAGTCTATTAAAAAAAAAGTGGGAAAAAAATAATAAAGCGAGTCCAGCCTTCAGCCCGTGGTCCTCCCTAAGACTTGGTGGTGAGCGGATCTTGCTTTTGGCGTCAGCGTGTGCAGGCGTGGTGCGCGCGGAGCTCACCCTGCGTGAGAAGCGTCCTAGGGGGGCAGTGCCCTCGCAGCCGCACCCCGGCCGCCGCGGCCTCTCAGCCGACAGCCGCCCTGACGCGGGAGCGCTGACCAGCCGGCGGCCCCTCCGGCCCGGCCCTGACTCGCCCGTGGCCCCTGCGGGCCCTGCGCGTGTTGCCCCGTGTCAGTGACAGAGGCAGGACGCGCGGCCGTGCCCCGGGAGCCGGCAGAGGTCAGCCCACATTCCTGAAGCAATCGCTCCCGGGAGCCGGCCCCGCGCGTCATCTTTCGGCCGCGTCTCCGCCGTCCCTGGCCCCCAAGGCCGTCGGTGCCGACGTGGGAGGGAGACGCGCTGGAGCCTTGACCCGGGGTGCGCTGGGTCCCCGCGAGGAGCGTGAGCCGCTTGGACACGCCAGTCTGTTCACGCGTGAAGGCGGTGGGAGCAGCCCGTGGGCAGGTGTGGCGACGTGTCCCCCCGTGCTGTCATCTGAAGCGCCCCGAGCCGTGTGAGGGCGGGGTGTGCACCGCGAGCTCTCCAGGCGCCGTGGCTCCTGGGTGTGGGTTCTGAGTCCGTTTCTCAGGAGCAGGAGCCTCTCTTCGGCTCCCGCCAGCGAGGAGAGCGGAAAGTTCTGGAGGCTTCCAGACCCCATCCGGGACCGCGGGGGAAACGTGGGAGGCGTTCGAATCAGACGGCTCCAGACACAGAGCCAGGCCTGCCGGGTGGCCTCCCGGGGAGGACGGCGTCCGCGGAGGCGGGAGGGAGGGCTCAGGCGTGCCTGGCGTGCGAGGCGGCTCGTGTGGGCCCTGGACGGGTCCTGGGTGCCCGGGGCCGAGGGGATGGGCGAGCTGGTGGTGCACGTCCCTGGGCACGGACACCGTGCGGGCCGGTGCTCGGGGTCCCCGGCTCGGGGAGCCCTCACACCTGTGACGGTGAACTCCCCACACACTCCTGTGCATCTGAGCACGTCGGAGTCCGTGCGCTCGCCATTCACCACCGCGTGGTGGTTCCCCTTTGTCACCATCCTGCGTGCTCGTACGAGGACAGTTTAGAATTCAGGAGAGGCTGTTTCTTTTTTTTAAAATTTTATTTTATTGATTTTTTTACAGAGAGGAAGGGAGAGGGGAGAGAGAGTTAGAAACATGGATGAGAGAGAAACATCCATCAGCTGCCTCCTGCACGCCTCCACCTGGGGATGTGCCCGCAACCAAGGTGCATGCCCTTGACCGGAATCGAACCCGGGACCCTTCAGTCTGCAGGCTGACGCTCTATCCACTGAGCCACACCAGTCAGGGCAAGAGGTGCTGTTTCTCTTTTGAAATATATTTTTACTGATGTCAGAGAGGAAAGGAGAGGGAGAGGGAGAGAAACATCCATGAGGAGAGAGAATCATGGACTGGCTGCCTCCTGCACGCCCCCATTGGGGATCCAGCCCACACCCGGGCCCGTGCCCTGACCGGGAATCGAACCCTGACCTCCTGGTTCCTAGGTCCTCGCTCAGCCCCTGAGCCCTGCTCAGCCCCGGGCAGCTTCAGGAGACCCCGACCTTCCTCACCGCCCCCCACTATGTAAATCCAGACAGCACAGCCCGGCGCTCTGCACGGCGTCCGCGGACTGACCGCCTCTGCTCCCACCTTCCAGGTCCGCAGCCAGCACTGGAGCCTGATCATGGAGAGCGTGGTCCCTTCCGACAAAGGCAACTACACCTGCGTCGTGGAGAACGCGTGCGGCTCCATCAACCACACCTACCACCTCGACGTCGTGGGTGAGTCCCCCCCGTGCCCCCCCCTCCAGCTTCGGGAGGGCCCCCTGTTCTCGCGCTTCCGGAACACGCGCTGTCCTCCGGACGGGCCTCCTGCCCTCGACGGCGCCCTGTTTCCTGCCGAGCCAGGCTGCGTGCGGCTTGCGTGCGTGCGTGCGCCTCTCGGCCGAGCGTCATCCCTTACAACGCGGACCTGGTTGGAAACCTGCTGACGCGCTGGACGCCGAGATTGCGCTGGAACGCGTCCGCGTGTGAGGGGAAGGGGGCGGGGACGCTGCGGGAGAATTGTGTCTTTGTTCTATTTTTAAATATATTTTTACGGATCTCCGGGAGGAAGGGAGACGGAGAGAGAGAGAAACATCCATGAGGAGAGCGAATCCTGGATCGGCTGCCCCTGCACGTGCCCCACGGGGGACGGAGCCCGCAGCCCGGGCCCGTGCCCTGACCGGGAATGACCCCTGACCTCCTGGTTCTTAGGTCCACGCTCAGCCGCTGACCACGCCGGCCGGGCTCAGTGCCTTCCGGCCAAAGTGCTGTTTGAATGAAATCTCGTAAGGCCACGCGCCTGTGGTCCCGGGAACTCCCATTTCTGCCCGCCTGGCGTGAGGGCGGGCTTTGCCGTCAGTGACCGAGAAAGCGCGTTCCTCTGTCGTGAGCACTGGCAGCGGGAGCCCGCCGCCGTGGGCCCTGCCTCCTCGCCCCGGGGTGCCGGCTGGGCTTTTTCTCCGCAGCCGCCGCGTGTGCTGTCTCGCCATCCATCCCGGCTCTCTGTTGCCACCTGCCCGTGGGTCCGTCAGGTTGTGCCTCTCGAGCGATGGGCAGGGTGCTGGCGCCTGTGGGGGCTTCAGCGCAGGGCCCACCTGGACGCCGTTGGTGAAAGGGGTTTTCCCGTCGTGAGGCCTTGAACCCGTGCCCACCCCGTGTGTCCGTGCACAAGGCGTCCGCCGGCGTTCCCGAGGCAGCCGCGCCGAGGCGGTGGTGTCGCGTGTCCGCGTGTTTCTGCTTCCACAGAACGGGAACCTCTGGAGCGGGAGGCCCCCGGTCTCGGACCCCAAGAGCCGTTAGCAGACTCCCCGACGGTGATTCACCCGTTGGCATAGATCTGGTTAACCGAAAAGCTTCCTGTCACGCGGAAGGAAGTTCACCCTCAGAAGCTGTGCCTCTCCTCCCTGCGTCTTCACCAGGAACGAAAGAGCGTTCGTGACGCCTGGGGAGCCCCGGCTCGGTGGGCGCTCACCGAAGGCTGAGTCCGGGGGCTCCGTTTCCTCTCGGAGGCAGTGACGGGCGTCTGGGGGGTCGCCGTGCTCCGATGCTCCACGGGAGCCGTACGTGGGAGAAGAAGGCGGCTGCGCGTGCTTTGGCGCGCGTGTCCCGCAAGCCGGCGGTTCGGGGGCCCGGGACTTGGGTCCCCTCTGGGCTCAGGTCTCCTGAACGGGACGGGAACGCATTCGTGTGGAGGGAGAGGGCGGTCTGGGGCTGAGCGTTCGACATGCCTGCTCCCGAGCACGAGCAGCTGTCCGTGCTGAGGCTGCTCGGTCCGGCCGCCTCCTGCTCGCCCCGCACTGGGCATCGAGCCACGACCGGGCGTGTGCCCTTGACTGAGAATCGAACCCGGGACCCTTCAGTCCTCGGGCCGACGCTCTGTCCACTGAGCCACATGGGCCGGGGCAGGTCGCCCGTTCCTCCGTAAAGTACAACTTCCAGAGATCCTTCCAGAACAGCAGCTGGTGCCTGCCTCCCAGTCAGGCCCATCCCGCTGAAGGGCCGTGTCTGGGCACGCGCTGCCTCATTTAGGGAGGACGGGGCCTGCAGCCTGTCGGGGGCAGCCTGTCGGGGGGCAGCCTGTCGGGGGGCAGCCTGTCGGGGGGCAGCCTGTCGGGGGCAGCCTGTCGGGGGCAGCCTGTCGGGCAGCCTGTTGGTGGGGGGTCAGCCTGTCGGGGGTCAGCCTGTCGGGGGGGGTCAGCCTGTCGGGGGCAGCCTGTCGGGGGGCAGCCTGTCGGGGGGGGGGTCAGCCTGTCGGGGGGGGGGTCAGCCTGTCGGGCAGCCTGTCTGGGAGGAAGGAAAAGGAAAAGCTCGACCCGGACCTGGCATGGCTGCTCATCTCTCGGGTGGCAGAGGGTCGCCCTGCGGGTGCCCAGACGCCCGGAAGCGCAGGGCCCACCTCATGCAGCTCTCACCTCGCCCTCCAGGCCAGGGTGACGTCCGCCCGGCCGCGTGAGACCCTCGGAACCGTAGCGCCTGGCCCTGCCCGGCAGAGGGGCGAGTCCCTTCACTGTGTGACCCACGCAGGGTCCTTCTGAGCGGGAAGCTGCACGGCCCGAGGACGGTGCGAGGAGCACCCCCGTGGCCTGGCCGGAAGGAGGCGCCCCACCCGGCCTTGGGCCAAGCACAGGGTCCCCACCCAGACACTCGCCATCACAGTGCCACCCACCCACCCACCCACTCTGGCCACGGCCCCGCCCTGTTCTCCCTCCCAGACCAGGCCAGCCCATCCCACTGCCCCCCTGTCCCTTCCCAGAGCAGCAAACTCCTCTGGCAACACCAGCACCCTCCCCTCCCCGACACACTCCTCCCCCCACACCCTCCCTCCTCTCCCCTCCCCCACCCACCCTCCCCTCCCCCACCTACACCCTCCCTCTCCCTTCCCTCCCCCTCCCCCACCCACACCCTCTCCCTCCCCTCCCCTACCCACACCTTCCCCTCCCCCTTCCCTCCCCCTCCCACACCCTCTCACACCCTCACCCCCACCCACACCCTCCCCCTCCCTCTTCCCCACCGTCTCCCTCCCCTACCACCCTCCCCTCCCCCTCCCTCCCCTCCCCCACCCACACCCTCCCCTGCATCAACCTCACTAAGGAGCCAGGTGACGGGGACTCTGGAAGACACCTTTGACTCCCCTGCCCCCTACAACGGGGCTGTGTCCCCCGCCCCTCGGCCGTGAAATTTTAAACCAGCGCGGAGACCGTGAGCATGACGGGGTGTGCTGAGGAAGGGGGCCCCATCAAAGTGCTCTGGTGGATGAATCCTTTCTTAAAAAATACTTTTATTGATGTCAGAGAGGAAGGGAGAGGAAGAGAGAGAGAAACATCCGTGATGAGAGCGAGTCACGGATCGGCTGCCTCCTGTACGCCCCGCACTGGGGATCGTGCCCTGACCAGATCCGAATCGTGGCCTCCTGGTTCACAGGTCGGTGCTCAGCCCTGAGCCACGCCGGCCGGGCCCTCCTGGTCACCCAGCCGGCCCCCAGGCGTGGGGACAGCTCGGGGAGGCAGGACTGAGGAGCGCGGCTTCAGCCCGCCCGCGTGGTGCCGCGGCAGAGCCCGCGAGGCCAGGAGCTGCTCCGTGGTCATCAGCGCGAGGCCCTGGGCAGGTGGCTGGCCCCGAGGGCGGTGTGGCTCCCTGCACCCACGCCGCACGCAGACCCGTTCAGTTCACGCGACAGAGGCCACCGCCGCCTGCTGCTGGGAGAGCCAAGGCCGGGCTGGGCCTCGGAGAAGGTCCTGCCTCGCCCTCCGGACCACCCCGCGCTTCCTCTCCGCAGCCCCTCGGAGTTGCTAAGCAGCGGCCAGGTTAGAGGACGGGCGGTGAAATGGTGACGGTAGCGTAAGGACAGGTTGGCGGGCTTCTCCACGCGCCGCAGGTGAACGGGCGCCCGAGAGCGCAGGCCGGCTGGGGCCGGATCCACGCGGGGCGCTCGGTGCGATCGGAGTCCGGTGGGTCCTGTCGGGGCAGACGGTGCTTCGCAGCCCGCATGTTTCGGGGAGAAGGCGTTAGGGGACCGATGCC